>JAYKKM010000043.1:297500-805000 GCA_035772405.1 Chrysogorgia sp. JL179-B06
GATCCACCGTTAAAAGTTATCTTTTTAGATATCACATTAAAGACTGTTAAACGACGACGTGTTGTATAAAAAAAAACGAGGGGCCGGCCGATGACCACTTTTTCTACACGAGTAGTGTTTCATACGGTACCATTTAACGAGAGAAACTCGACCCCCACGGTCGGTAACTAGTTCACAGTGACGTGTGTAATATATATATTATATATATATATATATAACTACGACGATATGATCGGTGATGATCCTTCCGCAGGTTCACCTACGGAAACCTTGTTAACGACTTTTACTTCCTCTAAATGATCAAGGTTTGACCAACTTTTCGACGATCCGTCAGAGTCTTGCGAATCCGACAGTGCCAATCCGGAGGCCTCACTAAACCATTCAATCGGTAGTTAGCGACGGGCGGTGTGTACAAAGGGCAGGGACGTAATCAACGCGAGCTTGATGACTCGCGCTTACTAGGAATTCCTCGTTCAAGATCAAAAATTACAATGATCTATCCCCAGCACGACGATGATTCACAAGATTACCCACACCTTTTCGGTGAAGGAGCGACTCGTTGCCATCGTCAGTGTAGCGCGCGTGCGGCCCAGGACATCTAAGGGCATCACAGACCTGTTATTGCCTTCCTGACTTTGGTTGATCACCAACAGTCCCTCTAAGAAGCCGAGGACGATTCGCGAATCGCCTGACTATTTAGCAGGTCAAGGTCTCGTTCGTTTAACGGAATTAACCAGACAAATCACTCCACCAACTAAGAACGGCCATGCACCACCACCCATAGAATCAAGAAAGAGCTCTCAATCTGTCAATCCTTACTATGTCTGGACCTGGTGAGTTTTTCCCGTGTTGAGTCAAATTAAGCCGCAGGCTCCACTCCTGGTGGTGCCCTTCCGTCAATTCCTTTAAGTTTCAGCTTTGCAACCATACTTCCCCCGGAACCCAAAAACTTTGGTTTCCCATAAGGTGCCAACGGGGTCATACAATAACACCCGCTGATCCCTAGTCGGCATCGTTTATGGTTAGAACTAGGACGGTATCTGATCGTCTTCGATCCTCTAACTTTCGTTCTTGATTAATGAAAACATTCTTGGCAAATGCTTTCGCATTAGTTCGTCTTTCGTAAATCCAAGAATTTCACCTCTGACAACGAAATACGAATGCCCCCAACTGTCCCTATTAATCATTACTTCGGTTCCAGAAACCAACAAAATAGAACCAAAGTCCTATTCCATTATTCCATGCTTATGTATTCAAGCACAAGCCTGCTTTGAACACTCTAATTTTTTCAAAGTAAACGTCGCAAATCCTACCCACACTCAATTAAGAAGCACACGTAGTCTTGGCGAAGAAGAACAGCGCGGCCAGTAACATACCTTGCGGCTGACCAACCGCGCCGCCCCGAAATCCAACTACGAGCTTTTTAACTGCAACAACTTTAGTATACGCTATTGGAGCTGGAATTACCGCGGCTGCTGGCACCAGACTTGCCCTCCAATTGTTCCTCGTTAAGAGATTTAAATTGTACTCATTCCTGCGCGGTATTATTTTTTTCATTATAAAAAAATTTCTTAACTATTATTATACCAGGTCTCTGTGATTGAGAAACATAATATATTTTTTAAAATAATTAATATAAAATTATAGGGTTTTAAAAAACTCATTTTTAAAAAATATTATAAAATCCTTATGAGTACTACTGTATGAGTATATAGGGGTGGTCGTGGTGGTGGGGGGTAATGCTTGCCTGCCTGCCAACCCGATAACTAGTCTCTCTATGCATTCTGGGTAAAAGGTATAAAATTTGACAGCAGCCGTAGCCCGACCGTATCCTCTGTACAAATGTACAGAAAATACCTAAGTCTAATTCGGGGTCGAAATCACAGGCCGAAACATATCCTAGGCGAGAGACATCATACCATATCTCAATAATATGGCAACTAGAATTTTTAAAAAAATTTTTCTGAAGACTTACAACCTAATTTGAACTTCGCGACCTCCTGTTCTGCCAAGCGTCCATTCGAAATTTGTAGCGATGGCAAGATCCCTCGTTTCTTTGAGAGTTCTCAGGATCGACTATCATTGGACTTTACATGATGTCCTAAGACAAATCGCGATGATGAGTTCAAAATATCGATCAGCAAACAGACGTGAAATTCACGACCATTCGCCATCTTCGTCTCTCGCAAATAAGACCGTTATAAAAACGCGCGTTACCCCACCTTTGAATATAATTTATTATAATTTATGAAATAAAACAGTACTGTGATGTATGGAAGTCGCATGGACTTAAAACGCTTTCATTTACAAAATAACTCATCTAGTGCATTTATCATGAAGAAAACAATACTATGGACATATACAACGAACTAAGGTAAGCAAAAATAGCTTTCTTTATAATCATTTGAGTAATTGAGTTATTAGAATAATTGCAACAAGCGCACGCAATGATTTTTATAACTACATTTCATAACATAGTCTAACTATTAATATCGCTAAACTTTACCAAATGCTATCCAAATCACATTCAACTGAAAGTTCTACACATATTGGCATTTGTTATTAATAATAATAGTAGATGAATTTGTATCTCAGTTAATTATTTTAAAAAGCTGACTGAATCGATAAATTACCGACACTTTCTCGATATATGAACAAACCGAAATTCAAATAATCGCTAATCTTAACCCTAAAACTGACTTCGGTTGATGTTATAATAATTCTAAATTTCGGTTGCTCATATATCGAGAAAGGGCCGCTAATTATCTCTTGTTTAAGATGTCGCCAAGTTTGTCAAGCTTATTTAAATTGTTCACTTTTCAAGATTGTATAAAGTGTTCGCTCTAACACCAAGTTCATACTTCAAAAACAATATATTATTTATGTATAATTTATTATATCTACATTCATTAAACAGGTTATTCATTATGTAAACATATGTATAATCATATTTACCATAAATAATAATTTCATGGTTTAAATTGATTATTATCATGACAATTACAATGGGTAAATAGAAGAGGTTAGATGCTATTACTCTGTGCGACCTTTTCTGAAGATCGCACCCATTACTTAACTTTCGCCTTTAAGTGTCAGCTTTGGAAAAGCAAACAGTTCAACCCTAATGCTTACCAAAACCTAACCCTACCCAAAATCCTATCCCCTTTCACAGACTTCTAAATGTCAATATAAATCAACTACTGATTAACATGCATATATGATATAGGTCCCAGTTAATCTATTCTAAATTACAATTTAAGCTTATAAACCATCAATGCAATCTCCAATTAGTTGGACACATGTTGCTTCATAATGCATTACGTATTAAAAAATATTTTAACACTGATGGAGATAGACGAAAACATTCAAATAACTGGTTATATCAATTTAACATTACTACTGTTATTATTGACTTTATTATACCATTATTTTTTAGAATCACATATCACAGTAAATATATTAAATACACACCACAGTCAAAATAAAGGATGTGGAGATTCCACATTGTCTCTTCACTTACACCACCTTACTATTGGCACAGCCTTTTAATTTTTGGGATCTGTTTACCCACCATCAGCTGTGCTGACAGGTTCCAAAAAAAAACACTGCTGGCCATTAAACAGTTCCCCCCAAAAAAACATTATTGAAGCTACACAGCTGGGACTGCAGCTACAATGGACATTGAACCCATGGTATCCTACAGGACACAATCTAAATCTGAATATCTTTAGTATTTCTCAAATAACTCAGTTATAATATTATACAGTATATATTATATAATAAATATGCTTTAGAAACCAGTCCCTTATTTGTAGGGTTTACTGATTCACAAATATTTTAAAAATAAATTCATAAATTTTCATGAACCAATCTATCAGGGAATACATTTTTTGAAGCCTGTCCAAACAAACATAATTGGTGAATTTAAAACCTGATTGATCCTTGTTACATCATTGACACATCCGATATGAAATATTGAAATACATGTTGTTCTTTCAAAATTTACATTGCTGGTGCATTTCCAAACTTTTGACACTCATCCTCAAAACGTTTTTCTTTTTCATACAGAAGAAAACTTATGGTTTTGTGAATTTTATGTCTCACTTAACTCAAATTTCTTGTGCTTATACTTACTCATCTTATTGTGTATTACACTTTTTTGATGAACAAAACCATTTCATTAGCCCATACAAAGGAGAGCGACATATTTCGTGGCCTGGGTCAATTTTATCCAACCCAAATATATCCATAAATAATAACCAATCCCTTAATTAATTGTTTTATTTTATAACTTTATATTATAGAACAACAAAGATGACAGGCGATATACAATCTATTACTAAATCAATATTCTTAACGAATGTGACAACTTGGGACAAAATCATCAAAAGTAACTGTGGACACTAAATAGGTAATTATAATAATAATAATGATTCTAAGGGAGTCGTCATTAATTTTTTTGGGGAGACCCAGTTAAATATCTAAAAAGAGGGATAAAAAACATTGGCCCCTCAAACATGGATAAAAATAATTATTTGCCATTACAAAAACACCAGCCCCATAAAATTATGACCCTCCCTGAGATAGCTTCCTTCTACTCGGTCAAGTTGTTCCATCATTGGAATGAACTTAGACACAGGAGTTTTTAATAATCAGCTATTCAGAGAATTCATAAATAACTGCAAATTACCTGGGGCATAGTGTTCCTATACGCAAAAGAGTACATCTGCCATAAGGAAATGTTATTAAAACAGGCGGCCAAAAAAATGTGATCCTCTTTCGCAGGGGTCAAAATTGTTTTTACCTGCCACAAATGGCAGCACAAAATATCTTAACCTCACACACCCCCCCCCCCCCCCCCCCCCCCCCGAAATTTACCAGCCCTCCCCTCCCAATAATTAATGACCACTCCCTAATAATAAAAATTATAATAATAGTTTTGGCCACTTACACATATCAATGCTTCTATTATGGGCAGATTCAACCAGGGTTAACTTTGGGTGTCTAGATTTATTTTATTTTTCTCTGTACCTGTATTCATCTCACCATGTGCACCATCTACTCTATTGTCTCGAATCAAACACATCAATGAAATTAACTCATATTCAGAGTGAACTTTAGCACCAATGTATGTATGTATTGATCACAAACTCCATTGTGTACAAATAACAATTGAAGAGTCTAATTATAGTACAAGATACATTATATTATAACATTATATTATAAATTTTATTAACAATAAATAAATAAATAAATAAATAAATAAATAAATAAATAAATAAATAATTATGGGATAAAAGAATTGATCATATATTTCTTAAATAAATTCTCTAAATTATTACAATAATTAATTTTTGCAGAATAATAACTAAAGGTACCTTTTAATTGCTAATAATATGACCCTGAAATCACTATACTAATTAATCTATCATTAAATTCATCATTATTTTTTAATGAAATAACTGCAGCCAAGCCTGCATATACAATAACTCAGTGCCATCTGCCCATCCCTATTATTAATGAAAATTACACATGCCATATAGAAAAGTTGTTAACAGTTTTATACGTCTCAGTACTATAAACTCTCAATGCCATCAAATGGAAAATCAATATTTAATAATTTTATTTGCATGCATGCATGCATGCATGCATGCATGCATGCACTGTTCCATTTTTAAATATTACCAAAATAATGAAAAACTATATGTGTGAATTTGATCATCCAGGTTGTTGTAGTATACAGCATCCAGCATTTCATCATCAAAATTGCCACAAACTGCTTGGTGGGTGGGTGGGTGGGTGGGTGGGAAGATGGATGGATGGATGAGCAAGGGGGGGGGGGGGGTTGAGTTGGTTATACTCCACAATATTAGAGTCCCTGCAATAACATATTTCCTGCATTTTAACAGGGTAATCTAAAATATTTATCAAACAATAATATACACTATATAAAAATATATTATTATATGTCTTGCGAGTCCAAACTGGCGTATTTGAACGCTGATTGGCTAACGTGCGGGTCCGTACTTTATCGTACGGACTCGGTGTACGGACACGCACAAAAACAACAAACTACAGCAAAATTAAACGAAATAACAAAAAATGCACGGCCAACTCTATTATCCGGAGGAACTAACCGACGAAGATGATATCTTAAATGCTACGGAGACAGAGTACACTAGAGAAAAAAAGCAAGCCATTTTAAATAATGTTTTCTCTAAATTATTTCTCGTTGTAGTCGAGACATATAATAAATTCCTTATTAACCTCACAAGCCCGGTCTGTACGGGAAAATATTTTGCTTTCGATCTTTTGAGTACAGACCTCGCCCTTCGGGCTCGGTCTGTACTCAAAAGATCGAAAGCAAAATATTTTCCCGTACGGACCTAGCGCTCGGTTAATAAGTACTTATTATTGAATACACCATACTATACAACTTATACAATACATGAACATTGTGTATGAGGACATGTAGGTAATATGTCACATGCACAAATTATATCACATTATATGTACTACCACTACAGAACATCTTCTTGCATCAACAAAATTTATATACTATAAAGAATATATATATAATATATATATATCTAAATACTAAGTTATTTAACATTTTAAAACATATTTAATATATATGATATTACACAATATTTGTTACAATACATTCATAATTCAAATAATAGCTAACCTAAATAATAGCTTTTATAATTATACACATATAATTGGGTTGTGTGTCAAATTTAATATAATTAATAATACAGAGCTAACCAGACAAATATGGCATATACTAAATACAAAACTAATCTTTTTTTACCTTTTACTATAAATTAATTACATTTGGATTCATATTTTTCATTTTACATTGGTATATGTCATTCACATTGGTCATTCAATAGAGGTTATTAACAATAATCACTCACTCGGCTCATTGGCATTAATACAGTTGGCCTTTAAATATAGGTAGTTATAACTTGTAAAAGTATTTTACTAACAGGACAATTCCATGGTTCAATAAATGGTAACTACTGGTCACTGTAATATAGCTAGGGTGGTCACTTTATACAGGTTTCACTCTTTCCACAAGTACAAAATATAAATATTACACAAGAATTAAAAACTCTAGTTTACTACAATGCTTTCAAAGTTAAATATATAATTTTACATAGGTTATTTTTTTAATCTATAACATTCTACAAAATTTATAGTTTTTAAATAGATATTAAACTAAAAACCATGCCATATTTTAATTTTTTAATATTTAATACATTTTTAACCGCGCCATAGGGGGAATAGGACGGGTGCATAGCAATGAACTAAAATGGCCGATTTGAACTGTCGTTCAATCAAAAGAGGAAAGTTAGAAATACCGGATTATTACCCTCAAGAAAATGATCAGAAAGAGGTTAGATAAATAAATGGATGTAGTAAGTATCAACTCTTCGTTATGTAATCGTTCACAGCTTATTTTTTACATAATATTTTAGGATGAATTAACAGAAGATAATGTAAACCGTGGGTTTACTAATATTGGAATTGGAAATCTGACTCCGCACGAGGTAATTCATGTTATGTTATTATGCTGCGTTAGAAAATTGTTAGTTATGTTTTAACTTGTGGAATATACGAAATACTTGTATAAACTATAGAATAGCCATTACCCGTCCACTTTCACTTTGATTATTTAAATCTGACAAGGCCCAAGGGTTCAGTATTTAAGATAAATATCAGGTTGTTCTAGTCTTGAAAAATACTATTTTATATATAATCTCCCTCAAGACTACAACAACGTGATCAATCAACTTCACACATCAATTGATACTCTTAGGTTCAAACCATTTTATAAATATCAGTATCTAATTTTGGTAAATTTAAAAGATAAAATATTCTCGTTCTTTAAATTCTTATTATCGATTTGATAACAAACAACGGTAACAGACGATTGAAATATTATACTTTATATCTCATTAGTTTTTAGGAAATCTTTATTCGTATAAATTATTTCTAAAAACAATTTGAAAAGTGCTCAAGTATACTAATTTGACATAAACTTGTGCAGATGCTTTTATGAATATTATCACAACTTACAATGCATATTTAATAATTCTTCAACAAATATTTAAACATTAATTTAAATATATACCTGTAACTATAAATATTTGTCAACTCATATGTTTCAATATTTTATTGTTGCATGCTTAATACCTATATTATGTGAACATATATAATATATAATATATAATAATACACATTTATTTGCCATTCTCAATATATTTTCAACACAAACTAAAATAAACTTTAAATATAAAATTGATAAAGGTATCTATCTCTCACAATATTATAATCGTACTACTCATAATTCCTTGAGATACTAAATGATATCTTTGTTTTGTTGTGAAAGCTTTATTTACACTATGTAACACCTTTTTACAGCAACTTCTCCATTGACACTGTCTAACTTAAACATACATCACTCAGTCAACAATATTATGTCAAAGGCTCAAGTTTAACTTATTTTAATTTATTGAATTTAATTCAATTGGCTGACTTTAAGCTGTACTATATTCATTTCACTTTAAGATATTTTCTACATAAATCTTGTATGATTTAAATTGATAATAAATTCAAATTTAAATGGATTTATGCAATAAAATATTCCTGCAATATTCAGGGTGTGTGCACTGAATGCCTTGCGTCAATGCAAAACTCGTGGCATCTGACTGTCCTCCACTTCAGGGCTTATTCGTGCGCTGTCAGTCGTACACAATACCAAGCAGATAGGCTGCCTAGACAGACCTGCAAGTATTATACAACCTCGATGGAATGGGGCAGGCTTTGATATCTTCAAGAAGAGCCGTGAGTGACCACAGGGGTGGGAAAACGCCTTTGGGCAGGTTTCATGCCTCAAATCCCTTCTACAGCTTAGCTGGAGGGTGGCGTTGGAGAGGGTAATTCTCGGCAACATTGTAACAAGTTAGTTGGGCAGCTTAGGCTCGCCTGGGGCTGCTCCACCTATGAGACCGCTCCCCTCTTTGTGGATCTATGGGTCCTGTAAACTGTAGTGGTTTGTAATGTTGTGCAAAAAGGTCTGTATTTTATTTAATGGTTTGTAACCAAGTTATCATCATAGCTATTTAAATCCATTACCAGCAGTATGTTCTTATATACATGACAGTGACGTCTTTATACTTAAAACCGTACAGTAAGTAGAACTTTACTGCGTAGAATTTGTTTGCAAAATAGACAATCAACAAAATTGCAATGTATCTATTTTGCATTCCTGCACATCCAGTCGTCAACATTCTGTTCTGCGATATAGACTCTTACACTTCCCAAAACAGACTAAAGTGGTGCAAGTTTTCCAGTACACAATTCCCTCCAACATATTATTCACACTAGGACAACAGGAAAACGAGGCTGTCAAAATTATTGATATAAATTTTTCATGACAGATTTGTTTGCTAGAATACTCTTAACACTACACTGGTGGTTTGAAAGTCTAAAAACCATAGTATAAAGCTTAAGTTTGTAATGGTTTGTAGCACCACTAAAAAAACACTACAGCTATAACTGAATCCTAAACCTTGCCAGGTATATAATTCTTGATATAATATATAAGCCAAATCCAAAATTTGTTTTATACAATTATATATGTAGAAGCCTTTACAGGGTTTAGGAAGTAAGCTATGCAAAAACAATTATGTCACCTACAGACTATTTTGGAAATTTGTAGGTGGCAATACATCGAGGCATCATCATAGACTTGTATACTTTCTATACTGTCTGTACCGTAAGATTATTTCAAATTCTACTGAGTAGCCCCAACTGACAATAGTAATAAAAACATTCACTTTATATTTCACTCTGGCTTAGGGACTTTAGACACTATTTTTATAGGTCTGTAATGCATTCTCTTGTGACGCATGGTGAAACATTAGGAAATTGTGGCAAAGGGAGGGAAACGATAGCTTTCCATCAATTCCTAGTCATTTTCATCACTATGCCACTGCTAGCTACATATTTCTATTTGTTTAAATCTCATGATTGACATACATTAATTAATAATTTTAGCCCTCAACAATATTGCTGACAACTCCCTGATTCTCATCTATGTATGTTTATTGTCCAAGCTGTCTGCTAATTCATAATTCATCAATCTTACAAACTACACAGCTATGGTTTGATTCAAACTCCTTCACCTTTTATAAGTCAAAGTTCATTATTCAAAGTTCTTTATATCCCACATCTGTCTCTTGATTGTGATATAGTCAATAGTATAACAGTCAATGGTGTATTTCAATATCAATATCATTTTTATTTGGGCATGTTTGGGGGCTTATAGATAGATTGTGTCCACTCAGGTTTTCATCATTGTAACTATGCAACTGCTTAAAATTAATATGATTTGAAACACATTACAAAGTAAACTAATACCTGTGTAGCATCAAGCACCACCATTGTAACATTTATCTATTCTTGGTTGTTCAATTTAAGATACATGTAAATCACAACTTGTGAATAAAAAATACTTAATTTATTATTTTCAAGGCATTTAAAAAAACACATGGCTCGTATTTTTAAGATGACTGGCGAGGGTTTTTTGCATGCATGCATGCATGCATGCACGTTTCTCAATTATTAAGCACTGCATTGGATAGCTAAACTGCTTATTGAAAACTATAACATTATTTTACTGTATATGCCAGTTAAATGTGATTGTCATATGGTTAATATTTAAATATTTTACATGTACATGTGTACATTAGAGTACTCTTTAAATAAAGCAAAGTGAAAAGGTGGTACTGTAAACTGCCAAAATTTTTAGTAATGAAATACTGACGTTTCGAATGGAGCCCTTCATCTTACTACTCTTGAAACGTCAATATTTCGTCAATAAAAATTTTGCAAATTTACAAAATTTTTACTTTGCTATCCAAAACACTGTCTAGGCAGCACTCTACTTTTTTAGTATTCTTTATGTAGTTGTAACAATTTTTAGGGTTGCAAAATATGATAGTCTTTTTATTACCTATCCGGCCAATATTTTCATATACAAGGCACACTCCTTATTTTCAGGTATAGTGTATTCACCGAAATTTGATTCAATGCATTGAAAATCACAAACACATGCTTCAATTCAGGGTTTGAGGACAGGCACAGATCCAGCTCAAAATCTGACTGTCACTCAACTGTGTCACATGATGTGACATCATTTGATGCACCATCATATACCTCTTTATATTATTAATATACATGTTACCTCTTTATATTATTAATTTATATGTATATTTAATAGAGCAAATATTGTAAAATATTTCTACATAGTTGACTCAGGGTTTATGGGATATTTGCATTAAATAACTGGTAATACATTACGAATTGTTTTTAATCATAGTCATGACTTATTCAACTAATCAACTTAGCATTTTAAATGCAACACATATATTTTTAACTTTAAACAGTGTCAAGTATAAATAGTAATTAAACAATTTGGCATAAGTCATGTTACGAATAATATTGGAAATCAATTGGAACGATATTTTTTGAGTGTAGAAATTTTCTAATAATATTATAAAATTTCTATACAAACGAGACAGGTTGTGAAACTATCCTCGGTTAGAATTGAACTCACACCTTTTTTCGCAACAGGTATCGGTTGGGTCTTAGAAAATTTCCACAATTACTAAATACCCTTCACATTGATTTCCTTTACAAGTTAACCCAAATAATAATAAATGTGTGGTTCACGTTACCCAACCGACTCTAGCTCAGCTCAGGCGACCCTGTAAATTTTGTAACATATTTTTGCACCAAATGACTATTAGCCATAAAAAGGTTGGTTGTATAGTTTTTACATAGACTTTAATGATAAAATAACTTTTACCCTGGTAAAATCATAAAATAAGATCACTGACTGTGTCCTACCACCATCGCTGGCTTTTAAACAATCGCCATTTTCCTAAACTAATTCCCAGGGCCGTTTATTCTTGATAAAAAAATATGGAACAAGATGACGGACTGTGTGGCCATAACTGACTCAAAATTATAAAATCCCGCACCTAACCTAATTTTTTTCAATATGGAACCGGAACCACATATTTTTTTACTTGTCCTTATCGAGTGTAAATGCAAATATTATTTGGAATATACCCTATAAATGTTCAACAGCCTATACAGCATTACCAAAAACCATATATACTATAACTCACCACTTGCTTCCAACAACGGCCTATGTGGCTCAGTTGACAGAGCAACGTGCTAGATTTGCAGATGCGCGAGTTCAATTCTCACCAAAGACCTTGAAGTTGTATTTATAACAACTTGTCAAAGGTTGGGTCTTAGAACATTTACACACTCACAAAATATCCTTTCCATTGGTCTAAGTTACTCTACTTGGTCTATGAGCCCTGCATTCGTCTATTGTAATAAACGTGGAACTTTCAAGAAAGTCGGTTACTAACTAAAAAATTTGAAACATAAACAATACTGCAACAATTAACAAGCTCAATATTGTTGTTTTGTTGTATTCATGTCTATTTTTATTATATTTGAATTAACACAAATTTAATATGCCTTGGAAAACTGTCAAAAAAACATTATCCGGTATCTGGCCAAATAATACAAAATAGCCAGCAAGATACAGATTAGTGAAACTATCATCTGGCCAGATTATCCGGCTGCATAATAAATCTGCTGCACCCATAACAATTTTTACTAAATCAATTTTATACTAATTTTTTATTTTCTATTGTAGTACTCATCAGCTAAAGACAATGTAGCTCAAGTTCCACTCTCTAAAGTGAGTCATACTTTATATTCTATATGAGTCTACTGTTATATTCTATTTTTAATATGGGTTGTATTGTCAACCACTCTATTATTAGCTAGATGACGATGTCTTTTATTTTAATGGTTCGTTGTAATACTACAAAAATAAATAAATGTTGCACTCATGCAAACAAGCATTCACTGTATGTTTCACTCTCAATTCAAAATGTATGCTCATGTTTCCCTAATTATTTGATACATTACAGTACTTAATCCAAATGCATTACTGTGCTTGGTTGAGTTTTGAAAACAATGGAACAATTTTATCTCACTTTAAATAAGTCTATATTACTTGAATAGCTCACAATTTTCAATATAGGGATGAGACGATAAATAAAAATCAAAGTTAGTGAGCCGATAAATTACAATGCTAATTACAAGATGATCAGCCAATTTATTGGTGGTTACCGAAATTGTTCACCAGAAATTCTTAACAGTTGAATTTGAAGACAAACTTCACTTAGCATTGAAATAGGCATTTTATTCATTACCAACTGCGAGCACACTAACACCGTCACCTATGCAAATGTGATGTTAACTTTTATGCTTCATGTTTGCATCAGTTCTAAGGGTGAATAAGCTGGGGTGTTAATGCAATCTGACTATCTGATACTGTTGCTCACAGGTCTCTGGCTTTAAAATGCTTTCAACTACAATAGTGTAAATTTATAAAGTTTTACAGAATGAAAATAAACTTGCAACATTCTAGTTCCAGAAGATATTGTATATTATTGGGCAATATAACATGTCGGTAACAAACTGCATGACAGACTATAAGTTATGATTATGAATGACGGAAGTCGCAAACAAACTATGTTTAATGATCAACAATTATGGCGTAATGAACCAGACGTATATATAGGCAAACCCTGACAAACACGCTTTACTTGACTTTAATCACCAACAACATTCTTCCTCAAGACTACAACTACCAGTACCTGGACGATCAACTTCACACATCTAATGATACTCATAGTCATAGGTTCAAACCATTTACTTTATAAGGATAAAGATGTCATACACCATACCAAACTAATTAAATTTGACAGGTTCATTGTGGAAGAGTATCCATGTTGTAAACAAAATGGCTTTTTTCTTGATAAACAAAAGGAAATATCACAAGTAGAAAAGTTATAATTTTATTTATCGGATCTGCAAAATGCCTATATATGCCGATATATGTTGATGCGATTGGCCGATAACCGATCTGCCTGAATGTTGCCAATTATCAGCTTCTACAGATTAATTTCTGATTATCGGCTCATCCCTATACACGTACATGCCTTTCAGTAAAATGTTGTGACCACATAATATTGGATAACAACTTATCTAAGTGAAACTTAAAAATACTGTGAGCACCAATGTATTTTTATAGGGTTTCGTGCCAATAAAATTCACATATTCTTTTACAATTGAATATATATGAAATTTCAATGTATTTCTATCTAAGTTTTTTATATCATTAATTTTACTATACCTACTGTACTTTTGGCATTACACTTATGATGAAATTATAATACTCCATACATGATAAATTAATTTAGCTATAACAGTAAACATATACCATATATATATTTTCAACATTATCATATCATTCACAACACATTCAGTTATATTTTCATGACACAGTGCTCTAACAGCTAACTAAGAATTAATCCCCATTGTTATGTAATAACAATAATAATAATAATATAACAACTATATTTATATAGAAATAAATCCTAAAGTTCTAAAGCTTAGAGCTTTACATAAATTTACAAAAACAAAATAAAAATCAATAAAAATAAACTAGAATAGATTTACAAGTTAAAAATTCAGTAAACTTAACCCTTCCTGAAAAGATATGTCTTCAGTTTAGATTAAAATCTATCAATACTAAAACTACATCAATTTACAAAAAAACTACATAAAAAAAAACTAAGTCAATTTTTTCCATAACTTAGTATGTACACGCTGTAGACATATTTATGCCAAGCAGATGGTTGCTCCATACGATTACCACCACCCTGTAATAAGAATTTGGGATTTTTTATCATGGTTTACTCATGATTTAGATACATATATGTTATTTACCGGCTGCGAGGTCCGTACTGGAAAAATATTTTCCCGAAGTCTCAGAAGCGGCCCGAGACCGAAGGTCGAGGGCCGCTTCTGAGACTGAGGGAAAATATTTTTCCAGTACGGACCGACCAAAACGGTAAATAACGTGTTTATTTTTTTCGAGCAAAGTCAAAAAAATTGCAATTTTTTGGCGCGAAAAGTTGCGAGAGGTCCGTACTGGTGTGATACGGACCTCGTACTCAGCCAATCAAAAGGCTCTATTTTAGTTACGGACCTGAGTTACGGACCTCAAAAAAATAAAATATGTTTTGTACCACTATGATCACCTTGTATATTATGTGGCTCTTCAGCACACATTTGACAATTCACACAGGGAGAAACTAATTGGTCACCTGGTGATGACTACTGGGCATGGGGAGAACAGTATAGGTTGCCCCAAAATGCTAACTATGAAAAATACTATGGTACTCCTCCAACCTCCCTTCGTCACTCCACTGGGGAATAAATGATTAAATATGAGGGCATGTGTAACATCTACAGTATACATCAGGGCCGCCAAGAGATATGACGGGCCAGGTGGGCATGTAGGCTCGCGGTCCTCTAAATGCATCGGATGTCGGAGGGAGTTGATGTCAAATTCTGCACAGGAAACGGATTTGCTTGGCGCCGTATTAGCGGGCCCCTAGATTATGGCCGGGGCAGTTGCCCCGGCTACCCTCTCCTCTCGGTGGTCCTTGTATACATATTAGCCATGTGAAAACTTTTTTTTAGTTTGCAGGAACATTTAATGCAATTTTAACAAAGAAACAAAAAAACAATACTTTCCAAGAGGTGCACAAAAAGAAACCACTGGCACAAAACAAAGAGTTCTTTCTCCCTGTAAGTATTCAATTTTTTGTTTGATATGAGTGTTGAGCTGAATATGTGTAGAAATACAAAACTAGAAATAAAAGGTTAGTGTTATGTACCTCACACTATATTAGCAGTACAACAAGCTTTTAGAGTATTCAATTTGTAATTCTTTGTTTCTTTGCTTCATCTTTCCTTTTTTTGGAAAATTTTATATATAAATCATTGTGAACAACATTCAGTCATGTCTAATAATGGTGACAAGAAAGCATCCTACCAGGTTAAAACTTTTGGGCAGATTACGTCATAACATCAATCCACACGTTGCTATCACCATCTATAATGTCATGATTCAACCTATCATATTTTATTGCACTAATCTTCACTTGGTACATGTATGTCTCGTACCCAGACCTCTTCGCGGAACTATGTATAGTCGATCGAAGTTAAAATCACATTCGATTTTTCATGGATGTCCACAGATTTATGACGTTTTGTGACGTAACTCGTAGATGTTCGTCAAATGTTCGGAACTTGCCAACGGCAACCAGTGCCATGATATTTAAACGATTAGATGTCTAACGTACCCCAGATTGAGAGTACCTATGGTCCAGCAAGCTCATTGTGAGCTCCATATATATGTACTGAAGAACTCACTGCTCTGGTATTACCTAAACCATAACCGCATGGGTACGAGGCTGTACTAACTCCACTGTGACTTTGACTTCAATAAGCCCACCACTTATTTTTGCAATTTTGCACAATATCATGACTGCCTTGGACCATTGATTTCAAGGCAGCACTTCCCTTGCGATAGTAACTTCTAGTTGTAACAATATCTAACTTGATTTGAATACAAGCCAAAGCATCAAATTTGAAAATATTCAGAATAGTGCCAAAAATATAATTGAAATATTTCACCTGTTCCTGGACATCTGTAAAGTACTCTAGAAAGATGTACTGTGTTTTGGAAGTATTCAAGTGTATAAACAATACAGTGCCTGTGCCTCCTGTTTAAAGTGCCCATGACCCCAAATACGATATTACTGATATAGATGCTACATGAAGTGAAAAGTTGAATGCCAAAATATTTTATGATTTGAGCTTTGCGTTGATGTGCTATAAAGATTTGTTTGTCAAAAATGGTAATGAGTGTGACGTCATTTATCGGCATCATTTCGGATACAATATTCTACTGTTAAAGCAAATTAATCCAACTCAAACGTTGATGATGTACTTGACCGCTATAGTAAAGATTTTATCAACTTTTTCACTCAAATCCTCAACCAGAATATCACACGGAAAGCAGAAAAGAAAGCCAAATGCCGTAAATGACGTCACACTCATTACCATTTCTGACAAACAAATCTTAAAAGCACATCAACGCAAAGCTCAAATAATAAAATATTTTGGCATTCAACTTTTCACTTAATGTAGCATCTATATCCGTAATATCGTATTTGGGGTCATGGGCACTTTAAGTTTTCCATCATTACTTTTCAACATTTCCGCACAACATCAAAACTCGTGGAAACAAATAAAGCTTAATTTTGCCCAAAGTAAAAACCGAATCTGCAAGAAAAGCGTTCACGTTCCAAGGTGCAAAGATTTTTAACAAACTTCCAAGTGAAATTCGATATGTAAAATATGTTATTATGTTTAAGCAACTATGCCAGGTCCCATGACTTCTAACTTTTGTGCCTTCATTTAATTTTTTTTATAACTTTTTAATTGACATACAGTATATACATTCTTTATAAACTGATCCATTATGTAATTATTCTTAAGTCTCACAGGTCCATTATTGATAGCAGCTGCTCTATAGCTGAACCATGTCAACCTGTTTAGATATTGTTTATTATTATTATTATTATTATTATTATTATGTAAATGTGTAGTGTAATATATAACCAGTAGCCAATTGTAAATTACCTTTAACAGTGAGATTTGCAGTTGTAAGTATAAATTATAAAAAATTCAATAAAGTTTTCATTATTATTATTAGTGACTTGGTATATCGGTTAATAGGTCAATGATAATGGTATAAAATTAATGTATGGTGGCCGGTGGCCCATACCCAAAGTTTGATGCAGGGCCATCATGCCTATCAATGTCCCTGCATAAAACTTGCTGGCTTTTAACAAGATAAATATAAATAATGCAAGGTAAAAACTTAAGGTCAAATTGTGATGAAATTTATGGTACTTCAATTTACTTTTGTGAGTGGAAAAGTGAATGTGAAGTTCCTGGACGAGGGTAAACCGTTAAGTGAGCTATCGATGGGTTTTTTGCATGTCAAATTGTAATACAGTTAGATTTCGATATCTTGAATATTTCATATTTATGTCTCGAATATAAAATGTTCCCCCCGGGTTTTTATGTTAACATGCTACTGCGCACGCGCGAGCTTGATATCAACAAAACATGGCGACCCATGGAGCGATATTTCGTCTCGAAACAGGGATTTTGTGGACTTACAGTACTAAATATGGTGTAGGATAAAGGATTGATTGTCTGTTAGGGGAAGACGAGCCTGGATATAAAATAAAGGTCTGACATTCAGGATATTTCTGTCAGTGTCATGATTCAAACTGTCAGGTAAGGCCAGATCACACGTGTGCCGAACTCAATGCAAATGTAAATGAGCTTGAATAAACAAAAGACTACTCTCATTTGCATAGATTTCGGCACATGTGAAGTTCGACGTTTGACCTGGGCGTAAGCGCAGCGTACAGTTATGATAGATTATTTTGTTAGAAATTAGACTTCTGCACTTTTGACTTTTGTAAAGCGTATTATTTTACGTTCAGTAGTTTCGGTATATCGTGTTAATCAGCATTTGATTATTTAAAATTTTAATTGTATATTCTTTGGCTTAGGATACACTGTACATGTTCAGCATTAATATGACTACCGATTTGACAGCTTGTATTATAGAAATTGTCTGTATTACTTTGTTTTGGTCGCGACTATATAATTTGTGATTTGGGCCTGTTGTGTATATAAGCACTGTTACTGTAGATTGATTCTTTTCTGTTGTTGAAACAGTGCATATCCTCTATATGCCCAATAAAGACATGCCTTGTTCCTTGACCATTTATTGGCTGTATAATTGTAGCAAAGGAGAAATTTGGTGCTGTTCCAATATTATTAATTGTCAAAATTAAGAGCATTTGAAACTGCCTGAATAATTAAATATAATTACCATCTTATCAATGTTAACCCAGGGTGCGGGGGAAACTGATGGGATATAGTATGGAATTGATTGACTTTTTCTGTGACAGTAAAATAATTTCAATACTAACTACTTAATGACCAAGATTGAGGTCTTTATGGTAAAATGTCTAAGCTGTATTGGCCAAGCAATAGCTGCCAAGGTTTTGTATTTTAATGTAAATACTGAACAGTCGAGGTTATTTAGAGGTTATTTAGTAGTCCATTATATGGCACTTTTTATTACAAAATCAATCATGTATTTCTTGGTCTTTGGACTTCGCTTCCTTTAACTTCATCAACACACTGGACTAGCATTATTTTCCGTTGTTTCTTTCTCATCTGGATACTAAAATTTACTTTTATAATGTTTATTTTCATCGTTTTGTAGCAATAACTCTCTTATTAGGATTTTGTGTTTCTTTCCCAATAACAGGACATTAGCCAGTGAAATGTTATTCAAATATTCATAGACATAGTTGCCAACCTTGTGTTTAAAATAATAAAGATCAATAATTGTTTTTCTAACTACCTGTGTTAGTATATCAACTATCATTTATAAGCAAGCAATCTAAAATCCTGCACGGCATTAAACTTGTGTCATGCATTATGCTACTATTTTATTTAATATGATACATAATTCCAGTGATGTATTTACGGGGGGGGGGGGGGGATGCGCACCCACCAGGGGGGGGGAGGGCCAATTATCAAATCCTTTTTTCTTTTATTTGTCAAGGCAATTGTCAAACAAAAATAAAATAGAGACAACATAAAATAATAGCATGATAACGTACAATAGTTAGACATAGAATAGGGGCTGTGTCCACTCGGGATTTGTTATCGACAGACGCGGTCCAGACCTCTGACGTAGCTCCCTCAACGGCACTCCACCCTGCCTCGGTCACGCCGCGGGCCTGACTCACCCGCTCGCTCAGCACACACCCCCCCCCCCCCTACCAGATCAAGCTGGATCCATCACTGCATTATTCTATAAAACTTTGCACTGTCCTTGGGACCTAGTTGTAAGTTCACACTACATGATAAAAACTGAAATGGTTTCTGAGTATGGTTTCAGTTATGGTGCTGCTCAATAAACTTTTTATTAGGTTTAGGCTGTAATTGTGATTTTTGACTTTAAATATTTGTTCTGGAGCTTTGTAAAGTTTAACTTATCTAGTTGTTACTTGTTGCTAAGTCCTAGTAGGTTTTTGTTAAAATATTTATCACTGGAGCCTGTATATTTTATCACATATACTAATTACTAATTTACTAGGGGTACGGATCTTAAATTCTAGCTGGTACTTTCAACAGTATTGGTTGAATGTTCTCCTCCGACTATCGGATGTGCTACAATGTTTATCGTTTACTTTTTTATGGATATGATAAAATGTTCTGTAACTTTTCTCTACTATAAAATTCAATATAAATTTTTTCTTCCTCTATTTCTATTCCGTTTACTTTTGCTAATTTGTCATTGCAAAAGCGTATCATTGATGTCCACATCGAAAGTAACCACATCGAAAATCAATATTGGTTAGTTGAAGTATCATAATACAAGAAAAACATTATTATAATATGAACTGATTCATTATCACTCTCTGTTTCAGTTTTATCAACTCATGGTTGTATCAAATTCATTATTGACAATGGAAATTGAGTCATACTTGCGATTCATAGACCTCTTTCACAAATTAAATAAAAACCTTGTGTGTCTGTAATTCCAACAAATCTTTGCTTTGTAACGAGGCCAGAAGAAAGGCTAATTTGCATGCATATAAAATATTATTTAGACTGGCTGCCATTATGAAAGACATCTGTGCCTATATGGTTGATAATTTTATAAACTGTATAAATACCACGACCACATACTTTAAATTATTCTGAAAGCAATTGTAACTAGTGTTTTACCATAACTTACCATGCAGGATATCCAATACCCGTTTTAAGAACAAAAAAACTGACAATAAAATATTTATCCAACCGATTGAACAATTGGTTCAATCATTATAAGCAATATTGGCTGCATGATAATATATAACTGATTATGACTATAGTTACAACATTGTCACTAGTAAGTAAGTAAACATTAATCCATGTCAATTTTAAATATCTGTTATTCTTTAGCATATTTTATTTATTTTATTTTATTTTATTAGGATTCGCAAATAATACACCACATAACTAAAATGAAATTACAGTAGCAAATAATACATAACAGGTTCACCGCAACACCCAAAGACATGAATTACTGCGGGCCCCCAGTACAATAACAAATATAGCAATAATAATCAGTACGAAAAACGTAAAAATTACCTACAGCAAGTAATAGGACGAATAAGTGGTCGTGCACAGTTACACTTCAGGCAGACCGTCTTAAAGGTACGCGGGTTATCCTGGTTATAACTTACTAAGGATGCTTTATAATAGTTGAATATAACTAATTTAAATTAATCGAAGTTATATATATATATATATATATATATATATAATTTTGGTTAATATATGGTTAACAATAGTTTTTGTTTATAATTTGAAAATCAATAATTATTTCTCTATATTATTTCAAATAACAGATTACTTCAAAGACAAAAAGCCATGTTGCATCGTGGTTGCAAGACCTTGCAGGGAGAAAATCCTTATCTGTCCTTGCCAGCAGGAAGGTAATATATCAATACAGTTTTCCATTATTTACTTATTTAAATACAGTTGTTAATTATCTAGCAGAATAGTACGATATACTGTAAATACATGTTTATCACAAGTATGTTTATCACATGTATAACAATAATTTTATGTGGTAATGCTTGGTTGTCAAAATCTATTACAATGTGTCCTTTGTGCTGACATATACACTGCTGTAGTGAATATGGGAGAGCTTGGAGTAGATAGGCGATACGTGGACGATCGTCAAGCTAATATCATCAGAAAAGTGATTCTGAGTCATGGACAGGAATCGAACCTGTAACTCTCTGATTGCCGGTGACACGCTCAACCATTGAGACGAACGTCCATGTACCTGTATCATCTGTCTCCTCTTAAAGCTCTCTCACATTCACTACAGCAGTGTATATATTAACACATCCAAACATTACCGATATATAGTGACTGCCACATAGGCAGTACATATATCAATTGAATCCAAGAAATATCAATCTAAAATTAACAGGTTTTGCGATTGGCTATATGGAACAAAGTTGGTTGATTCTATTATTTTATTGTTTTAATCAACCAATCACAAAACTTGATAGTATAGGTATAGGTGGCGACCCATCGAATCAGTACATCAATTGTATCCTTCACTCTCCATCTGAGCCTAGCGCAATAGTTAGAGCGTCTCACCAGCAATCAGAAGGTTACAGGTTCGATTCCTGTCCGGGACTCAGAATAATTTTTCTTAAGATATGAGCTTGACGATCGTCCATGTATCCATCATATGATGTGTCCTTTATTAAGAACATCGTCCGAAACGTATCAATGGAAATACGTAAATATTTCAACTTAAATACTTTTCGACATATTGATGTTATCTTACTTAAACAAAACTTACTGTATGCAAAATATATATTTTCACATGTGATAATGCAATACGTCCAATCAAAATCGCTTAATGTCTCTTCACATGAGGTGGAAATAGAGCTGCTCCCATCGGTCGATTTTCATAATCGATTAATCGTTGCAAACAATCGATTAATATCGATTAATCGTCCTGAAATCTGACGCGTGTATGGCGGTTCAATATGGCCTATGGTGGCCCATTGTTCTCATAGTGAATTTAACTATAAATATTTATGTAATAGAATATTTTATGTGAAATAAAAAATAAAATTAGAAAAAACTAAAATAAAAAACAATTATGAAATAAATATAACATAAAAAAACTAAAATAAAAAACAATTATGAAAAAATATAACATAAAAAAATAATAAAATAAAATAAGTGATAAAATTAAAAATTATACAAATAAAAAAATAAATTTGAAATTAAAAAATAATAAAATATAAAGTTTGAAAATACGAAGTTTGGAAATATGGAGTTTGAAAATCATATTAAATCGAATGGGATTTTACTTTGAGAACGATGGGCCATCCCATGACCCGTCGTTCTCATAGTAAATCTTATAATTCAAAAATGAAAATTCAAAACTATCGACGCGGCCCATCGTTCTCATAGACCATCATGCACTGCGCAAGCCGACTTTAACCTTAATTGAAGCTATAGTCTGTTGGCCAATAATGAAAATCTTACTTATATTGGCAAGAGTACTTCAAAGATATTTATTTCAAAATACATCAGTAAGAAAACAAAGAATACGTAAGCCATAATCCAGTAAGGGGTGATGGTTGGATCGTGGCTTTTACTTGGCCCAGCGTTCTCATAGCCCGCGATATCTGTGACCACTATATCCCTGTATTAGATGAAGTACTTATAAAACTGAATGTTGTTGACATTTACTTTAAAATGGCGGAGAGAGCTGATCGCATACGAAATTCAGAGTGGGAAGATGATGAGAATTTAAGAACGGAGCTGGAAAAGTATGTGATGCAAAACCTTTCTAGAAGAGAGATAGTGGATTTTGTGAAACGGGATTTTCCACAATATGCGTGGAGTCTGGGAACTTTGAGTAGGAGGTTGGCACATTTCGACATCAAATATGTGCGTTACAACATTGACCTACAAGAAGTAGAAGACGCGGTGCGTAAAGAAAGCGAAGGTCCAGGCCAACTTCTTGGGTATAGAGCCATGCAAAGGAAACTTCGAGAGCAGCATAACCTAGCTGTTCCTCGTAATGTGGTCCACAACATGATGGGTATAGTCGATCCGGAAGGCCTTGAACGCCGAGGAAATGTCGGTCAGAAAAAACGAAGAAGAGGAGCCACGGGCACATTCACATCACTGGTAAGATATGATTCACTCATTAGAGAGATAAAAATATATTGACTCATGAATAATTCATAGACATAATTGAAGGTTACCCCTCTCCCATATTGATATTGGCCAATTTGTTCCCCTTGGATACATTTTTGATTTTTACAAATGTTAGTAGTCACCTTGAATCTTACATGTACATACCTTTTTACAAAGTCACCCCACTAACACTTAGTTGCAATTTGTTATAGTTCATTTTTGAAATGTGTGCGTTCCAATCTTGATAAAATACTAAAATTAAGGATAATCTTTATAGCCATAATTAAATCCCATACAGCTCTGGACATGTTTTATATGACTTGTTAAATGAACTAATGAATGATGCTATAGCGGCTAGTTGGTATTCTCAACTTTGTTGAAGGTCGTACTAATATGCATTTCTAACTTTGCCTTAGCCTCATACATTATTCATGAATTTCACAATATACGATAAAATACTCCCTCATTTTTAATTCCAGAGATTGTACATGATTCTTACTAACAGTTCTACATGTATGTTTCTGCAGGGTTCTAATCATACACATTCAGGTGATGGCCATGATAAATTAATGGGATTTATGAACAACACATTTCCGCTTGCTGTATATGGGATACAAGATGTTTTCAGTGGCTATATTGTTTATTTAAAACTTTGGACTTCAAATTCAGACCCCAAATTGATAGGAAGATGGTATCTAGAGAATCTATGCAATACAAGAGGTTTGTGCTAGAATGTCCACATCATCCAAATAATTGTAGCTTTGTTCTAGAAGGCAGATAATGTATATAATAAAATAGTGGAATGTCAAATAAACTGAACCTCATTAATATTATAATACCTTGTATTCACAGTTATAAGCAATCACTTAAGGTTGGACAAAGGAACCGAAACTGGTCAAATGGCCACTATTCATGCCTTCCTGAGGCAGTATGGTGCTGAAGAGGAGTTTGACACTGCTGATGAAACTGTTCATTATGGACCATCAACCAGCAACAAGGTGATTAGTATAAATTCATTAATTATTTACACATACATGTATTACTAATGTCCTATGCCATAATGCAGCTCAATTTCGGGCTGCTCTACAGTTTGCAACCCTCAGTCTGATTGATATAAGATCAGTAGTACTGGCCACTAGTCTATTAATAATACTATTTAATTGTTCAACCTACATACATGTATATGATAAAGAGACATGTTCAATATTCATATTCTTTTTATATACACAGATTGAGAGGTGGTGGCGTGAACTACACCATCGTTTAGAAAAATATTTTAAGAGGCAGTTGTTGATGTTGCTAGATCAAGGTCATTATGAATCTGGTAATCAAACTGATAGGTATTATAATTTATACTGTAAAACCTTATTAATAAATTTCTATATATATACCAGCCCTTGTAGATATCACATTTTATGATGACAAGTGTAATGTCTGGATCATATCCCTTTGATTAACAATACTGTATTGGTGTAACCAACCAACCAACCAACCAATGTTTCATTTGGTTAATTGGCATTAACCCCCAATATAAATAAATAAATAAATTTAAATGAACAACATACTAGTGGAAAGGCACAGATCAGGCTTAATTGTCAATTACAATGTATGAATTAAATCAAATCATTGTTCGTGTAGAATAATTTAAAGTGCCAAAGAAATTGTACCATTTTCCTTCAATCATGCAGGTAATTAACTAGTATATTAATTTGGATGTATTTATTTTTAAACTAAGAGACCTGTTGGCATTTGTCTTCATACCTGTCATTGACAAAGAGATTAACGTGTTCCGAGAGACAATATGGAACTCACATAGAGTCAGGAGCCAGAAAGAAGCTCAGGTGCCAAAAGGAATTCCAAACCATTTGTATGCATTTCCAGAGAAATATGGGGCTGAAGAATGTGGTATGTATGATAAAAACAACTTTCATGTTTAAATTGTTTTATATATTATATTATTTATTACAACCTGTTACCCTTCTTTTATCTGGTTTTAGGTTTCCCAGTAAGCAAGGAAGCACTTGACGAAGCTGCTCAGCTCTCTGATGTCATGAGTGTGGGGGATGACTATTTGACAGCAGCTGTGAGAGATGAATGCGAAAGAATAGTTCCTGAAATTGATGCAGTCAAACCAAATGATGCTGCAACTACTTACCTCTTTCTGAAAACCCATTACCAGGAGCCATCATTCCAATGACAATAAAACCTTGTTTTATAATTTGGTGATAATTTTAGTATATTAGTATTAAACTTTATTTGCTAACATTGAGCAATTCAGTTCATCAATACCTCAAACATTTTAAATAATTTCCTCAAGATATTGCTAACTCAACTTCCTGTTTGTTAGCCAATCATATGATAAGTCATAGAGCAACTTGTACTGCATGTAGTTCACTGGCTAATGCTGTAAACTTATTGTACTGTATAGTGTTCATACACTTGATTCATGTTGAGGTGCTAACAGAGTTATGATTGTCTAATGTGTCAATCATCTTACAAAAATCAGTGCAATTGTGTGCTATAATAAATGCATCAATGCTGATGTATGACAGGTTGCCAATGCAGAAGTAGGCCTCTTCATTCTCACTATGCAATTCTGTTGTGGCAATTTCCGGGTCATATAAATGATAGTCTGCACCTTGAAGGTCAAGAAGCATCAGCTTCTTTGAACTGTGGACATATGAGAAATGAACAAGGGCTTCAGCCTTGTCGAAAATGGTCTTGACATCATCGCTGCAGCCCTCTGGTTGTTTGCACAGTTTCCCGTTGTTGTTTATATACTTCCTGAATGCCCCTTCGACAAATTCCTCGACTGTTGTTGGCTGTCCAAGGTATACAGTATAATAGGCACGGTTGAACTTGAAGCATTCACCAAATGCTTCCGGGGCTTTGGTGCTGAAAACCTTTGCCAGGTGCCGAGCGGTGCAGTGCATCTGGATATTCTTACGGGTATGGTCTTCAGGATTGCTGTTCATTGTTACAGTTATGGTCCTCACAGCTTTCTCATTATAGGTCTTAAGGACCCATTTTTTTCTCAACCCATCTCTTGATACTCCAAGAAAAGCATCACGGAATCCTCCAAATGCAAAACGCTCTGTGTCCACCAACACATCCAAAGATTTTTCAACAGGGACCCATTCCTGTGCTTTCATGTCAAACCTTTCCAGCAACAGTGATACATCGTTCTTTGTTTTGGGTTTAACAAGCTGCCCGGCTTTCAACAATTCATCGATAGAGATGGATTCTGGGTACACAGTTTCCTCAATATTGGCTTCTGCTTTTCCAGATTTACGAGAGGTACCAGCATTTGAGTGTGGAATTTCAATTGGTTCTTGTGGAATTTCAATGGGTTCTTCCTCTGGGCTTGATATTTCCTCATCATCTTGTTCAGCACTTTCCAGTCTGAATCTCACAAGGTAAACCTGACAGTAAACAAACAACAAGACATAGTGTGAACATTAAATGTTAGATAGCAAGTGTAGTGACATACTGTGACAACCCATAAGGGATGCATCTATTTGTAAATAATACTTTGTTAATACATGTAGAGTGATAAAATCAATCATACAGGATAAAATAATTGTGCAAATTGTGATTGGCTAATCATTTGAGTGTTCAACCAATTACGTTGTTCCATCGTTCAAATACATTTACATTGCATTATAAAATAAATATGGTATTGACCAATAACATTCGCGCTTGCAAACGGTGCTGTCTCTCCCATATATTAAAGACCGCGTAGGGCTGAATATTCATGGTGATCAACAATGGTGCTTTATAATCATTTAATTTCAGTTTTCGTATTGGTGAATATTGGCTTTGTATTTAATAGCAAGTTTAGAAACAGAAAAAACGCAGCTTAGTTAATATTAAAACGCGCCTGGCTACCTGTAGTATTAAAATATTAAATTATAATATGCTCACCTTATCCTTCCTATGCGGAATCTGATTTATGTTCGTG
The DNA here is from genome assembly GCA_035772405.1 of Chrysogorgia sp. JL179-B06. Taxonomy (NCBI): domain Eukaryota; kingdom Metazoa; phylum Cnidaria; class Anthozoa; order Scleralcyonacea; family Chrysogorgiidae; genus Chrysogorgia; species Chrysogorgia sp. JL179-B06. The sequence continues at coordinate 325,315 of JAYKKM010000043.1, forward strand.
CACGACGGTCCTTTATTCGTCACAAGAACATCACACGAGCTGGCTGGAAGGCGAAAATGAGCCGAACATGCCTTCTTCAGATTTGGCACGGTCAAATCCTCGTACTCGTACGCCACAAATTCTCTTGGTTGGACAGGCTTAAATGTTTGTTTGTGATCAGGTTCGGATGAAAGGCGCTGTACGATCAGCTCATATGGCGCAGAACCAGCCTTTTTTCCTCGCTGTTGAAGAACGTTAGCCTTACATCGCTTGTTTTTCATTTTGTTCTCCAGATCATTCCATGCTTGCTGTCTTTTGGGAGGCATTCTGATTCTCGTTTTATAGTTTTTATAAATATTGTTTTGCGTTTGTTTAAACGGTATGACAAATAGCAAAGAAGGGAAATTTACATAAAGCCGCGCCGATGTAATGAAACGGTCAGCGGTCGGTTTCTGCATACACGGTTGGTACTTCAACTGACACCCATTATAGTGTATCAGGGTTCCAGTCCGTTCTGCGCATGTGCAATGTGGAGTCTCCACATGTAAACATAGTCCTTTATATGCTCTATATGGTGGTGAAAAGAACAGATTCATCCTGAAATAATCTTTAACTACTAGCCTCCTCCATTATTCAACTATACTATGGCGATAACCTGTCAAAATAAGTGTTCAAAGACTTTGTTTACATCGAAAATGCATACGTCAGCAAAACGGACTGGACAGCACCTTTAAGTATAATGGGTGTCAGTTGAAGTACACACACTTCATGTTATGAAGTTTATAAATAAATACATGTTTGAAATTCCATTTTTCTTATGAGAACGACGGGTCATGGGATGGCCCATCGTTCTCAAAGTAAAATCCCATTCGATTTAATATGATTTTCAAACTCCATATTTCCAAACTTCGTATTTTCAAACTTTATATTTTATTATTTTTTAATTTCAAATTTATTTTTTTATTTGTATAATTTTTAATTTTATCACTTATTTTATTTTATTATTTTTTTATGTTATATTTTTTCATAATTGTTTTTTATTTTAGTTTTTTTATGTTATATTTATTTCATAATTGTTTTTTATTTTAGTTTTTTCTAATTTTATTTTTTATTTCACATAAAATATTCTATTACATAAATATTTATAGTTAAATTCACTATGAGAACAATGGGCCACCATAATGGCCAAACTTTAACACATTTTTACTTGAGAATCCCAAACCCAAAATTCTAACGTTTTAACAGTAATGTTGGTCTCGCGATTGTACACCTCGTGCCGTCGCACTTCACACAAGACGTGAAAAGTCACAAATGAGACGTTAAGTAATAAGTTTAATGTTTTTATTTTTTTAATCATTGCCAATAAATTGTATACGTAATAACGGTAATATCGATATTTCAATCACTCCCCAATAACTTCGCTAATAAATAAAAATAAAATTACAGAACAGTACTAAACAACTAGAATATTAAATATGAATTGTCGTTGCGTAACTGTTTGTCTGGTATCTACATTTTGTTCTTGTTTAAAAATATCAGTGCGTCTACAACGGCTGGTTTGAGTGCGGCACGTTTCTTCGAGACAATCAGTCCAGCCTTGCTGAAGATCTCTTCGCTTGGTACTGACGTCGGCGGCGCTGCTAGTACTCTAGCGGCAAGGTTCCGGACGATAGGATAACGCCTTTCGTTGTCTTTCCACCAGAACAACGGATCTTCAGCCAAAGCGATCGGTGCCTCAGCGCTCAGTTGCCGTATCTCCTCGTCAATTTTTTTCGCCAGAGTTTGTTCCTCGCAGCTAGGTTTCCCCGATTTTCGTTTGCCAAGTAGCTCTTCCATGGCCACCTCAGACTTGGTCTTTTTCTTTGGCGGTGGCAAGATCTCGGGTTCGCCAGCAATAACGTCGCTTCTTTTAGGCAATGATGGCATGGCTTTCGCGGTTCTTGAGGCAAACTCGACTAACGCACTGCGTTCGGTTTCGCTGAGAAATGAGAGGTCACGGAACCTTGGATCCATGAACGACGCTAACAGGAAAAATGGAACTGGGTCGGAAGTGTCTACTTCCTCATTTGTGACATCCAATTCATAGAGAAAAAATCTATCAGTCAACGACTGGACGAGGGTATCTCTAAACTTCTGGCCTGGTGGAGTGGCAGTGGTTGCGCGTCGACGGTCATCAGTAGCTACGTGCTCGAAAGTCAAGCCTTGCAATTGCTCAACTAGACTGGTGATAGCAGGCAGGACCACGCCGGACGTTGCTTTGGATTGCGAACTGAACAATACAGTGGCTAGCTCGACTTTCCTGAGAACTGGAATTATCTCCTCTGCTAGTTTCCAAGACGAAGTTGGCATATCCAGAACTCTCGCGTCTTGTGGTTTGGTCAGAGACTGGTCGGACAACACCGCAACGACAGGCCAACGCAACACCGACAGACGCTCCAACATGTAAAATGTCGAATTCCACCTCGTCGACACGTCCTGGATCACTCCTTTGGGCCAACATCTCTTTCACTTTAGCGCGAAGACCATTTGTTGCCACATTGGACATTTTAAAATGCCCAACTAGCCTCCTAGCGGCAGCAACCATTTTCTCAAAAGGCTGGTCGACTCCTTTCTTCATTGCATCACCGATCGCCAAATTTAGGTTATGCGCCGCACAGCCAATGTTGAAGGCTATCGGTCTCTCTTCCGTGCCATTGATCATCTGACCAGCAAGATTGATATTTGCCGCGTTGTCATGAATGCAAGCAACCACGCGATGTTCAAGGCCAAATTCTTTCATGGTGTCGTTGATCTCAGCAGCCAAATTCACCCCGGTGTGACGATCAGTGCTTGCTCTGGTTGCGAGGACCTTGCATGTCATCTCCCATTCACGAAGGTAGTGTACTGCAGAAGAAAAAAGAAAGAAAAATATAGGAATTAGCAGGAATTAAATCGATATGAATAATGATGACAAGTTACAACTTGCTAAATACAGTAATTATCAATTGTTACTTACCAGTAATTGTGCAGTAATTATCCTGCGCCATACTAGTCCAGCCGTCAGTTGTTATGGAAACATCACATTTCAGTAACTCTAGTTCGCTCTTGAGAGTTTTTATGCCTTCCGAGTGACGAAGCATGATAAGTTGGCGGATCGTTTCTCGTTTTGGGATCTGATAAGATGGCCAAGCGTGCTGAATGAGAGCGCGGAAACCAGTATTTTTAACGATGCTAAATGGGCGCAAATCTTTCACGCAGACGTTGGCAATATGCGCAGTTATTTCTCTCGCTTTGTCTCCCGACGGGTCAATCTTTTTTTGAAAGAAACTCGCCACTGACACATTCCCAGTACTAGTTGATCCACTTGGCTTGACAGGCTTGTTGTTGTAGTTGTAAACATTCGAGTGGCGTCTAGTGAGGTGTTCTCTAAGGTTTGTCGTATTGCCATGTCGTCGGATTGTTGCGTCGCAATGTTTACATTTTGCTGTGGTTTGATTTTCTACGATAAAATGGTCCCAGACGTCGCTTCGGCTTCGAGACATCATAGAAAGACAAACGTACGCGTGTCTCTATGACGGCAAAAGTTCAACACATTCGCAGTTCGCATATGCAGCTGGACTAGCGTATGTCGTATGAGTGATTGGGTGACTCACTTTGACATTTGAGCCACCGAAACATTTTTTGAGCGAGCGCATTTCATCACCATTATGGCATTATGTCATATGTGACATGTTATTTAATCCGGAAAAACCCGAGAGTTCACTATAGAATCTTGTCCACAGAGATTTTCACGGCTTTTCATACAACCATATGGTATTGTAATAAGTAAAATTCCTAAATTCTACGCGCGGAGAACACTATTTCGCGGAGGGAGATTCGCGCACATGGCAAACAACGTTCGCCGCATGCAGAGTTTTAGCTCAATAAACATTTGCTGAAGAGAGAAGTTTATAATTGTAAATAATCCGATTGTTGTTAGCCGCAATCGTACAATCGATTACTGAATAATAATCGATTAATCGATTAATCGGGAGCAGCTCTAGGTGGAAATATGACAAATGAAAAACAATTTAAATTAACATCGAATCAGAAAACGCTTGTGAATAAGTGTATTTAAAATCTTTCTAGTGCAGAGACAGGTGCAGTTTGTAAAATATTCAACATTATATATCTCCTATAATATCCTTTAGAAGTATTATCAAAAGTAATGTTAACACACTGAATAGTCTTTATGGAAATTTTTATGTTTTCTTCCACTAAGTTTTATGAAGAATATAAAACAACACTCGATGTTTGTCTTCACCTCGCTCATTCGTTTAACGACACAAATAACTCGCGATTATAAAACCGTATAAATAACTATCCATGCAATATATCTATATTAAACGAACATACCTGTGTTCGAAAACGTCACCCGAACTATTAACTATCTGACCGAGGAGAATAATTATGTGAGTGCAGTCCACACTGAGCATACCGTTTGTCCACTATTTAATACACTATTTTGGTAAACTATAAATATGCAAAGCATCATGGGGCGAGTCCCAGTGACTGTTCATATGTGAGGTATATTTATATATTTGATGGTTTCAGAAATTCAGAGTTTGTATGTGACTGTGCTCGGTCTATTTGACTTCCCTAATCTCACTTCCCTTTCTTCTGCTGAGTTATATGCCCGTCGTTAGTTTCTGCGCTACCTTCTTGCTTTCGTTCCTTCGTCCATGTTTTTTATATTGGGGTAGTAAATCATGGAGAGCAAATAGTGTTCTATTAAACTATCCATGGAATATGATTAGGCAAAAACGAATCAATACAGCCATGAGCACAGCCGTAACGAGTGAGTAAATTTAAACCGCAGGAGATTATAAATTTAACAAATTCATATTTTTCATATATACAGTATACTATAAATTATACAAATATTTTATATATCTAATAATCGATTTTGGGGTTAGGGGCACTGTACTTCAATGGTTATAGAGTCTCACCGGCAATCAGAAGGTTACGTGTTCGATTGCTGTCAGTAAATCAGACATTTTCTTATATTGAAGGGTTGAGAATCTTGCGTATTCGTAAATATTATTGTTTATTATATAGATATCGATTAAATACTAGGTTTTCATCTATTTATATATTAAATCAGTCTTTGTTAATGTCTTATTGACTCACGAGCCAAGCCATATAATAATAATACTTACAACATTTGTGTGTTTCTAATTGATATTTTACCTGAAACCTTTTAACCGCTAATGAATAGATTTCAAAGCGAGACTACTTACTGTATAAAAGGTATAAATACTTGTTCAAGTATTTTATATACTTGTATTGTACGAGTACAGTATCCCTGATCAAAATCGTCCAAAGATATTAATCTTAACTTCACATTTTATAGACTGTATATTTTATATGTTTTTTTAATATTTACAGTAGACATTATACATCCGATATTGACCACTCTATTTCTAACACTAGGTTCCAATTTTCAACAAAAAAGAAGAGCTGTTAAACAGTGTCTGTGAGTACTCTGTTCCCTTGATACGAGCAACGTGGTTTATAAAGGTAATATAAAATAAATTACGCATCATTAGTATTAGTTATTATACATTATTTTTCCCTTTTCTAACTTCTAGAAAATGGCTCTTTCATATTGGCTTACGAACTTGCTTCATCTGAATAATACGGAAACGCACGCACGCGAATTCCACCACTAAATACTATAAATTTGAGATTATTTCATTTTCTTTTAAACAGAAAATGGCAGTTATTCATTAATTACCGAGTGTATACTTACATCTGGGCTCCTACAGTACATTACTTCCAATAATTTACTTTTAAAAGTCACGTGTTGTTTACTCATAATTTTGGTCATTAGGTGGTCTGGAAGTTGTGAAATTAAGTGTTCATTCAAAAGGTCTAATTTTGAAATATAATATTCCCATCCAACTATTTTAAATTGAATTATCCGAACATATGTTTTTGCTTTTCCACTTGAATACATTGATTTTTAAATAAGTATGTAAATTATTGAACTTACAAAAAGGTATCACAGTACAGCTAATAGTGTTACAAACTTTTCTTAAATTATATATGTAAACAGTGGGATGACCATTTCAATGTGCATGTCAGGCCAGCAACCAACCATAGTAGGCCACCGTGTACTTAATGTTGAAAAGTTAGGGAAGTGGCCATGTAGTATATGTGGAAAGGGTGTTGGAAATAATTCTATTCGATTCACAGGCTGTAGTGGATGGGTACACAAGCGATGCTCAGGCGTGAAGGGCTCACTGGCTAGAGTTGTGGATACGTTTGTTTGTAAGGTTTGTGAAAGAGCAGAGGATGGAGAGGATAGTGATGTAGATGAGAGCATGGATCTGGGCAATGGGGTCCATTTAGAGAATGTTAAAAAGTTTTGTTACCTGGGGGATATGCTGAATGGGGGTGGAGGAGCAAATTCAGCATCTGTGGCAAGGGTACGCTGTGCATGGGGAAAGTTTAAAGAGCTCTCTGGGATCCTGACAAGGAAGGAAGTGTTGCTAAAGCTGAAGGGGAAGGTGTATGTGGCCTGTGTGAGGAGTGCTATGGTGTATGGAAGTGAGACGTGGGCCATGACTGTGGAGCTGAATAATAGACTGGAGAGGACAGAGATGCGGATGGTGCGGTGGATGTGTGGCGTATCGCTGAGGGATAGAGTGTCTAGTAAGGAGCTGAGGGAAAGAATGGGCATTGAATTGGTGTCTGACGTGGTAAAGAGGAGCCGATTAAGGTGGCTGGGACATGTGCTGCGGAAAGATGATGGTGACTGGGTGAAGAGATGTATGTCGCTTGAGGTTGATGGTGCAAGAGGAAGAGGAAGGCCAAGGATGACATGGAGCCAGGTAGTGGAGAGGGATATGAGAGAAAGTGGGCTGAAAAGGGAAGATGCTAATGATCGAGGAAAGTGGAGGAAACTGTCGTGGGGAACCACCGGCCAACCCCTGCGTAAGCGGGGAAAACGGCCGTAAAACGTCTGTTGTTGTTTTGTTTTTGTGTACTTAATGTCAAGCGATATACATATAAACAACCTACTAAAAATGCTATGTACACACACTTTTGTACCAGTATGTTTGTACCGATATCATATTAAAATAATTATAAATATATGAAATGTATGTGTTGCATGTCATAAAATGTATAAATACACTACTGATGTTCACAATATTGGTCTTGCGGAATACCATTTTGCTGTTGCTGTTTTACCCGGATAATTTTGAACTGATTAATATGCTTCCTGACTATTTTGTTATTGTACCAAGATTATTTGGAAATTATTATCCTTCTTAAATACCATTTTCCTTCTGTATGAAAATAATTGTGAATTAATTACGCTTCCTAACTACTGTACTACTTGGATATTATACCAAAATGTCAATTAAACTGATTATGTTTGGGTTCCTAGAATAATAATAATTATAATATACACGTTTATTAAACCATAATATCCTTTACTCTACTATTTACAAAGTAAATACCTGTATATGGAAATTATATAAACATAAATTAACCTAACCACTATACTTCGCTGCTCTACCAACAGGTATAGCTGCACTCTGAATACTCCTGATTTATTTACAATGAGATTTATTATCATAGGCGTAGCCAGAAGGGGTGCCAGGCCCCCCATGGCCAAATTCCTGCAACCGCCTTAGAAAATTTGTACTCTTGGGTCTTCATTGCCTCAGTTAGGCAGCCCTCCCTAGGATTTTCCTGGCCCCCCTTGACAGAAAATCCTGGCTACGTCACTGGTTATTATGTCTTCTTTTTAATATGATGGGCTGCCTGGGAAATTAGTTTTACTGTTTTGTTAGTTATACAAAAAAATGAATTTATCTGCAAACAACCACCTAGTATAAAATCGTTTGCTTAAACTAAAAGAAAACTCATTACGACGGTGGTATAATGTGAGAAACCTAATAAAATAAAAAGTTCCATGATAATGATATTTTCCAAAAATTAATTTATAATACTTATATGGTCTACCGTAGTACAGTGTTTATTAAAAGTTAATATATATGCTATGTTACGGTTATCATATTTTATTCTTCATTTTAACTGCGTTTGTCGCACAATTAACTTAAAAATGCATGAAATACAGTTTCAAAAATGGAATCTTAGAATGGATATTGCCCTACATAATTTGCAACAGTCAGAGTTGGGGCTTTATCTCCCCCTGGATGTGTCTACTTCCTTGGGGTAATTCGAGGTAAAACAAAGTTTTTTTAGACACCATTATATTAATCTCTTTTAGATGACGTCGGCACACCAAATGGCTTTAATATCTGATTCGAGGAATAAGAAACGTCAAGCAAGTGAGCCTGCACAAGGTAGTATGATAAAGTTTATAATAAAGTTTATTAGATATTTCATAAGGGATATTCCGGTACTACTCTATATCATTAGCACTTTTAGTTTCTGTAGGATAAAATAATCGCTTCTGGAAAGTCTAAAAGAAGGCTTTACGGGTTGACTGTATCCCATGATCATCTTGACTTGTACACAAATATATCCGGTAATCACCGGATTTTCTTATCAGAGCACTGCACTTGCATCGCAGGGTCGCGGGTTCAATTTCAGCTGGAAGACGTTGAAGTTGCATTTTTCGTAACTGGTCCTGGTTTCATACATGTCCAATACTGTCGAATATATTCCATTCGTACGATTCGTACTATTCGTGAAACCGTAACTTTATACCGCGTGATACTAGTAGGAAGTAAGGGCACTGGTAACATTAGTAACTTCACACCGCCTTGTTGCCAACATATCACCATCATATATGTTATTGCTGCCGTAGGCAGCACACTAATCTTGACTTGGGTTGCTGTGTCTCGTGCCCAGACCTCTTCGCGGAACTATGTATAGTCGATCGACTTTAAATTACGATCATGGATGTTTGTCCACAGATTTATGACGTTTTATGACGTAACTCGTAGATGTTCGTATAATCGTCGGATGCGTAAACTATCCGAATCAAATGCTTGGAACTCGCCAACGGAAACAAAATAAAATGTCTTTAGCTACGAGGGCCATCATACTTTGTGAAGAGAGCTTCATTCGTCAATCGTCATATAACATGTTCTGCTTTAGTGATGAACTTCTGGCAGCTGTGCTTTAGCCTGGTTGTGCTTGCGAATTTTAACTTTGACTCTTGTCAAGGTAAGGCAACTAGAATTTAACTCGCTATTAAATTTTAAGGAGATCAATTGTCATTGTTTATAATATGCTACTCGTCATGGTTATCAATATCACAATTATCAAATTATTTGTTTATGAATAAGATTTACCTTCTATTTTAGGTGTATATTGGACACAGCTGTGAGATATATTATTATTGAACTGCATTTTTATACAAATTTATCAACTGTTATAATGTCAAGAAACAAATTCTGATTAACTTAATAGTTTATCAACAGATCAACTGTTATAATGCCAACTTTTTGTGTTCATATTGAACTGCATTTTTATGCAAGCCTTATCTTATCTTTATGTTCGACTGCATTTTTATGCAACTGTTCAACTTACATCTGTTTAATATTACACATGTTCATGAACTACTATATTGTGAATAGATGTTGAGAAAGGTTACAACACAACAAGTGGTGTACTCAGACGTGCAGCATGTGCAGGGGGCCCTGGCTGTGCATAATGAATGTCTTACGCCCCAGAGTTAGTACGTACCTATGGTCCAGCAAGCTCATTGTGAGCTCCATATATATGTAGAACTCACTGCTCTGGTATTACCTGAACCATAACCGCATGGGTACGAGGCTATACTACCTCTGACTTGAGTTCAATAACTAGCCCACCACTTAGTTTTGCAATTTTGCACAATATTACGACTGCCTTGGATTTTGAGGCAGCACTTCCCTTGCGATAGTAACTTCTAGTTAATATGCATATATCACTTATTGCCAACATATTTTTATCACTTATTCCCAACATATCACTATCATATATGTTATTGCTTCGTTCTATTTATAAACCACACAGCAACATGTGTATATATCACTTATTGCCAACATATCATCATCAATTAATATTCATCACTTTTAGTGATCATGAGCCGATCATTTACCGATCCCATAAATTTCGATACGATTTACTATCTGATCGACCGATTTATCGGTGGTTACCCCCATATATTGGTCACCATAAATTCTTAACAGTTGAATTTGGGGCCAAACTTCACTTCGCATTAGGCTTCATGTGCCATTTCAAACCCTGCTCAACTCAATAACTATCAACAATACCACACACCTTCTTTATTATCACCATCGCCGCCAATGGGATGAAGGAAACCGCTAACAAAGCTTTCAACATCTGTCAACTTACGTAGCCATCTAATCTAATACCTCCTCTCTCACAGCCTCTTTATACCTTAAACTAGATAATAATAATAATAATAATTTATTAAGCATATTACAAAGTTTCAATGCTTTACAGGTTATTTTAGGAATATAAAATGAATTACAAAATTAAAGAAAACTACAATATTGAATGATATTTAAACACATGATACAGTAAAACTAGTTGAAACAAGAAATTACAAATCAAAGAAATTATGGAATAAGTGGGTCTTAAGATAGGATTTAAATGAGTTTAAAGATTCCGCAGAAGTTACTATCGCAAGGGAAGTGCTGCCTCTAAATCCAAGGCAGTCGTGATATTGTTCAAAATTGCTAAAATAAGTGGTAGTACAGCCTCGTACCCATGCGGTTATGGTTTACTTAGGTAATACCAGAGCTGCCAGTGAGTTCTACATATATATGGAGCTCACAATGAGCTTGCTGGACCATAGGTACTCTGTGGTATGTTAGACATCTATTTGCGGTAAGTCAATAATTATACACAGCCAGGGGACCCACACATGCTTCATCCGCCCCTGGCACATTTCCTGATATCTCACGTCTGCCACCTCCCTTGTTGACCCCCTTGTGTTGTAACTGTTCTCAACATCTATTGACAATATATATAGTAGTTCGTGAACATGTGTAATACTATAAAACGGATGTAAGTTGAACAGTTGCATAAAAATGCTGTTAAATATGAACACAAAAAGTTGACATTATAACAGTTGATAAACTAAGTTCATCAGAATTTGTTTCTTGCATAAAAATGCAGTTCAATATGAACACAAAAGTTGACATTATAACAGTTGATAAACTAAGTTAATCAGAATGTGTTTCTTGCATAAAAATGCAGTTCAATATGAGGGACACGGATGTGCAAGGTAAATCTTATTCACAAACAAAGTATTTGATAATTGTGATAACCATGACATTGTCAGCATATTAACCGTGGTGTCAGAGATGGCATGAAATCGCAGATGACTAGTTACCTTACCTTGACAAGAGAAACTTTCCTCACTGAAATCGAAGTTAAAATTCGCAAGCACAAGCAGGCTAAAGCACAGTTGCCAGAACATCAGCTTCACAACATATCATGAGTTCCGAACATTTGATTCGGCATCCGGCGATTATACGAACATCTACGAGTTACGTCATAAAACGTCATAAATCTGTGGACATCCATGAAAAAATCGAGCGTGATTGTAACTTGATCGACTATACATAGTTCCGCGAAGAGGTCTGGGTACGAGACACAGCAACCATGTCAAGAATAGTGTGCTGCCTACGGCAGCAACAATAAACATTTTCCACAGCATATAGCAAACCTCCCACTTCGCCTTCTCGATTCAAACTGCCAACAGCCTTCTTCGTCGTTTCCACTATTTTTAACTATGGCTAACCGCATTCGATTGTTGGACAAGGCATTGAACGCATGCTATGAGTGCGACTACACACTTTTTTCGCAGTCATGAATACGCTTCCAATAGGCAAGTCACAATGCAGACTAAAACTCATGAAACTTTCCTTTAAAACTCCTGAGGAAAGCTGGATCACCAATTTCACGATTCGTCACGATAGCACAAATCGGACGAATCGGACGATTGGACGGATTTTTCGCTGTACCTCTTCGCAGTGTGCCCTCAGTTAACCTCACCAATCTCACCAATCTCACCAATCTCACCATCCGTCACGATCGGACAAATCGGACGAATCGGACGATTGGACGGATTTGTCGCTGTACCTCTTCGCAGTGTGCCCTCAGTAAACCTCACCAATCTCACCATCCGTCACGATCGGACAAATTGGACGAATCGCACGGATTTTTGGCTGTACCTCTTCGCAGTGTGCCCTCAGTTAACCTCACCAATCTCACGATCCGTCACGATCGGACGAATCGGACAATTGGACGGACTTTCCGACTACCGCCTCAACAACTTTTTCTTCACCAGACATACCATTATTATCCTCTCAGATACACTTTAACCACTACATATCCCAAAATGTTCACCTCCTAACGCATACCCACGAATTTCACGAATCGTACGATTGGAATCTATTCGACAGTATTGGACAACCCTCCCCGGTTTGGTCTTAAAATGTATATATTCCAACACTCGAATTTTTCCTTCACCATAAATCCTCAGAACATCTGTTAACTGGCCGGATTCTAAAATTCACTATCCGTATTCTAATATTCACTATCCGGTGCATCCGTAAACATGACGCAACTCACGCAATACTTTAGTTTGATAAACAATCTAAATACAACGGTAATACAGAATGGTTTTCGTATATTAGATTTACAACAAAGTCATTAAAAAATAAACGTCCTAACACACAAATATCTTACAAGTTCCCTACCAATAATTGTTCACAGACGGAATTTCTGGCTTTATAGTCTGATTGTAGGTAAAAATAATATCTACAGTGTTGATCTTCGCCTTATTTTAGCTTATGTATTGCATCGGTTTTGCTTTTGTTTACTCAATTTTGTTACGCTATCAAAATTGTTTCTTCTATCTTTGTTTCAGTTGCAAATAAAATATTTTTCCTGAAGGAAAATATCGAGGACGTAAAAACATCGATGTTACGAAAACCAATACTCGATATGCAATGATCTTAAAATAGGGCAAAGATCAACACTATAGATCTTTTTATCGAGATATTATTTGTACACAATCATTTTTATAATTATCAAAATGATAGTTATTAATTAAACATTCGATAAAACGATACAGCAATGTTTTTTTACGCCAATACAAAACTTAAAAAATTGCTGGAAATATTTTGTGTTTTATGTATTTTTAAAATAAGTTAAATAATTGTAATTTAATTTAATTTAACTTATTAGTACATTATTACGTAGATAATAATACACATGGATATGCGAAAATATGACATTTATTTCGAGTGTTGGTAGGGTCGGGTTATACGAGTGAGCGTCGCGAGAGAGTGATATATTATATTTAGCATTTTAAATAAATTTCAGATTTCAGTACATAACGATACATGGACGATCGTCAAGCTAAAATCCTCATAATAATTTTCTGAGTCACTGACATGGATCGAACCTTTAACCTTCTGATTGCCGATGAGTCGCTCTGACCATTGAGCTACCAAGACTCAGATGGAGAGAATCTGAAGGTTACAGGTTCGTTCCCTGTCTGGGAATCAGAAGCATTTTCTGAGGATTTGTGCATGACGATTTTCCATTTATCATCTGTCTCTACTCCAAGCTCCCACATTTACCACACATCAGATGGACGAATGTCCGAAACGTGTAAAACAACATGTTATTTATATAAATATAATATTAAACATTAACCATAAAGTATATTTATATAAAAACAATCCTATTGATCCAACGTCGGCTCCATCCACAAATGCGTTGCGTGTATATGTGTGAGATTATAATAAATAATTCACATGAGTTTGAATATCAAATGTATTAGTGGTCTAAACGTCAATAGAACACTGCCTGTTATATAACAAACTAACTTGTTACATTATTTTGTTTTAGAATGGACTGCAACAATAACAAAGTACTTGAAAGACCAGTTGAATAAGTTATCTGATTTTTACCACCAGTCCTTTCAAAGAATGTCTGTAGACGTTGAGTTGGCTCAGAAACAGTGGCATTATACACTAAGACTTGCTGATTGGCTCTACGAGGTAAGTTCGCTTAGTAAGCTTCTGAGTATATTTTGCAATATATTGGAAAGTTAAATCCACCTCATCATAGTTACATGCAAATTTTCAAGCGGTAATTTAAAAGATACGAGCAACAAAAAAGGAAATTGTATGAGTGCCTATAACCTCAAAAAATTTTATTGTCTTATTTAATTGCAAGAACTTTTAAAATGATAAAGTAACTTCTTTTGAAGATTTTTGCTTCTTCGCTTTGTTTTTGAAATATTTCGGTTGGTTTGATATGCAAATGTCTGGAATTTCTTCACACATGCATATTGACTTACCGGAGAAGTTTGTTTATCACTTTCATTCTCAAACGAAATCCTTTAAAATCAAGAAGTTTGGTGTTGTAGGACAAACACGCGCACATGTTATTCACACTTTGGTGTTTTTATTTCATGAAGGCAAAGATATATAACATTCTATAATAAGTCATTATGCATGTGTGACAAAATTCCATTCATTTGCATATCAAATAAACTGAAATATCTCAAAAAGAAAGCGAAGAAACGAAAATCTTCAAAATAAGTTACTTTATCATTTTAAAAGTTCTTGGCGTTATAGGCACTTTAACTCTTTCCTGTCCGGCTGAAAAACATCCAAAATTGAACTACCTCTTTGTTCTATTGATATCTCGGGTAATATCCATAACTGTTGCGAAACCTATACCTTTTCTGAAAGCCCAATAAACCGGCTGTTACCAATGCTTTTGAATTTTCCGAACAAGACACATTATGTTAATATAAATTAGCATTAATTATCATAAATCAGGTTGAAAAACTTCCATTTTTCTAGAAAAGGCCATCTTGCACGCCCGCGTAGTGTCATGAAAATTCAAAATACCACCAATCGCAAAGTTTATCAAATCAAATTTGGCATGTGAGTAGATCTCATGTCCCTGGCGCTTGTTGAATTTCAATTTTTAATCTTGCGTTACCGTGTGCCGCATTTTTCGATTGACGACTTCGGGGTCTTCTATGACCCATTTTGACTGGGACGAACAGGAAAGAGTTAAAGCAAATACATATGTTATTGATGAGTGTGACGTCAGGAATATATCCTTTTTATTATATTGCGAGTGCTACTTCCGGTAAAATTACACAATATGATTTTTCCGGATTTTCCGTAATGATATGCGCAGGAATTGCGAGGGGATTACGAACATTGTTAATGTCCTAGGAATTCAAAAACACAAATCGACCACAACAAAACTCTTCAAAATATAAGAAAATCTGTTTTTAATCAGCTTATTTACTTATACTTATTTTTATAATTTGAAATCTTGAGTGACCAGAAATTCATAAAACAAATTTTAGTATTCAGACTTTGACGAATTCGATGCTACACACAGAAACGATGAAAAAGTCAAGTAGAATTTAAACAGTCAGAAATAAATTGTAAATTTTATAAAGGAACAACAAAGTACGAACACCGTCAAGTAAACGGCAAGTGACATGAAATCTGTTCATTTTTACTTTGAAAACTGAACAAGAAAGCTAATCTAATAAATGTGTGCTAGCATGACCGCTGAATAGTTCTCGTTATTGAGGTAGTATAATAAACAGCTTCCGTTTTTTTCACTATACACTATATATTTTTTTCACTATACACTAAATATTTTTTTCACTATACACTAAGTTATTATGACACGAAAATTAATATTGCCTTATTTGAAAGAACACTTAAAATGACAGAGTAACATCTTTTGTAGTTTTTCGTTTCCTTGCTTCGTTCTTGAGATATTTCAGTTTGTATTATATGCAAATGACAATGTTGTGATGATGTACACATGCATAATGACTTATCGGAGGTTATATATCTTTGTTATTATCACACAAAATCACTTTAAATTCTACAAGTTCCATGTTTTTGGAAATATTGATTCACATGCTTCATTCAAATTAAATTTAGTTTTATATTAGCAAAGATAAATAACCTTCTCCGATAAGTCATTATGCACGTGTACGTCACACCATTGTCATTTGCATATTATACTAACTAAAATATCTCAAGAATGAAGAAAGGAAACGAAAAACCTCAAAAGATGTCCTTTGAAGTGTTCTTTAAAATAAGGCAAACTTAATTTTCGTGTCATAGGGACTTTAAAAAGGCGAGTTGATATAACTCTAGAAATAAGAGTTACTTCTATTAATATAACTCCCTTTAGAAGAGTTTAAAAATATACTCCCTTTTGGGGATATGGTTGTCTGATAAGATAAAATAGTCCCAGACTAGTCAATATGCTAGAGTTTCTTACTTTCTTTTGTATGTATAAAAGCAACCTACTTTATATCAACTCGGACATGCGATGCAGCGACAGGAAAAAAGCAAGTAAACAGCTAAATATATTCAGGGTATCTGTAGACAACTGTAACTCAGTTGGATTTGAAGTGTTCTTCGGTTCGAAGACTTTGTTGGCGATCAGGGACAAGGACTATGCTTCAAGAACCCATTTGTTTTTGAAGAAACCTGCCTTCCTGTCAACAATAATTTTTGGCCTAAGGTTTACGTTCATGCTCCTGTCGACTTCAGCCGCCGCTTTTAAGTCTGAATGCCGTACTTATTGCCTATTTTTACCTTCTTTGTGAATCGTATTATTGCCGTATTATTACCTTTTTCACTTTCTTTGTGAATCGTTGAGTACTTTCCAAGTTATTAAACATATATTTTAGGTCTAGTTGAGAAAAGTTTTGCTCTGTTCTTAACGCTCAACAAATTTGTAAATCTTCGAAATCATGCAGATTGTTTAAAGTGCCTATATCACTTGTGGGATCTTTACATATTTATAGTAATTGGAACATTCTAAGAAGATTTGTAATATATCTTCTCAGGCGAAAATTTCATCTTCATGGACTTTTTTGCAGTTAAAGTTACCGGATATGACATCAAATGAGGAATTTTTGAAGCAAGAAACAAAAGAAAACTGATTTGCATTGCCTCATTTGATGTCATATCCGGTAACTTTAACTGCAAAAAAGTCCATGAAGATGAAATTTTCGCCTGAGAAGATATAGTACAAATCTTCTTAGAATGTTCCAATTACTATAAATATGTAAAGATCACACAAGTGATATAGGCACTTTAAAACTTATTACAAGTAATATACAATAATATAATATTAAAACTTAGCCGGTCAAAAATTTTAAAACGAAAATAAGAGCCATCACAGTTCGTAAAATGCTTTTGCTAATTCATTATATACTATAAATATTACTATAAATTCAAGAGGGGCGGTGTAGCGCAGCGGGTTAGTCGCTGAACCCGGTAGGTTCAGGTGACCGGTTGGTTGTGACCGAAGGTGAAATATCATCCCTATACCTCAGGGATGGGAGTTAATTTTTAACTCCGAAAAACGGATGGTTTTTAGTGCAAAGTTTTTTAAACTTTGCGATATTGTGATGATTGGCGAAAATTCACACGATTCATTCATTCATTCATTTATATATAGAGTCAGTGACGATAGTGTTAACATCCGGGGTTGGCGACATTATTATTTCGTAGTATTTTGGTTCTTCAATTTACTTTTGTGAGCGGGAAAGTGAATGTGAAGTTCCTGGACGAGGGCATACCGTCAAGTGAGTTATCGATGGGTTTTTACGTGTCAAATTGTAATGCAGTTTGATTTTAGATATCTGGAATATTTCATAATATGTCTCAAATATAAGATGTATCCCCCGGGTTTTTATGTGAACATGCTACTGCGCACGCGCGAGCTTGAATTCTAACATGGCGTAGCATGCGTAGCCAAGGAGCGAGCGATAATATATCTTTTCGAAACAGGGATTTTGTGAACTGTACAGTATTAAATATGGTGTAGGAGAAAGGATTCATTGTCTGTTTGGGGAAGGCGATCCTGAATATAAAATAAAGGATATTTCTGCCACGTTGTGTCGTGAGACAACCAGCGTGCTGCATTTTCTTTTGTTATTATAATGCTTTATACTTGTAGTTTCTCGTTATCTGACTTTCGTCATGTAGTTTAGTTATTCTACGCCCGAATAACGATGATTGATTTGTTTACGCTGTAAAAGCTATTCCATGTCCATATTATAAAAGGTAATGCGTAATTTTCAGATTTAGTTTCATTTTCATTTTCATTTTGGCCTTGCTTGTATTCAGACAAGGTCGTTTCGCAGTGATCAAAAATGGCTAGCTTCTGTGGTACTTTAACTAGTAACTATCTCTTGACTCGCCATGGCCATGTGGGACTTCAAGTCGAAAGGAAAGGCGAGGAGACGGCCCACGCTTCGTCGACAATCTCTTGACTCGTCAGAGAGTTTTATGTAATCGAAGCGAAAGACGAGGATATAGCCAGCGTTAGCATTTCAGATGCAAAAGGCGAGGATATCTTAGAATATATCGCCATACAGACCCAATTATTCACGGGTCGACCAACACAGGTCCCATGACGAGTCAAGAGATGGTTACTAGTTAAAGTACCACAGAAGCTAGCCATTTTTTATCACTGCGAAATGACCTTGTCTGAATACAAGCAAGGCCAAAATGAAAATGAAAGTGAAACTAAATCTGAAAATTACTCATTATGGCGTAAACTAATCAATTATCGTTATTCGGGGGGTCGAATAAGTTTGGCATTTTCGGATCAAACTGTACTTAAACTACGTCGACGAAAGTCAGAGAATGAGAAACTACGGAGCATTATAACAGAGACTTGATTATCATATATAACAGTGTATTTAAACAAAGACAAATATGCTGTGCTTACCTGACAGGTTGACTCATGGCACAACATGGTAGAAATATCCTGAATGTCAAACCTTATTTTATAGCAAGGTCCGTCTTCCCCCAACAGACAATGAATCCTTTCTCCTATACAATATTTAATACAGTAAAATCCCGCGTATAAGAACCTACTATTTTCCAGGTCAGGGTGAATAGGTTCTTACATATTTGATGCATAAGACAAAATAAGCCTGTTTAGGTTCTTAAATACAGTAGGTTCTTATTTTTTCAAAGAGTGGTGCAGGTCAAGAAATTTTAAATACAGATGTATAACATAGGTGTGATGTGAAAGTTGCTAGATTTTAGACATTAGATTCATGAAATACTACTAAACAGTGATATTGAAAAATGAAAAGAGTAGTAAATATCACTTTTCATGATATTAAGTTGTATTTCACGAGTCTAATGTCTGCACTCTATAAAAATCAGGTACAAGTACACTTACAGGCATATGAGTAATGTCTTCAAAATATGAGCTTGATGCCAAGATGGTCACAATGTTCTGACAATACAAGCTTCCAATGGAACACAATAGATACTGTACCAATACTATAGTAAAAAATAATGCCTACCAAATAAGAACCTTTTCCAATTTTCAGGCTGAATTGGTTCTTACAAAAATGGGTGTCTAAATGGCAAATTTCAGGCTGTAGGTTCTTAATCCACTAGGTTCTTATACACGGGATTTTACTGTACTGTAAGTCCACAAAATCCCTGTTTTGAGCAGATATATTATCGCTCACTGCTTGGCTCCGCCATGTTTGTATTTCGATATAATCAAACTTCCAACTCGCAATACAATACAATACAATACAATACTTCATTAGATCCTTGCCGCAGGGCTTTTCAGGCATAATAAAATTACAAGTTATAAAATAAGTGAAAGTTAAAAAAGAAAAATTACCTATTTACAAATGTTTTTATTATAAAAAATGAAATACTTTCTTATCTACAATAAGATCTAATTTGTATTTAGCTGTGAAAACCAGTTCTTACTTTCGAAAGTGATTACACTGCTTGACTGTTTCTAATTTCTTTAGGAATAGTGTTCAAAACTTCGGTGCCTCTGTACCTAAATGATCGTTGGGCTTGCACTTCGCGCACGGCATGCATGTGCAGTAGCATGTCAACATAAAAACCTGGGGGATTCATCTTATATTTTATACATGTATATTAAATATTCAAGTTAAAAAACCCATCGATAACTCACTTAATGGTCTGCCCTCATTGTCCAGGAACTTCACATTCACTTTTCCACTGACAATAGTAAATTGAAGTACTGTACCAAAATACTACAAAATAAAATATTTTCAAGACAAATAAAAATTGTTGTCATGAGTTATTTATGGTTACCTAAGCAAAGTCTAGAACTTTGTTATTTTCCATTATTTTTGATGTCACAAGAATATTGGTATTCATCCACTTTCAGACACTGCTTATAAATTTAATTCCATGAAACTTTGCACTATTCTTGGGATCTAGTTAACCTTTTTTGTGACTCCAATTTTGGAGTTAAAATAACTCCTTGAAATTAACAGTGCAGTGATTAAACAATGAAATATTAGGAAAGTCTGCTTTGAGTTTCAAACAGACCTTTTAGAAAAAATCCACTCAATTCCCCAACTTTTACAATTGCCTGAATCACTCCGTAAAGTCTTGGCGTGTCTCTGGGATGGCATTACTTCCTGTGAATTGTAAACCAAATTTAGCAAGAGGAAAATACAAAGATGAAACTATTAGAAAGTTCCTAATATTATAAATACATAAAATACCCAAACATTATATAGGGACTTTACGACTAAAACTAATATAGCTTTTGTTTATCTTTTCATGTTGTTTTACATAAATTGAGTACTAAAAAGCTTCAAAAAGGCCTCTCTACGTTTTATTTGGTAAATTTGAAAACATTCAAAACAACGTATTTCGGTTTATTATAAACAACGTTTAAAAACACTCGTATTCGTAATAGCCAATAAAGAATTATCGCTCGCGGCTGATTCCACTTTGTCGGCCTCGGTATTGTGAACAAAACTAAATTCTACTGAAATCACAAACGGAGTAAAGAAAATTATAATAGTATTACATAGACATGCAATAGATATGACCTATTCTGGAATCTGATTGTTATATTAATACTAGATATATATCATATGTTATTATATAGATATCGATGAAATATTAGGTTTGAGTAGTAGTAGTCACTAATAGATTCGTACGCCATAATGGGTAAGGTCTATTTCCGAATTAACTTTCAATTTGGCGACATCCCAAGCTGGTTAAACTATACAGTGCTCGAAATAATGCTGGCAAGGTCTGCGGTCGCAAGAAATCGTAGACATAGACGCCGGCTTTAGTGTACAAATAATTTCAACAACTTGAAAGTTAAGGAACAGTTCAATGTGTTTAGTTGACTTTGTATACATGTTTGATGACTTGAATTTACATACCAAAAACAACAATATAGATCTATATTTTCATCGTAAAGGAAAATTAAAATAATTTATAGTGAGAATGGAAGGTAAAAGAAAATTAGTTCACCTGTAGAAAAAATTTGATCGCTCATACTGACATGACGTAATCTGATTTGGGCGGTCAAATAATGAAAATCATGGTTGCTACTTCATGTTAGGATCACAAAATGGTTTTGGATAAAATTTGGGTTAGGGTTATAGTTGTGTTGGGGACAGGCTTACATGAAGAAACCAGGTTTAGCCATACATGAAGTAACTACCAAAATCCTGGTCAGTGACCGCTGACCCCCGTTATTTAGAGCGCTGACTATTGTGCGCCGAATGCTGTAATATGTAATAAAGTGCTGTAATGTAATAACGAAAGCTGTAAAATATTCTAAAAACATTTGAAAATGAACTCAAACGAGATTGAACGTATCGAAAGACATACAAGTTGGGTTTATCCGAAAAGATAAAGCAGACTAGCCGGGATACTAAGGGAAACAATTATTTGCCGTTTAGGTCGGTCCGTATTTGAGAAATATTTCCCTTGGTCCATAATTCCTTGCGAGATTTCCTTTCTAATGTTAATGTTAAACTCCCTCTGGGAGACGGAAAACAATTGATTAACTTAACATCACAAAAAGATATACCGAAAAGGATTCTGGTAGTAGTACTCACTAATAGTTCATGCGTCATAATGGGTAAGGTCTATTAATAACAGTCCGGTGTTAGTCACCATACCTGGCTATGCAACCCGCACTTATATATACAGTACTGAGAAGTAATAGCATTGTACCTATTATTTTGGAGGGTCGCAGTCCCCAGGGAATGCTTCAAGCCGGGCAATCAATTACACCACCCCGCTAGCTAGGCTGTCCCGTGAGACGCCCAGGCCTGGCAGTCCAGTAAGTCGCCCAGGCCTGGCATTCCAGTGTGGCCAGTAATCCGCTACTGCCTAGTTAGGTACTTGTGGTGTTTCTTGCGCGGCCGAGAAAACCCATCTCAATCCCGGGGACTGCAGGTCACACTACTAATAGTGGAGAATAACTATAAAGAAAGCTACAAGATATTCCCGATACACTTACCGGATAGCATCCCTGACCAACCTGAATTGAGTGAATGGCTGTAACAGAAGCACATTATGCCACGCACAAGTAACAGCACACGTGACAACACATACGCCACACATAAGTAACAATACAAGTACACAGGGCCACTTAGGCACAGACACCGGGTCCGAGAACCCACATGGTGTTTTCAACACATACGCAAGGTCACAAAGGTACAACACATACATGCATTACCTATCAAGTTAATTATCACCTGGCATGCCAGGGAAAGCAAGACTCACTGCGTCTGTGCTTGCAGCCGAAGGGTCCAGACGGTGACCAGCCGTCTGTGCCCTAGGAGAACCGTGTCCCCTTCCGAAGGGTACCTTGACCCTAGGGTACCTTGACCCTAGGGTACCTCGACCCTGGGTACCTTGACCATAGGGTACCTAGACCCTGAAAAATGCCATACCCTAGGGTACCTTGACCCTAGGGTACCTTGAACCTAGGGTACGTTGAGCCTAGTGTACCTTGACCCTAGTGTACTTTGACCCTAGGGTACCTTGACCCTAATAATGTCATGCCCTGTGCATGCCCCCTGAGGGAACCTAGTCGCCCATCCAGCCTTGACAGCTGCCTTCAGCCTACCGAAGGAACCATGTCCTGCAAGCGATACCCATAAACTGACAGGGGAACCACCTCCCCAACCTGATGGAAACCTCATCCCGTGGCAGACGCGATGCTCTGCAGCGAGCCATGTCCTGTATGACCAGTCGAGGGAACTATGTCCCGACTACAAGCAGATGTGCATTTAGCCAACAGCGTGCTGGGGGGGGTCCGCCACCTAAAATGCTGCTACTGCTCCCATAGATGAACCCGTATTGCAGATGGAGCCCCCCTGTCGTGAGAACAGTAACTCAAGGGAGGGTGGGAGGGAAAACTGTTCAGGCGAAGAGGTTGTTGAGCTTTGGCGGGAAAACCTCGAGGTTACCCAGGTGAGAGCCACAATTACGTCATACTGGCTAACAGGCCCCTCCTGTCAATAGCCCATGCCCCCTATAGGAACAACACGCTACACCGTCCGTATTAATATTATTTATTGCATAAATCCAATTAATAACAGTCCGGTGTTAGTCACCATACCTGGCTATGCAACCCGCACTTATATATACAGTACTGAGAAGTAATAGCATTGTACCTATTATTTTGGAGGGTCGCAGTCCCCAGGGAATGCTTCAAGCCGGGCAATCAATTACACCACCCCGCTAGCTAGGTTGTCCCGTGAGACGCCCAGGCCTGGCAGTCCAGTAAGTCGCCCAGGCCTGGCATTCCAGTGTGGCCAGTAAATCCGCTACTGCCTAGTTAGGTACTTGTGGTGTTTCTTGCGCGGCCGAGAAAAACCCATCTCCAATGCGACCCCTCCAGCTTGCTGGAGCGAGGGTTTTTGAGGCCTACAAACCCTCTTCCAGAAGGAGCAACCAACCCCAATTAACTAAGGACCTGTGCGACTGCGGTGAGCACATCCGGAGGTGTGCAAATGTATCGTTGATCTGCATTAATGGACCAGCGGCCAAGAGTCTTGTTCAAGTGATCTAGGATGCCCGTGACCGCTGCGAATGTAGCCGCCCCAATACGGAAACTGTGGCTGCTGAACGCTGACCCAACCCTGCTGCGGTAAAACAGATTGACAATGGGTGAAGACAACAGGGTCCTGGGGCGAGCCCCTTATGGATAATGACAGACCCTGAGCTGGTAGGTCGTAACACTTAAATCAAGTTGTGAGACCAGGCTGAGGAGCAAGGCCAGGGGGATGGTGGAAGGATGCGGACCCGCCTGAGGGACTAAACGCTGGAATTGACTTGGAAGCAAAAATGAGACAAGGGCTGTGTTGTCGCAGAGGAAGAGAACATGTAGTTTGGACCACGGAGCCGTAGAATGCGCTGCAATTTATCATTGGAGTCGAGCTGTAGAAGCAATGGAATCTAGCTCTATACCTAAAAACAGATTAAAACATCAGCATTGTTAGCGGGGCCCTCCCGTTGGGTGAAGAGGAAGGCCGAGTCGTTTGAAGGTTTGAAAGGCCGTTGAGACGTATGACTGACACTGGTGGGAGTCTGTGAATCCAGTGAACCACTGAGGCAATGGTGTCGAACAAATAGGGGTGGAGTCGGATCAATGGAATCGAACGTAAACCGAAGGGTAGGACTAGGTCAACATAAAATTGCTCTCGCCAGAACATTCCGAAGCAAAAGTGGTCGGTTGGGTGAATGAAGTCACCACTTCCTGTGGGTATCTCCCCAACATTACACTGGCATATGAGGTCACCACTTCCCGTGGGTATCTCCCCAACATTAAATTGGCATTTGGGGTCACCACCTCCTGTGGGTATCTCCCCAACGTTACAATGGCATAGAGGTCACAACTTCCTGTGGGTATCTCCCCAACGTACATGGCATATGAGGTCACCACTTCCTGTGAGTATCTCCCCAACGTTACATGGTATATGAGGTCACCACTTTCTGTGGGTATCTCCTCAACGTTACATGGTATATGAGGTCACCACTTCCCGTGGGTATCTCCCCAACATTAGAATGGCATTTGGGGTCACCACTTCCTGTGGATATCTCCCCAACGTTACAATGGCATATATGAGGTCACCACTTCCTGTAGGTATCTCCCCAACGTTACAATGGCATATGAGGTCACCACTTCCTGTGGTTATCTCCTCAATATTACACTGGCATATGAGGTCACCACTTCCCATGGGTATCTCCCCAACATTAAAATGGCATATGGGGTCACCACTACCTGTGGGTATCTCCCCAACGTTACAATGGGATGCGAGGTCACCATTTCCTGTGGGTATCTCCTCAATGTTCAAATAGCAAATGGAGCCACCACTTCCTGTGGGTATCTCCCCGACATTCAAATAGCGGGATGTTCTGGTAGGCCACCTTGACGTCAAATTTGGCCACAAGCACTCCTGGACCGAGCAACATGAGTTCCCAGATGGTGTCGTCGACAGACACATGGTGCATGGAATAGGGGATCTTGCGGAGAGGACAGGTCAAGTATCGGCATCAGTTGTCAGGTTGATTGCGTTTGGAAGCGACAGGTTGGCCAGGATCAGACTGGTAAGCTTGCATCACAGGGTGAGTGTTGTCCGCAGCAATGAGTTCAACAATACACATAGCCAGTTCAATTGAGGATCAGAGACCGTAAATCATGAATACGCGTACCAAGAGAAACCAAGAAGCTCGCATCCTTTTGCCCTAAACATGCAGTGACTGAAGGAGGAAGCTGATGGGGAGGACTGGATAATGGCACAGTAGTCCAATTGGTGACTTGCTGCAGGAGACTTGCAGCAGGCGAGTCTGAAAGAATAGCGCTGTGAACAATGAGGCGTTACCATTGTAGGAACCTGGTCGGGGCCATCCCTTACTTAACGTGGGCTTGTCATGCCCAAATGATGCCTATATAAGGTCAGAACCCTCGAAAAACCTTATAGATACAGATGATAAGACAAAACATATAGGAAGCAGCGATAACACAACCTACACATATGCCAGTAGCACAACACAGCAATAGAGTGATGGTAATAAGGCACTGAGTATTCTGAACAAACAGACAGCATACTGGCAAGCAAACTGAATACATTTTATTTATGGCCAGCAGTAATAATGCAACAAGCAATCGAAACAGATGCAATTGCAGGATAAAGCAATGGGGGGGGGGGGGGGGGATAATATGGCATTAAATGTAATGTTAACAATGGTGAAGGCAATAAGCACTTTGGAGAAACCATACACTATAGCATACAGTAATAAAGTAACCGGCACCCCACAGATGCAAGTAGCACAACATAGCATTAATAGAGTAATGGTAATAAGCATTCTAAAAAAGAACAAACAAAAACATATATATATATACAGCACATGCAGTAATAGGTTAATAAGCATGTA
Organism: Chrysogorgia sp. JL179-B06; assembly: GCA_035772405.1. NCBI lineage: Eukaryota > Metazoa > Cnidaria > Anthozoa > Scleralcyonacea > Chrysogorgiidae > Chrysogorgia > Chrysogorgia sp. JL179-B06. The sequence goes on from JAYKKM010000043.1 coordinate 351,552, forward strand.
AGTTATCACCGATCAAAGTGAAGTAGATATCTTTAAGGTAGCAGAGGTAATAAATCACACGATGCAAATAGCACAGTCCACAGCAAGAATAAGGTAACAATGACGTGCAACAGCAAGGCACTTGCACTTTAACAAACCATATAAACAAGCATTTAATAGCAATAGGGTGATAGTACTAGGGCCAATTTGTAATAAAAAACACTTTGGAGAAAAAGAGCAGAGGGACTGCGGTTCCCCAGATAACCGAGCATAAATATTAATGAATACGCGTACCAACAAACCATACAAACAAGGGTATGCAACCAAAAGATACTTTAATAAGTAAGTGATGTGATCTATGTCAACATGTCGAGTATTATTGAGAGAAAGCTGTGATTGTGGTGTGAGTTTATATTATTAGGAATAAACGTAATAACGAATAAACGTGAAATTGTGCGTATTTCCGACAACTCAACAATATTGGGTAATCTCACCCACATAAACCGAAGCAACATTGGGTATCCACTGTTAAAACAATCTAGCTGAGAACCTTGGTTATTGTAACGTCACCGTGTTCAAACTGCATAAACTCACATGGAGTCAATGAAACGGCTTACCTTGAGAGCTACCGCTTTGTTCTTGCCATCACTAATGGCGCCAAAATCTCTTCAAAGACTTACCCGGGTCAAGGCGAGCGCGACAGGCGCTGATCGTAGCCGATAAACAGCTCGCCGCTGCTTTTAAAAACAGCAAATACCGGACAGCATCGTTATGGAACTACGCGGGATAGCAAGGCCCGTAGAACAAATAATATAATAATGGCCGCGATGAAGCCCCTATTATTACCAACTCGACGAAGGAACCCCTTTTATACCCCACAGGACTTTTCCCGAAACGCGGAGTGGAAATTCGGACGACACGGTTGGCGAAGACGAGGGAGGTAGCCAAGACTCGGCACTGCTCAGCACTGGAAGAACTAGCGAACATGAGGAAGCGGCAGTCGAAGCTGGTGTTTATCGACGAAGTTGTTGTGACCGACGATATAGGTTGTAGCGAGTCCGAGGGCACTTTTGGAGGCGCAGTGTTGTCCATGAGGTCGGCCACTTGATCAACGGTAACGGTAGACTGGCTGTTGCATGATAAACGGGGCATAAACAACCGAGAACTGCTCATGCGAGAAAGTAAAAACTGTTCAGGCGAAGAGGTTGTTGAGCTTTGGCGGGAAAACCTCGAGGTTACCCAGGTGAGAGCCACAATTACGTCATACTGGCTAACAGGCCCCTCCTGTCAATAGCCCATGCCCCCTATAGGAACAACACGCTACACCGTCCGTATTAATATTATTTATTGCATAAATCCAATTATAACAACAAGATGGCGATGTCAAGATCGTCTTTTGTCAAAGATAATTGTTTTGCCCAAATTCGATTTAATGACTTGGATTCCTTAGCAAACTTATATTTGTTAATCAGAATGTCGTAAATGATTTTTGTTGTCATTACCTTTAACTCTTTCCTTACCGGCCTCAGTCAAAATGGGTCCTAGAAGACCCATTAAGTCGTCAATCGAAAAACACGGCATACGGTATCGCAAGATTAAAAATTGAAAATCGACAAGCGCCAGGCACATGAGATGCACTCGCACGCCAAGTTTGATTTGATTTGATAAACAACTCTGCGATTGGTGGCATTTTGAATTTTCATGAAGATGCATGCATGCAAGATGTATGCAAGATGCATGCAAGATGGGCTTTTCTAGAAAAATGAAAGTTTTTCAACATAATTTATAACCTAATTTTAATTTATATTAACATGATAGGGTCGTTTATACGGAAGAAAATAAGCCGCGGCTAAGACAAGCCGCGTATTAATTAAGACGCGAACTGTCCATTTATACGAGCGCGTCTTACCTTAGACGCGTCTTATTTTCCCTCGTATAAATGGCCCTAATGTGTCTTTTTAGCGAAAATTAAAAGCACTGATAAATGCCGGTTTATGAAAGTCCAGTTAAGTAAACGACCTACCAACAATGGTTTTTTTTCCAAACCAACAATGAAAATATGTTAACATCGGTACATACATATTAATTGCGATTTTCCTATATAAAATGCACCTTAATGCGTAAAATTACTTTAATATCTTGCAAATATCTGTGGAGCAAATGTTAGGTCATCAGTTGTTTTTCAGTATAACGAACCAAAGAGTAATTGCAAGTTTTTCTAATATTATTTAGGAAAACCTTTTGGATCGCCAAGAATTTTTCCAATGGGTGGTCGAACTTATGGAGAAAGTAAAAAGTGATGACATGATTTTGAAATTAATTCTTCCTGTGGTGCTCAGGGTAAGTGAGCCATACTGTTTGTAATATTCTGCCTTAAAGTGCCTATAAGCCCAGGTTGAACACCAAAATGCTTTATGATTTGAGCTTTGCGTTGATGTGCTATAAAGGTTTATAAAATAATGTCTACTCTACGCACCCAATCTCGTTCACAGAGCCTTCGCCGCGCCACGCAAATGAAGGCTCTGGGATAATCCATCACCGGAAGTGTTTTGATTGGTTAGCTAAGGATTGCCTTTAATTAGATTAACTCTTAATATTTACACGAGTGTTTCGTTCAAACGGTATTGTACTTCGTTCTTATGGCAGAGTTTACAGCAAAAGTTATCTTCCAAGAAACTTTTAGTCGTGTCGTGTTTCCAGAAAAGCTAAAAAAAAACCTGTCCATGTTTAAATGGATTGACATCCTACGCGAAATTCAAGAAAGAGCGCCTGGCATAACGTTAAAGAAGACTCAAGTCACCCCGTACAATTGGTTGAATTGTAATAGATCCAGAGAGATATCCATGGTGCAAAATGTTTGCCTCAGTTATTCTTGGTTCAGGAAATGCGACCAAATATCTTGATTTAAGTATCTTGATTTATCCAACTAAATCATCGGACGTAGTGTTTATATTGCAGCACAGAAACGAGAACACAAGTCATCGAGAATCAAAACAAAGATTGTTCATATATTTTCCCACGCCGCACGAACGCGTACACTTGTATATAGCGTCAGGTGTGTCTTGGTCGTTATACTTTTTATACCGTTAATTTTTGTGTTACCGTTTATTTTTGTGCTGTCAATTCTTATTATTGTTGGAAGTTTTGAAGTTTCAACAATCAGCCACACAATGCAGTGTTTATCGACCTTTTTGATTTCATTGCCGTGAGTTACATAAATTCTAAAATCATATTATTTTCTGTCCCAAATCCCAATTGGTTGCTAATTTAAACACCAGACAATTTTTTTTCACCTCTGAAGAGATCCTCGTGAGTTATTAACGTGTCTAGGGAAGATTCTTGCCGAAGAATGTATTAGCACAGATAGTTCTCACGTCCCAGAAACTGCGCTCGGTCTATTTGTGGCGCATGCTCTTTTCAATCGACGCCCTGTTTTCCAGCCCTCTGGCGATGGATTATCCCAAAGACTTCGTTTGCGGGAACGAGATTGCTACGCACGCTGTTAGGGACCGGTCATTATTAAAAATGGGGGGTGGCACCGAAGATAAATGTTTTTCTTGGTAAATATTTTGCTGACCCAACCATTAAAAGGTCACTATTTTTCTTTACCCAACCTCAGATATCAATTAAAAAATAAATAACCACCCCAAAACTTTAACTTTGTCCACATCATAGAGATGAGGGATGATGATGATGTTTGTACGTGAGTTTCAGTCCCCCTTCGCAGTCTTGTAGGTCAGTTTAAATCTCCAACGTAACTTTTTTATTTTTCACAACCATGTTCATTTTGATAACGTACACAAAACATAATATCAAGTGGTACAAATGAACCAACACTTTCAAATTTATATTAACTAAGTCAAGCAGAATCAAAATGGTATATTTTTATAGAAACAAATTGCAGAATTAACGCAAAATGACGAAAGAAGCCCTCAAAAAATTCTTGAAAAAACGGGTAAACGAATGATTTCTTTTTACCGTTTTGTCTCTCATTTTCAGACAACTCATGTCACTAGTAGGTCACAGCACTCGGTTACTGAACGTTTCTCGGTTTCCCGGACTTCTTTCATTCTTGTAAATGATTTTGTAACTGAACCAAACAAAACCTAAAGTTCAATGTCGTGAAAAGACCCGAAACTGACTGTACAAGACCGCGAAGGGGACTGAAACGGCCTCCGTGTTTGGCTTCACTTTTTGCACTGACCATAGTCCTCTAGCTTTAAGTAAGATTTGAAAGACGAGTAAGTGTTCTTCTGATTTTTAAATGCAGACAAGCAGGTTGAAAATACGATGTGCTGCCAATTTTTTTTTAACCAGCTTGTCTGTATTTAGAAATTAGAGGATGAACACTTTCAAGTGTTTGAACTTGCTTCCCAAACTCATCCATATTTTGAGTAAAATATTAGCTCGCGTCTATGACGCGTGTAGGCATTGTTCATCGGCCAAATGTTTACATTCGATCTATCGTGAAGCCAGGCTAAACCAAAATAGTTTGTGATATGTAACATTTCGAACAAATGACCTTCGTCAGAGAGTGACTACACACTATTTCGGCGCAACATCAACTTTTTTTACCAGTCTGACGGCATGGCATGACTTTCGAAGGGGGAAAATTAGGAAATATTGTAGTTTCGAACAAAATAAAATCCTGAACTTAAAGAACGAATACTGTTTTACAATTTTGAATAGGTTTTAGGGTCAAATGAAACTCAGAAGTAGAGGATGGAATTATATTGCTATAGAATTCTAAAGTCAAACATTCGCGTATGCGCATTCAGTCTGGCACTCTCATTTAAGGAACATACACGATATTTCAAAATGGCTTCCAATTAAAAAATTTTCTTTGTGTATATAAATTATCCCTTATAGCCTGGTTGTGTACGAAATTCAAATGATTTTTCTTCTCAAACGAGACTATAAGGGCTAATTTAAATACACATTAAAGAATATTAAATTGGCTACCATTTTGGAGTAAGGTCTATTACGTATAAACCATGTAGTTTACAATTTGTAAACAATGTCAATTTTTATTTTACCCGTTTTGTAAATGTTATGGAAACGTGCAATCACGGGGTTTATGAATTTCTGTTGGGTTATTTTTAGTATTTGGATCAAATCGTGCATTCCCAAGTTCTTTCGAGGAGTCTTGCTTTGTGCTGCACAAGGAAGCTGTCTTCTCTCCTCTCGGCTGCTGAACAAATGCGAGATGAGCAAAAGCAGAATCAATCCGGCTCTTCTAACACTGAATATCCACTTTCAGCCGCTTCTCCATCAACGATAGGTCATGCTGGCGAAAGGTATGATTGGATTTTTTTGCCTTAAGATTAAGAACCACTAATAAACCACTAAACCATTCGGGACTTAAAACACTGAAACAAACTTGTATACTTTTTCGTTTTTTTCAACTATTTGTTGTTGTTATATTTGTTGTAGAAAAAAACACTAGTTACAACCCGTAGTCCGGAGCGGTCGATTACAGGAAAGTAACGGCCGACAGTCAGAGCGTGTCAGCCAATCAGAGCGTGAGATTTCATCGGAAGTAACTTCTGTCATATAATAAAAATCGTTAAACATCAATGTTAATTTCACCGTGAATAAAAACTCTAAAAGATCTATGTACTGTCAAAATAGTGAAAGGACGTTGCCCTGACGACAAAATACATTGCCCTAGTTACCTAACCCAAACTGTACTAATCCTCACCGTCAGCCCTAAACCGCTAAACCTAAAATAGTGAATAGGAGGTCTCGAACGTTCGAGCAAAGGCATTTGGTCACAGTGTGAAACGTTTATTATGTTCTATATTCACGGCAGTACACCAAACCTTCGTATTTCAACACTACCTAAGCAGTCTTCGCTTCCCAATATTTGAAGGACAATTACTTAATTGATGAAAAATAGGACAATAATGGTTTCCCCCTTCAGTTGGAAAACCACCATGCTCCTTCAAATTCCCTTGGGGCTTTTTCTTTATTTCACATCCCACTTATTAGCATTCCTTTGCATGGCCTGTTTACTGATTGACGTTAATGATAGTAAAATACTTTCCTACTTTTAATCTCGTTAATTATTTGTTATTCTTTTTCGTATCTGATTGGCTTATTTTTGTCACATGATTATTTTACATATAAAAACAATGCATCGAATCTTGTGCGTTTAGTATACTGACACGACCTCATCACGTGTACAAGCGGAAAACATTGTAATGCTTCCTGTCCGCTCACCTATACATAGTGCACTGATAACTAAATGAACAGTGTCTATGTCAATCCGCAATCGCTGACAGCTGTTTTGCCATATTTGGGGCTCTCAGCGATTAAGCTACTGACATAGCACATCCAAAATTGTATATAAACATCACGATATAAAAGATTAGATGTGGGATATACCACACTGCTCTAAAACACATATATCATGAAGATCAAGAATGTTACAGATTCCATCCCTGTTCGGGAATCAGAAACATCTTGTGAGAATTTAAGCTTGACGATCGTCTATTTATCGTCTCCAATACCTAGTATATGATAGATGGTTATTCAAATTAAATTATAGAATGTGTGTCCAAGGGTTTAAATAGGTTATGTAATTTGTTTTCTAGTGAAAATGGACCACAGTCATTATTTGGTCAGTACAAGACGTGTGCCCACCATCAATCTTTAGTCAATGGCCTATCATGCATTTTACAAGTCATCACTATCTGTTGTCCAGGAGCTTTGATTTGGAACTCTACCGTTACGGGATCGACGAAGTCGGGTGCGTCAAGCGAGCAATCTTCCAAGAAGACTATATCAGGTTCTGCTCTTGATAAACTGGCTTTATCGCCATCTGAATTACAGTTACCGACTGTTTTGGATTCCTCGTGTTTTAAAAAACAGGTAAACACGAATAGTTATTTTGTGTCGTGTCAATTTGTTTTGTCTTGTGGTTGCCTCGTGATTGATTGGTATGTAAAATACTATATGCTCTGTCGTTTGATATCGTGTAGTGGTTATATAGTATTGTGCAACCGCGTACCCAGACTTTTCACTCGCTCGGCGGACTTGCCGGAGCGAAAACCCTGGTAGACGCTGGTCACGTGATCTGCTAAACGATTTTGTAGTTTATTTTTGGGTCGAGATGTTGTTGCAGTTTTCCCTACGGGCTATGGCAAATCTTTAATTTTCCATCTGTTGCCAATGTTGTTGTTCCCAAAGAATGCAATCGCCGAGGAATCGCGACTCAAGTAATTTATATGGAATTATGGAAAGCGATTCGTTTTCTGCTGTTTCAATCATTGTAACGCCATTAAATTATTTAATCCATGACCAGATCAGACGGTTATCGTCGGCGGGATTTGGAGCATCAATTTTCAACGTAAAAAGACAAGGAAATATTAGAAATATAAACGAAGTTGAAGAGCTTCAATGGGATTTTTGATAAGGTTAAGGGCGCTCAATACAACGTTGTGTTTGTTTACTCACACGGAATCATTCTTGTCTTGCAAATTTGGTCGATAATTATTGCACAGCAAGCTGTATCAAGAAAGAGTGTGTGTGCCATAGTGATACGCGAATGAGTCGATACGCGAATGAGTCGTCGCTAGAACGTTTGCTGCCATAAATGTCTTCTGCTATGGCAAATAAACCCGTATTTCTACGGTTATAAATAATTTTTTGAAAACTTTGCATAGCCAACGCTGTCATATCTTGACTAACGTCAACAAACATTTTGTCATCCCTCCCTAAACTAACATAGCAACGCTAATTAAAAATCTGCTAGATTTTAGCAGTTCACGTGACCAGCGTCTACCAGGGTTTTCGCTCAGCGAGTCCGCCGTGCGCGTGAAAAGCCTGGGTACGACGTTGAGTATCGTGTAGCGTTGGGTCGTGTCGTTTTGGTGCATGCAAGGTGCATACCTCAATTAAACAGTGTCCGGTATGACGTCAAACCAGTAACTTTATTAGTTTTTTAACACTTATTTCAGGTCATTGATATGTGAACTGTGATATGTAAACCTTCCCAATTTTAACGTTTTAGTATGTTAGATTATGAAAATAGGGTTTAATATTTTTTTGCTAACAAACTTTTATTTTGGATAGTTATATATGTCGTGTATCAACATTATAATTAATACCCACCCATCCTAATCATTATACTATCTATCGCACAAATAATTTTCTTTTGAATTTTCAATGGGAATTACGTCATTTACGCGTTACATATAAGGTTTTTACGTCATTATCGATTACAAATTGAATGAGGCAAACAAACGAGCAAACAAACAAACAAAGAAATTAAAATATATATTTTAAATGAAATTTATATTGCGCCAATTACATGAAAATGATTCATGTCGAAAAGTCGCATTACAAGCCGATGCAAGTAAAATATTACAGTCATCATAAAATGTTACAAGTATATAGAAGAGATCTATAGATTAAAAGCACGTTTAAAAAGGATAATCTTAATGCGACATATAAAAGTTGGTAAAAAGTTAATGTCCCTAATTTCCCTAGGCATTGACTTCCATAAATTGGGGGCTACAAGTGCATACGCCCTATCTCCTAATGTTACAAGTGATTTGTCATGTGGTAATGCTAATAATATATCTCATCATTACTACGTAGGTTATACCTAGACGACCTTTTGACATTGATAATATTACAAATATAATAAGGAGCAATACCATGAATTGCCTTGAACCTTTAAATCATTACGGTTATTAATCTGAAGCCGATGGAGGCTACAAAGGAACGGATTTTATTCCAGATTTGGAAAAATCATGCTGAGATATTTACTCAACTTGTAACTAAACTGTGGAATTTGTCCATTGTTACACATTCTTGGCCTTCGTCTTGGAAACTGGCAAATATCAACACGCTCCCTAAGGTAGACTTTCACATGGTGATTATCGAGTTATAAATATAACTCGTGATTGCTAGGTCTTTTGAAAAGATCATATACCGCAGCTTTGCCAAGAATATAGTGGAAGATAACCTTTCCTCTACACAGTTATATGCTTATAGAGAAGGAGGAAAGTGCATTGATGCTCTTCTCTCAATCCACAATAAGATTATGTATTATTTAGATAACCCGGACTGTAAAGCAGTGCGTCTATTTGCATTGGACTTCAGTAAAGCATTTGATTCCGTTAAACATGAACATTTGGCCAAAAAACCGGAAAAAATTACCGTTAGACTTAGATCCTTATATTATAAATTGGTACTTAAGTTTTATAAAAGAATGTAACCCCACGAAATGTAAGGAACTCATTTTCTATAGGAAAGGGAATACTACCAATTATCCATCTATTTTAGATATCCCACAGTGTAATGAATTAGTCATTCTAGGTGTTACCTTCCAAAGTGATAATAGATACTCTGCCCATGTAAAGAATAAGTTAATTAAGGCCAACAATCGTTTACATATTCTTCGATCATTACGTAAGGAAGGCTATAAAAAAAATGAAATAGACCATCTGTTTATGAGTATAGTTTTGCCGAATGTTACATAATGCTCTGACTGTTTATGGTGACTCCGAACCTGAGCTTTATTACTGTTCAATGTTTTTTAGATATATGTTTTTAAAAAAAAGGATTTAAATATTTTCAAAAAATCTACCAAATCCGTTAACCATCCACTTTTCTCTATAATGCCACAGGTTAAATCTACTAAGTACAATCTTGGAAAAAAGAACTGACATAGACCCAAAGTAAATACAGCCCGCTATAAGAACTCTTTTATTAATCGCTTAATCTTTAAATATGACTTGGAAATGTAGATTTTATTAGAGTTTTCAACTTTTTAATCTAATTTTTTATTTATATGACCTGTCCTTGTAATGTGACTAGTTAATATTGCGGCCATACAAACAGACTATTGCAATAAAACAGGCGGTGTTGTAATAAATTCCAGAACTAGAATCTCCGCTGAGTCACGAGACATAAGTGTTCTAATTTTACATACTTTGTTAATGTGCGTTTCCATAACGAATTTTTCATCAAACCAGCACAAACAAACAAACAAACAAGCACGCAGGCACGCACGCAGGCAGTTACGCAGGCAAACACACAGACACGCAGGCAAACACGCAGGCAAACACGCAGGCAAACACGCAGGCAGACACGCAGGCAAACACGCAGGCAGACACGCAGGCAAACACGCAGGCAAACGCGCAGACAGACAAACACACGCAGACAGACAGACAAACACGCAGACAGACAGACAAACACGCAGACAGACAGACAAACACGCAGACAGACAGACAAACACGCAGACAGACAGACAAACACGCAGACAGACAGACAAACACGCAGACAGACAGACAAACACGCAGACAGACAGACAAACACGCAGACAGACAAACAAACACGCAGACAGACAAACAAACACGCAGACAGACAGACAAACAAACACGCAGACAGACAAACAAACACGCAGACAGACAAACAAACACGCAGACAGACAAACAAACACGCAGACAGACAAACAAACACGCAGACAAACAAACAAACACGCAGACAAACAAACAAACACGCAGACAAACAAACAAACACGCAGACAAACAAACAAACACGCAGACAAACAAACAAACACGCAGACAAACAAACAAACACGCAGACAAACAAACAAACAAACACACAGACAAACAAACACGCAGACAAACAAACAAACACGCAGACAAACAAACAAACACGCAGACAAACAAACAAACACGCAGACAAACAAACAAACACGCAGACAAACCTTTCATTCACTCTCTGACGACGAGCCTTCGCTCGAAACGTTAGACTTCCTACACGCTATTTCGGTAGTACACCAACCTTTTAGATTATTCGATTTGCAATTCTACAGTGCCTACGCAGCACAACACTTTTAACACAACAAAAAGATAGAGAAACAAACTAACAAAAATTAAGTAAAAATTAAGTGGACATTTGTTAGCGAATCCTCGACGGGAATTGTGTTGCAAATAAGAACATCAAGACCAAAATATATTTGTAAGGACTGGACCAAGTGTCTGAATGCTTTTGTCATTTTATAATATGCATTTGTTTTCCCTCTAGATCGAAAACCTTCTCGAATCTAAGGAAGAAGAAATTAAAGCTAGAAGTAAAGCCGTAGAGAAAAGGTGGTTTGTTGGCAGCGGCAAAACGTCAGGTAAAATAAATCAAATACTTCCAAACTGTTAACGTAACCAAGTTACACGAGAACATTTTCCTGGCAACTTGCAACGCAATGTTATAAACAAATATTGCAGGTTGCCACGTAGCATTTCAGACGGATGCAAGTTGTTTTGCAGCTGCAATGAAATTATATTGCAAACTAAGAGAGTCACACGAGACGATTTGTCTTGTAACTCGCAACTTAAAACATCGTTGTGTTTCAACGAATACAAACTAACAAACATGAAGTCGTGTAGCTAAAAACAAACAAGTAAATATAAACGGCCACCCTTAGATTTTTAGTCGTTTAATGATCTGTGTAGTGCTACCACCCCTAGCAGTTATCGGGAAATTAGCAAAATACGCTCGGCGAACGCACATACCAGTGGCGTGCGGTGATTAAAATTGTTAGGCAAGCAACACTTGTAGTGTTTGTTCTTCAAATGCTCAGTTATCGTTTCCTGGATGCATTTCTATTCAAAGTTCGATGTCGAAATGGCCTGGACTCGCCCAACGCGTGTCAAAATGAAACTTTTACAGTTATCTAGTGGTATCTTGAGAAAAGTATTCATCTCTGCTTTGTAACATTTAGAGTATTTTCACGAATCATTGCTTATAAATCCAAATAACGATTAAAATGATCTAGTAAAAAGCATAAATATCGATCATTCAACTATTGCTGTTGGAGTACCTCCCACTATAGAGTTGTCTAAAACCCCCTGCCTCGTCCCCAGCCGCTCGCGTAGAAATTACGAGAACGGGCAAATTAAAAGGGAGGCGCGCGAGGAACGACGGGAAGGGGAGAAAGGGCGAAGCGACTGGGAAATATTGCGTCCGTTCTCCGTAATGGCACTTGCAGCTAGAGACAGGAATTACGCCGACACCATATACATGTATTTGTCTATATAAATAGCTCTTTGTCGACGACGTTTAAATTAAAGGTAAAATAGTTCGATGGCAATATTTAAATTATTTGTGTGAACATTACGCGCTATTGCCAAAATACCGGCACGCTTGTTGCTTTATATGAATATTAATAAGCTTTGTAGAGGAAATATGTAGGATATAGTAAATTATTCCAGGTCAAACACTGACAAAATAGATTTTAAATTACATAACTAACCCTGACCCAATCCTAATACTAACCCTAACCTTAGTATTAAGATTCCTCGTAACATGAAATTATTTGTGCATATATTATATATTGGAGTATTGGATATGAACTTATTACCGATAATGCTGCAGTACTACAATATAATTCGACCCGTTATTATCACTTGGGTCACATAAAGTTTTCGAAATGTCTCTTAAAAACAAGAAATTATTATGAATAAATTATTTACGACTGGGGGGGGGGGGTGCTCTAACTTACCCTATTTATGCTTCCAGCGACACAGCGCTCGAAATAACGGGGAGGTCACTGACCGCTGATTTTCATTATTTGATCATTTGCATGACCGGTCAAATTATTTTGGTCAAATTATTTCTACCAGTGAACTAATTTTCTTTTACTTTTTAAACGTTTATATATTTATGCACTAAAATCAGTAAATGGCTTTAACAGGTGGCGCCTTAAGGCCGCTTAGTTCTATTGATTAAACAAGGAAATAAGAACTTGAAAGAGGCCAATTTGTCACACCGGGGGTTGACTTCAACTTTAAACAAAATTCCTGGTATGGAAGTTGCTACGTTTTCTCAGGCTAAAGTTTCGTATGAGTAGAGAGAACACACATACTTCCGTTTTCTCAGCATTTATTTCATTTCTATCAAGCTCTTCTGGTGCCCGAGTAATTGCTAGGCAACGTGTTTTTTATGTTTTAAGTACCAACGTCCAAATTAGAACCGCGTGAGACCTGGACCGAATGGAACAATTTATGCTAATTTTAAGTTAATAATTATATAGTTAATAATTGTCCGGACACGGACAACAACATAAACACAAGTAGAGAAAATAGAGAAGATAATGTGATTTCATAGTAATTGCTCAGACTCCCTTTTAACTACTTTCACTCACGCCGAGTAAAGATGCAATCTCTACAGAGTTGAAATGTAAATAAAAAATATCTGATTTGTTCCTTTGTCATAGAAAACCATGGTCTTCCCAGTTGTCCATTGAGAACAGTTTCTACGTTGTAAAAAACAGGTCTGTTCTGGACGTCAAAATGCTGCTGGAAAAAATTCCTCGCTCTGTAAAGCTGTTAAGCAGTTTTGCGATTCTTTCTCTCGAGGTGATTTGCTAGTCGTAACGTACAACAATATTATAAAGCCAATCCAAACAAAATTGCACATAATCATCCGTTTCACAAGAAACGCTTTGACATAGTATTTGAATTATATCGTTTATACATCAGAGCAATTCCTTTGAAAAGACATTATCGTCTCTATTTTCTCTACTTGCGATTATGTTGTTGTCCGTGTCCTCCATTGAAGAGATAAAATGTAATATATAAATATAATAATTAACTTAAAATTAGCAAAAATTATTCCATTCGGTCCAGGTCTCACGCGGTTCTAATTTGGATGTTACGTTGGTACCCATGAAAACATAATTTGAAACTTTCGGAACATAATTTGGAACTTACAGAACATAATTTAAAACCGAGTAATACAATTTAGAGTTGCTTGTATAATAGATTGAGAGTATCGAATAATGCAATTTGATTCATGAATGACATAATTTGTTGATTAATTTTGAACCGAATAACGCTCCATAGTGGCATAGCATATGGATCTCTTGCATTCGAGTCGACGATTTTAAAATTTTCATCAGAAATTTTGAATTTTGCCACCGTGTTACAGCCAATGGTCAACAAACAATGTTGATAGGTAAGTTGAGAGTCAAAGAACAATTTATTAAACACACTTGTCAGTGAATAAAAAGATTGATTGTCTGTAGTCATGAATATAGCACCAGTAAAATAGTCACTATATTGTAAATGATAGACTTTATCATGCACAAAAATGTTTCTGGAACATCTGTCAATAGTAAAAAGTCTTTATTTATAAAATTAGTAATATAACTATAAAGGTGATTTTCAGCACACAATATTGTATTCAAAAATGGTATATCCCATATGGTAATATTTTTTTCTGATTATGTATTATTGCAGTCAAAGACATGGCTACGCATTGCTTACCTGCATTTGATCCAAACCTACTTGTATTGTCTTGACTAAAACCAGCACAAATTGTATTACTTGGATCAATTATATCATGTAGTGTCAGTCCTGGGTTTTCTTCAACATCATTTGCCAATCTCAACAGGAGTGGGACATACACCTTGTTGTAGCATACCATTTGAGTAAACTACATCTTCACTTCATTTCTATTCTTGTATTGTTTTGCCAACCGTTTTAATGTTGGTACATAAAATACACTGAGGTAGAATAACATCAACATTGTATTCCACGAGTTACCTTCCAGACGAGATGCAATTTTTCTTGCTTCGAGGAAATTACCATGCACACCAATTCTGGCTCTGTACACGAGATTGATTTGAGTTTGATTTAAGATTGACTTGCTTTTGCTTTGATTTGGTGTGAGTTTGATCGAAGTTGTTGATCAGAGCGAACACACTGGTGGCTCCTTGTGAATACAAGTGAATAAACTCACAAATGTACACAAACACCTAAAAATATCAGTTATTTATTATTCTAACTTGATGCGAATAAACAAATACGACTGCCTGGCTCATTCCTGTATTACAATGTTCACAATAACATAACGTGACATCAAATTAATATTTCAAACCATATACATGTATAAGTTTTCTTACCTTTAAAAAGGGAATCTTTTCTTCGTTGAAAAATTCCCTAAAATCGCTTTTTATTCAGCTTTATAATGCGAAGAACTCACAACGCCTGTTCACATCATATATCACATTCTCTTAAATGAAATTCGGCTTCCGTTCGTTCGCTCTCGTGAGCGTTCGTACTACATTCGTACTTACGAATAAGGCTTCTGAAGTGAATATTTAATACGGTTTATTAGTACATTGATCACATGATTGTCAAAACACCGTCCGGACGCCCGCCAACCCAGTGTATCTCAGCTCGTGATATAGCGGATATGGTTTCCAACCAGTATCCGCAAAAATGTTATTCTGTTCATGTCTATCAAACTCGTAGATTTTAATCGTTTAAAGGCGCATCGCGCCTATATATCTGAACATAAGCGCATGCGCCTTTATCCGAGGTGCGCTTATATGCGTGGGAATATGGTACATACAGACATCGTTAAGATCTAGGCATATCGATACTTGCATACTTCGGTTGCACGCGTATTTCACATTACGAACCAATACTTATCGTTACTTTTAATATGGTAGTCCCCAAACGCAATTTTTTGTTTGTATTTAATTTTGTTTATATTGATATTTTAGTGATGGAAGTTACAAAAATTCTTGAAATCTTGGATTTTCTTGATAAGCAAGATTTTAACAAAGTCAAAGGGGCGATCACTACCGAGGACCTGTACGTTAAGATTTTTGGGAGTTTACCAAAAGATTGTACTAAGGTGAGAAACGTTTACCACAATATGTGCTTTGAAAGTAGAATTCTTCCCTGAGCAATCAGGGCCTGCAAAATCACATGGATTATGTGAGAATGCCGGCTTTTTAGATAAAGGGAGATAGAATAACTCATTAGGAATTTCAGTTGAACTATCACCGTCCGTAAACCTTGTGGAAGCGCTAGGTTATTTTGAAGCACAGAGTTGAGGATTGGTAACTATTTTCACATTGTGTATATATACATTGCATGCTGTAGTGAATCTAGGAGCATGGAGTAGACACGATACATGGATACATTCAAGCTCAAATCCTCAGAAAATATTTTCTGTTCGTCATATATCCCATTTTCAAATGTGAAAATATAGATTTTGGTAACCAGGCTTTACGAAACAAAATTATTGTGCTACATGTAAATTAGTAATTAGCATATAGTATACCAAAACAGTGGATATTCATTTTGGCGCGATCTGATTGGGTCCTCTATCTCGGGATATCCTGCACTATTCACTGTTTAAAAGCAATTGTTAAAACCATACAGGTAGAAAACATTTGCTATGTCCAGCGAAATTACTTTACTTAGTATTTATACAAGTGCGAATTGCGTAGGCGAATAAAAAGCAACAAATCAAGTGCTCGGAAAACACACTCGATTGAACGAATTGACTATTGTTAGTTTTCGTTCACATTATGTTTAAAAAGGAAAGAAATTGTACATAGGATTCGATAACATTTGCTATCATTAGTCGTAAAAGCACAGCCAGAGAAACTGGCGAGCTATCGAGTAGCACATTTGTTGAAATGGTGAACTGAATACTAAATAAATAGCCTGCTTTTATACCACAGAAAACGAAGGGAATATTTATAGATGAAAGAAAGTACAACCAACAAAACACATGAAACTGCATGCACTTACTGAACTGGAAACCGCTATGATTCATCTTTTGAAATGAAACACTGTTGTTTTACACTCCCAGAATTCATTAGTCGTATTTGAGCTAAAATTCACTATAGTCTTCTACCTTGCTTTTCTCCAGTTTGAAATGGCTTATAAACAACTCCAAATATGGAAGGTCACCTTTCAGAGAATTTAGCTTTGACTTTTAGCATTTTGCGACACTAACCGGTTAAATCTTTCTCAAATTAAGCCACATTCCCCCTAACTTTCATCTACTTGTTTTGTTTATGCTAAAACAATTCTTCATCTCATTGTCGGTGAATCGTAGTGTGTATCCACCACTATTCACCTCCACTTCGGTGAATAATTGGTAATTATATATGGCCAGGTGGTCTTATTAATGTAGCAACCTGATTGGTGATGGAGCGGTCATATACCAAAAATACAGATAGCTCACAAAGTTAAATCTTGCCCAAACGTCAACTCTTTATTAGTGATGACGAAGATGATAGAAATTTCAGTATTTTTAACGTTCTTCACGTAATATATGAAACACGTGAAAGAGTGTTTCATCAGGATATCCAAACCCCGAGACGTTTGTTGAAAACCGATGCGAAGCGGAGGTTATTACATCTCAAACGAATCTTTAAAGTATTTTAAGAGAAAATCGATTACGTGAAAGTTGGCTTAATTTATGTGATTTCGTCCTCCGATATACCCTCGGTGCTGATTTCCTTTGTTTTCGATTCATGAATCATTAATCATTTGAGATTTAAATAGAAAGCCGTTTTGTTATTGTTTACTTATTTAGACATTGAAAACTAATAAAAGCCTTGATAAGACGCCGTGCGTTCGAGTCCGGTGTTGGCTTTACGTTGACATAATGTAAACAACTTGACAATGTTAAAGTTTAATTGTTTTTATGGAAATCATCAAGTCAATCAGATTTAAGACATTTGCAACTAAAAATAAGTACCTTTTATATCAAAGTATGTGAGTTAAATAGACGGAATATCGTAGTTTGAGGTTGTGAAAATGCTCGTAACGCGGGTTAAAAATAATTAGGGTTCTTTTGCCAAATGATGTGTGACGTCATGTGTTGGGTAAGGCGGTCATCGTTGGCGGAAATGCAAAGAAATTAAGCTTCTCAGCGTTGTTTTTGTAATTTTACAACTGCGTGATACATGGCTCCACGATAGGTAGAACAACAGTAAGAAATATAACGCTTACCAACAGATAGATTGGTTTGTGGTGATTGCATTAATTGGGGCGCAATTAATGCGGTCTTTTTTATACCGTGTAACCTTATTGCTATAACTTAAATATAAGCTACTGTAGATCTGAAAACATATAGCGTTAGTGCTGCTGCACTGTTATTATGCATCTTGATGGTTCTTGTATAAGTGTATTGCTATTTAAAGTGCCTATGAGCTGTCATAATTTTTTGTGTTCTGTTTTAAACTGATGTTTTGTTTTAGGTTTCTGCTTTAGATGAAGCCATAAGCATCCTGCTAATCCAATGGGCTATAAGTGCTCACAGGATGGGTAGGCACAGAGCTATAATTGTGTCCAAATTATTAAAGAAAAGGCAGTCCGATTTACGAGATCAGGTAAGACACACGTAATCATGAGTGCACGTCAGAGGAGGTACGAAGGACTTCCCAGAATGCATTGTGCTTGATACATATTGATTCCCCGCCGGAAATGCTTTATTGTTCAATGAACCTTCTGGAAGCGAACATGCTTTTAAAATGTTTTGGGATCACATGAACTTCTTTATATTCATTGTATTCCGAAGCAGCACTTTAACGTTTAATATTGCACCTGGTTTGTCGTGTATGCTATTAAGATAACGCGATATTCACATCAGATTTCTGAACATGCTTGAAATTTGTAAATATATTGCCCTGTTTCTGCTGACTCTGCAATTTGAACGGATTCGGAATGGATTATCTTTTTGCAGGAACCAGCAACGGATCCATAATTAAACTGAATGTATTGGCCGAATTGTACAAAGTAGTAACAGTAGATCTTACAGAGATAGCTTCTGGTGCTCAAACCATGCTCAAACTAACCAAGTTTAAACATTTTGAATAGTAATCCGAACTTTTTATTATTTATACGACTTATTGTTAGGATTTAGATATATCAATAAGGATTTTTATAGTTTTTTATAAATTCTAATTTTGATGCTGGGCCTTGTTTACGATTTAAGATACGTTTACCGCGGCCTGGTTTGCCGACCAGATCCTCTAATAACTAAATTGTTATTTAAAAAAATCGAATAACCGAAATGGTCAGTGTGACGCTGTATATATCTATTTTTAGCTTGAAAGATTGGATGGAGAAGAAGAGGACGAAACATCGTCCAAGACTTCCAACTTTTCTTCGAGTGACCCATACTTCCAAAGTGTCTCCTTAAAATTTTTGGATCATCATGCACCAGTTTGGGGTAAGTCGACTCCCTCCGTCGTGTACGGATGAACAAACTACGTGACTATCGTAAAGTGATTCGTAAAGCGATCGGACATCGGCGAAGTGATAATACTCTAATTCGCTGCGACACACAGTGTCGACACAGCGTTGACGATTGCTGGAAAGTTTTAGTTGCCGTCGCAAGCCATGGTAGACGACCAATTTCGTCCTTGCGACGGCAACGCGGCAAAAATATTTCCTGTGCTTCTGTACTTTACTGTTCGACGTTAACACGGAGCGAGCGCATAAAAGGGAGACCACTCACCGTAAAACGCATTGAAGTTTAAAACATGACCAGTTAATTATCGGTAAACAAGACTCAAACTATACAGCGGTGATCCAAAGTTTTGTTTCCTTCAGTGATGCACTGGAGTAGATACCCCGCCTATACCGACCAAAGGGATGCCGCCTCATTATATATTCAGCGTGACGATCGCGTGACGAACCGAAGTAATTCGCGCTACGCGAACGGATATAGAAATACGTATCGGCAATAATCCCTCGCATTTTGTGTGTGTTTGTAAATAATATTTTAATATTTTAGTTTAATGATTTGCAAGTGCGGGTATAGCTGGTGTCCCGAAACGTTTACAACAAAAGTGGACGGGTATTCTATAATTGCTCCTAATAATTTACTTGATCGTGTCACCGACGGTTCATTATGAATTCGACTCAACTTGAGTATCCCATTTCGCTGCCGTTGATGTCTAGAGAGCGACTGACTGTCGAAAGAACCTTAGCTGAAATCGAACGAGTGATCCAGTTGAACGATACATTCACCTTAGATGACACGATTACAGTAAATATTATTGACGTACAAACACTTGGTATCCCGTGATGAGGGACTAAACGCCGGTCGATATTAGCACCCTCGCCCTCAGGCCTTCCGCGCCGGGCGAGGGGACTAGAAATACGTGACCAGAATAACCCCTCGCCCGCCTTTTCTCCCCTCCTAGAGTTTCTTTTCCCCATCCATGGTCCCCAAATTAGACCGCGCAAATTAAAAAACAATAACAAATCGAAAAAGCCGTTTCGTCGTACGTATATTCTGATCGTAATCTCGGCCAATATTTACTCGATTTCAATTCTGAAAACAGGTTTCTTAATTACCGTGTCTAAATACATAACATACGTGTCTATTATATTACGAGAACGTGCATACCTTCGTAAAAACGATATATGTACTTAAAATGAAATTGTGTAGAGAAATTGTGTAGAGCTAGATCCTACATATTTGCACATTGCACTTCTGACAAGAGGCAACATAAATAACTCCAACAGAAGTACAATTCAAGGTCTCCTTAATCTTGTAGGATCTATACCTGTGGAAAAACTAGTGAAACTATCTACCTGATAGAAATAATTACTTGGGCTACTGTGGTAGCACCAAGTCTTAAAACCAGCTTCGTTATACCCACGTGCTTAGCCGACCAAGAAGATTAGCGCTTTATTTTTAATACTTCTCAAGCTATGCGATCGCTCCGTGTTTAAAAATAGGTACGCAACGCGTACATGTGTCTGCTGACATTTGAGTTATATAGAAGTGTGAGATAAGTAAGTTCATTGGACTATGCAACTTGAAATATGAGACAAACTTCGAAACGCAATTGTTGTATAAAATAGGTACGCAATACGTACATGCATGTACTGCTGGCTTGCAAACAAAAAACGTAAATTTAAATTTGTCACCACGATAAAATCCTTATTCTAATATACAATGGGTTACATTGAATTGCATATTGATTTATAAGGATGATTGCAGAGAGATCATTGGAACACACTGACAAAATAGTTACTGTCACAATATAAGTGAAGTTGTAAGTCTTAATCAGTTGGCCACAAATTAACTGATTTTCAATTCAGTCAACTGTGTCGATTTGTATGGCGCGGCAAGCTGGGCAAATCGATGTTGTGTCTACTTAATGAGGACAGTAAACCTTTGAAGTGATGACCGACCTTTGAAGTGATGTGATCATAGGCCCACAAGCTTAGGAATCAGCGGTTATCGTGGCGTTTGCGCTAGGTACGTCATGTTAGGACCATATAATGGTTTAGTACCGTTATATAGTGGATCCGGCACCATATAATAAATCTACCTACATTAGATCCCTTACCTTACTTATCCTTCGTTACAAGATCCATTAGTCTCCCTTAAAACCACTTAGCATCCTCAATCCGGCCTACTTTAAGCCTCCCTTAAAATTACTTAGCCTCCCTTGGACCCACTTAACCTATCTTACACCCGCTTAGATTCGCTTAGACCCTCGTAGCATCCATTGGGGCTAGATGGTACACTCGCAGTTGAGGTGACCGTGAGGTACTAGGTCTGAGTCGTCTTCTGGACGATCCTTTTATTAATATTAAGGTTAGTATTAGAAAACCAATTAGACGGGGTGTTAGGATCTAAGTTGTTTTGGGGTTAGCAGTTCCATGATGTATTTCATCATACAGGCATGTCCGATCGTAACAATCTCTCATTTCGTGCAACCTCTCGCGGATACTAAACAAGATCTTCCAGAAGACGACTCAGACCTAGTACCTCACGGTCACCTCAACACCACCTAGCCACGACCTTAGACCTTAGCTTCCCCCTTACACCCACTTAGCATCACCTAGCCTCCCTTAGACACACTTAGCCTCCCTTGATCCATGTTACATCTACTTAGCCTCCCCTAGACCCACTTAACCTACCTTACACACACTTAGACTCCCTTAGACTCGTAGCCTCCATTGGACCCCCTTAGCCTACCGTAGACCTGATCTAAGGAAGGCTAAGAGGATCCAACGGAGGCTAAGTAAGTGTGTGTAACTAAGGGAGTCTAAATGGGCGAAGGGAGGCTAAGTGGATGTAAGAGTGGGTCTAAGGGAGGTAAATGGGTGTATGGGATACTAAGTAAGTCTATGGTAGGCTAAGAGGGTCCAAGCATGGTGTAAGGGATAAGTAATGGAAGGGAACTAATGGATCGTGTAACGAGGGATAAGTAAGGGAAGGTGGATTTATTATATAGTGCCGGATCCACTATATAACGGTACTAAACCACTATATGACCCTAACATGACGTACCTACCGCAAACACCACGATAACCGCTGATTTCTAAGGTTGCGGGCCTATGATCACTTCAAAGGTCGATCATCACTTCAAAGGTATACTATCCTTATCAAGTAGACACAACATCGATTTGTCCAGCTTGCCGCTCCATAGATTTGTGAAAAAAGCGAAGGAAGAAGCCTACTCGACAGCGTGGTGAAGCCATTGAAGCAATAAATGATCTCGGCGAAGCAGTCTTCCCTTTCGTAAACGGTCTTTGCCATCCTAAACAATGACCCCAACCCCCCCTGAATCCTAACCCCGAAATTTTTCGCAATACTGCCACAGCCTGACACAGTTTTTCCGTATATATTAATAAAAAATTCCGGTGGTTAGGATTCCGGGGGGATGGGGTCATTGTTTATGATGGCAAATACCGTTTACGACAAAGAGAATTTAAAGACTGTCTCGGCGAACTTTCGGTCTCATCCGTTACGTGTTCATTTGTAACGTATTAGTGCCACAACCAAACAACATTTCGACCTACAAGACTAAGGAGACTGTAATATAACTAACTGACTACGTCAGCAGACACAAAAATAACAAATGACTTTCCTACTTTTACGTCTCATTCATTATTTGTTATTGTTTTTCGTATCTGATTGCCTATTTTTTGTCTCCTGAAGTATTACATATAAAAAGTGTAATACTCCGTTTTTGTGGGTACCGCGGTCAGCGGTACCCATATAGTCATGGCGTTGAGGTGGCTAGGTAGGTAGGGGTTCAACATCGATTACGACTGCGCAACTCAGATGCTAATTCGGAATTCGTCGGAAAATGTCGTCTCCATCATCGAAGGATTCTTGTGTGTACAAACTACGGTAGAAAATCTCGAAAAACCAAAAACCTTAACTTGTCGACAAGTACAACGTACAAAGGTCGGGTCGTGTAAGTCGGGAATGCTCATGATCTTCGTGGTGTCGTCTGATCGAGTGCGTTATGGTTTTTGGCTTAATTCCTGGCGTGTCTTCTGTCAGTTCTGATCGAGACTGTGCGTTTTTGGCTTTTCGGAGAAGTTTTCGACAATCCTCAAAACGTCTTGTCTTTCTTGAACTTGTGTAGTTTACATTAAAGGTAAGTTGTATCTTTCTCGTTTTCAGGTATTTCTGTAGGTATTTATTTGATCATAAATTGATGTGCTTAGCTTCGCTCCTGACTGAGTAGCTATGTTTATACTGTCTGTGGCTGTTTTTGTTTTATATTTATTCGTCAAATTCAAATGTTGTACAGTATATCCATCTGTTTCAGGTGAGGAAGTCAGTCTAAATTAAGCGATAATGGTGGTAAACAGTGTATAGCAAAGTCATTGATCGTTAAATACTAAAATACATTACCGGTAAACATATTTAAAATTGGAATTCGTCTGGCTTGAACAATATCTTGTTTCATGTGAAATATTGTTTGTATGGTTGCAATTAAAGGTTCAGTAAATAAAGATTTTGTGTTGTTAACTATGCTGCTGGCCCTTATGTTTGTCTAAAAATGCATTTACAAACTTATTTTTTGGTTTAGAAACCAACTATGAATGTTGCTTTGTTTCAACTATGAACTATTGATTGTTTCAGTGTTGACAATGTCAGACAATTATTTCAAGATGGTCAAAAGCTCCCAAGTAATAATTTGTGCCAAGATTATATGAACATTAAGATGATTTCAGCATTGTAGGATGGTTCTTCTCTGCAGTAATTGTATTCAAGTTTATGTGAAAAAATTTTTTGTTGTTGACAGATGTTCCTAACATTGTATTATAAATGAGAAAACTTGTGTCTTTTAATGCATGGATCAATTCTTCCTGTAATCAATACCCCGTGGATTTGTATTTATTATCAAAGCTCATTGCAAATTCCCCACCCCTGGGACTTTGAAATTTGACAATTCCCCTGGCACCTTGGGGCAAGCCGGAAACAATACAAAAACACATGAGTTTTAACATCAAATAAATGTATAATTAAACAAACTTTAATATCAAATGTAAATTTAACTTAACCAGCAGCTCATTTCTGCTACTGCTTCCTTTGAGCTCTAGTTCGTTTTGCTTTTTCAGCCCCACCCCCCCCCCCCCCCCCCCCCCAGTATGTCGATTTTCTGCAACTTTTTTCCCTCGCCATTTTGAATATGAATACTTTACTTTAGTTACCAGACTTCCAAGGGCGTGGCCCTTTCCCCGCCCTATACCCCGGGCAAAAAATAATAAAACAATTCCCCTCCCCCGGGATTTGATTTTCTGCATTGTCCCCGGGGTTGCCCGGGGGGGGGGATGGTTACAGGAAGAATTGATCCATGCATCAACCTGTGGTGAATCATTAACCGATGAATTATCCATGACATGTAATAATGGTAATGTTTGTTTGTATTAAAAATGGATTTTACAAATGTATTAATTCTCTGCTGATTTAGTTAATTCTGCTGTTAGCTTATGAACAACAATAATGAAAAATAGCTTTTACACAACTATCGTATCTTATGCCATTCTCAAGTTATTACGTACATTTCATGTAACTTGAGCTGTGATGTCACAAGATGGACAACAGCATTACATCAAAACTCAAAATCAGGCATATCTTCGGATTGGTTTGACTAAACCGGCTCAAACCAAATACCAAACCAAATAAAATAAAATAATACCAAACCAAATAAACCAAAATAAACCAAACCATGCAGACTTACTGAGTCAACAAGACTCTGCATTGAGATTGTTGTTATTAGGTTCCCATGGTAATATATGTTGTTCCCAGGCCACTACTTTGTATAGAAACAAAGTTTTCTACTTTTTGTTGTTGCAGTTACTGTTTTATTGTTTTAAACAGTATTGTTACATTGGAAATCATGAGAAAAGGATGTCAACTTCCTAAAACTAAATAAGTTGCTGTAAATGTGGTTGAAAACAAAGAATTGTTATAAAAGAAGAGAGTAATCTGGAAACTAATCCGTTACCATAGCAACCACATTAGAACCATTACAATATTTAGTTTTCTTGATTAAGTCAGCAAGGTTTGAATCTATTTAGTTGAACCAGTCTGAAGATATGCCTGATTTTCAGTTTTGTTTTTATAATGCTGTGTCCATATTGTGACGTCACAGATCAAATTATATAAAGCATATAATTAAACATAAAAAGCCATTTTTCATTATTTTCAGTGTTCTTTCAAATACAATAAAAAAAAACTGGAGCGAATTTTCATTTCATAGACACTTTAAAGGCACCACATCAATATAATGATAAAGAGCCTCCATGGCAGTGATTCCATAGTGGAGATAAATGCCCAGTATAAACGAATAATACTAATATTTCAGTTAGTATTACAGATTTGGATATTTCAGTTTTGGTCACACCCCAATCCCATGCTCATTACTCATTGACAAGGCTGACCCATTATTGTTCCATGCGGTACCCACATGTTCGCATTGCGGACCTATTTTTATTTCACGTTACGTTTTACTATCTGTCGGAGTCCTTCGCTCGAAATGTTAGACCTATCCACTAATTTGGCAGTACACCAAGCTTTTAGGTTTTTGACTCAATGGCCATAGGTCTCTTTTATAAAAAAGTTATGCGATTTTGAGAAACGTTTTGTTTTACTAAATTTATACTTTTGTTTAATAGGGGATGATGAAGTAAGCGACAATCGCTTCTGTCAGTTGGTTATGCTGTACGGAGAGCTCATAAGGCTGGATGTCTTCTCACATAACACCTATCTTTGCACTCTTATATCCCGTGGTGATCTTGAACCTGCGCCAGCAAATGTTCTTCGTTCAGCCTCGAGCGTTTCTGAAAGTGTTTTGACATCGCACGAAGGACCTGGCAAATTAGATGGCCGACAACAAGAAATGTTGCATTATTCTACTGGTGAGGTATGTAATGTAATATTTCCAGTGTTGAGGCCCACAAGTTTATCATTTTACTGTCAAGTGTCACCCTCAAAAAATAAAGTTGTCAATCAATCAATAAATCAGTCAATCAATCAATTGTTTGGTTTTTAACATTTCTGGGTCCTGCCCCTTTATCAAAATGACACGAGTTACAATCAAAGGCAGCCTGTGAACCCATCCGTCTAGGCTCCAAAATCAAACAGTGGCATGAGACAAGCTTCTGAAAGCTCCGTTCTCAGGCCTCACGACTTTGGAGCTTAGGTGAATGGCATATAATGTTGACCCACTCGCAGCGAGTTGCGAGCACGTTCTTGCGTTGACTGGATAAGAGGCTTAGACATGAAATATTTGAGGATTGTTCTTATACGAATTAATTTTAAGGATTGTTGATGTTGTTAACCAAAGCAGTAGTTTCAAAAAGCATTTGCGACTAAATATTGTGGTGCAGGAGCGATTGTACAATTATTGTCCTTGATGTAATATATCACGAACTACCAGAGGTCAAGACGAAGTTTACGTTCCCATGATTGGTTATTCCTGGTATTCCTTGTTCGTGTCAGTCGGGCTACTGTGGTAGTAAATCATCTGTCGATCTTGTGGTCTAAATCTCATTAACGCTCATGCGAACGTCACAATAACATTTTTGTATCTACTGCGCTTGCGCAAGTTGCTACATTGCTACGATGTAGGGTAAAAAAGTGTAAGTCACAAACAATCAAAGTTTAAGTAATAATCAAAGTGTAACTAACAATAGAGACAGACGAACGCGCGTGAGCTGCATGCAACTGAAATGCGCAAATTGGATTTTGCATCTTTCAAAATTCTTTCGCCGCATCAACAAAATTTAATTTTTATTTAAATGATCTGCGAACAGACTTGTTTCAAGGTTAACAGTTCAAAATATTATACAAGTTCCCAGGAGGAAGGTAATTGAAAAGAATGGATGTTGTACAGTGCTCCAACAAACTGTTACTATAAAGATTCAGTTGAAATACCGATTACAGTATAAGAGTTCACAATTGTCTCGAAATGTAAGAATGTATAGGAAATTCTGGTATTGTAGGGGGGATTAACCCTGCACCAAAATTGGAGAATACATTTTAGTGACTGGAATGATGTAGAAAGTACAATGCACAAATTACTTCTGGAACTACGAAGACTAACAATTGCTGGCTACAGATTTTCTTGAGAGTCCATTCATAATCTAGTGCCTCCTCCTACATACTCTGAAAAATTGGCTTATCCAGGAATATTCTTAAAGTGCATATAACGTCTGTGGGAATTTAACATATTTGTAATCTATCGATTCTCCTGAGAAAAATTGTAAAAGATCTTGTCAGCTGAAAATTTCATCTTCATAGACTTTTTTGCTGTTAAAGTTGACGGAAATGACGTCATAGCGGAAATCTGTAAAGAGGTTTTCATATAGACAGATGCCCGCTATGACATCATTTCCGTCAACTTTAACAGCAAAAAAGTCTATGAAGATGAAATTTTCAGCTGACAAGATATATTACAATTTATCTCAGGAGAATCCATAGATTACAAATATGTTAAATCCCCACAGACGTTATATGCACTTTAAAGGACATTGTCTAATATGAAAGAACTCGTAAAATGATAGAGTAACACCGTTTACAACTTTTCCGTATTTTACTTCGATTTTGAAATATTTCAGTTTGTTTGATATGTAAATGAGATGGTCTCTGACGTCAGGTGCAGGGTAGAGAATTTTCACTCATTAAAATATTAGTTCAATCTTCAAGTTAGTTCCACAAATTTACTTGAAAATGTGCGTATAATAACCGTGGTATAATAACTCCTCATGATAATGAACGTTGTAAACTTAGCAATCACTGAGATATATATAATCACCGAGGATGCGTAGCGTCCGAGGGCTGTATATCGCATACATCCCGTCGTTCGAGGGATTTATCTGACTTATTTCATGATTGAGGAGGTTTTCCAACAAAGTTTTGTCTATTTTTTGTGGGTACAGCGGTCAGCGGTATCCATATTGTCACGGCGTTGAGGTAGGGTGGTATTTAGGGTTCAACATCGAAATTACAACTGCGCAACTCAGATACTCATTCGGAATTCATCGGAAAATATCGTTTCCATCGTGGGGGGCATAATATCGACCATCGAAGCATTCCTCCAGAAAATCTCGAAAAAACTTATCTTTTAATAAGGTTTCTGTGGTTTTATTAGCAAGGTAAGCAGTTTCTTTCGAACGTTTACAAAGCAGTCTATCGTCAACATTAAGAATACTTTGTAAATTGAGGTTATAATATGCGCTTCTGCTATAATATACGTCTTAATCTGACAAGCAACCGCATCGTAAGGACGTAAACAAACCGAAAGTGAAAGTGAGACTGTACAATGTCAGCGCGCTCATAAACAAACAGAAGCTCTCATTTATACGTGTTTTTGGTGATTATGTTATCGTAAAAATGTGCTACAATGTATGTGTGCCAGCTTTTGAGACTCTCAAATTATGATGTGGCCCCACCATTTACGAAATTGTGAATTCAAACAACACTATTTGTGCTGATTTTAATCAAGGAAACCAGGCTTAAATTATATATATAAAAGTTGTATTCTATTTGAAATAAAAGGTGTCTCGGTCACTTTGGCCAGCATTGATAATAATAAAAGTAAAGTCAATGATCAAAAGCTCCCAAATAATAATGTGCCAAGATTACAAACATGATTAAGACAAATTCAGCATTATAGAATAGTTCCTCTCTGCAGTAATTGCATTAAAGTTTCTGTGAAAATTGTTTTTTGTAGTTGTTGACAGATGTTCCTAACATGGTATTATTAGATGAGAAAACTTATGCCTTAACCTATAGTGAATTATTAACCGGTGAATTATCCATGACATGTAATAATGGAACCTATGTTTGTCTTAAAAATGCATTTACAAATTTATTCTCTGCTGATTTAGTTAAATCTACTGTTAGATTACCAACAGCACTGTCTAGTTATCCACCATGACAAAATAACAAATATTGTGATGTTTGTCCTTGATCAATCTATCAGTGCAAGTGTCTATGAAATGAAAATTCACCCCAGTTTTTTATGATTGTATTTGAAAGAACACGTACAATAATGAAACATAGCTTTTACATGACTTTTGTGTCTTATGCCATTCTTGAGCTGTGACGACACAAGATGCACACAGCATTACATCAAAACTCAAAATCAGGATTGCTTTGGATTGGTTTGACTAAACAGGCTCAAACCATGCAGACTTACTGAGTCAACAGATTCGCTCCCAGGCCACTTTTTATAGAAACAAAATGTTCTACTTTTCGTCATTGCAGTTACTGTTTTATTGTTGCCGTTGTTAGAAGACAGCTTGTCCTGTCGATCACTGATCGACACAAATATATCGCCCGTTGAGGCACAAAAATATATTGATCATCTACCCTTTGTGGTGGAGCCCGTTGAGGCACAAAACAATATTGATCTGCCCAACTGTATATGTAATAAACTGTACATGGAACTTTCTTCAAGAAATTATTTACCTCAACTTTGTGAAAATTCAGTGGATTTGTCCAGTTTGTTATTCAGTGTACAATGAAAATTATTTGTGTGCCATGGATAACCATAATATTTGGTATGCAGTAAATACAATATTACAAGTTCTTTGGGAAAATAAAATACAGTGGTTGCAGTTGACTGTGGTGTATTCCCGAACGACAATTACAGTATAATATGTGGAGTCGTGGACATGTGCAATGAACTAATACATACCATTTCTGGTATTTATTTAGTCAACGCCTATTTGTTTAGCGCTTGCTTTGCCATAAACATATCAGACACTTGCGATTCCACTGGCAGCTTTGCCACAGTAAGAAGCATGATTTATAGTGGCAGTGATTTATCAGAAATTTGTTTACCAATCACCAACATAGTCATAATGTATACTGTCTATGCCTTGCCAATTATATTCCGATAAGTGATAGTCATTTGTAATTTAAGTCTGCTGTATTTAAAGTAATTAAAATAATTGACAGAAATGTGTACATACTACAGTGGGTTCATTTTTGAAATTTTATCAAAAATTAGCCTTCCCATGACTTTCGAGGCAGCACTTCCCCTTGCGATAGTAACTTCTAGTTTTAAACAGTATTGTTCTATTGGAAATCATGGAAAAGGATGTCAACTTCCTATAGGTAAATAAGTTGCTGTAAATGTGGTTGAAAACAAAGAATTCTTATAAAGGAAGAGAGCAATCTGGAAACTAATCTGTTACCATAGCAACCTCATACCATGACAATGTTTAGATTTTTGACTGAGTAAGTCAGCAAGGTTTGAATCTATTTAGTCGAACTAGTCTGAAGATGTGCCTGATTTTCAGTTTTGTGTTAATGTTGTGTCCATCTTGTGACATCACAGCTCAAATACAATCATAAAATACAATCATAAAAAACTGGGGCGAATTTTAATTTCATAGATACTTTACATGTAATGGCACTTCATCAATATAATGACAAACAGCCTCCATGACAGTGATCCCATAGTGGGGATAAATTCGCCAGTATAAATGAATGACACTAATATTTCAGTTAGTATCACAGATTTGGATTCATCTTTCCACAGTTTAGATAACGTAGTCTTTGTTTCATAAAAATGGGTCTCACTTTTGGTCACACCCCATGCTTATTGACAAGGCTGACCCAGGCATTAATGTTCCATGTTCACATGTTCGCATCGCGGACCTATTTTTCCACCGTAGACCAAGTTTTCCTATTTTTTCTTCATTTCTTATCTAATTAGTATTCATAGGGCTGTATGCAATATACAGCCCGCGGTACATCAAAGAAAACCGACTCGATCATGAAATAAGTATAGGTTATTGAACCGACCGAGGTCAATTAGTTGTTTATTACATCATTTAATGCACTAGTCTTTGGATTTGCAACCAGTATACAGGGCTAAAAGACAACATTAGCTACGATGATTTACAACCGGGGTGATTGCCTGGAGCGTCATTGGGATTCTCTTTTCGGTACAATATAAATAAAAACTTTGAAGCAAAGATTATCCCAAAGTGGCCTATTTTAAAAATGTATTAATGATATATAATAGCATTTTACACATCAAGTTCATTGTAACATCGAGTGTACATGCCATATATAGCAATGACATGCACAATTGTTGTGATGGCTCTCATTGCAGGGGAATACATTTGGTTTAGATTAATAAGAGTGCAATACCTAGCGGGGAATTAGAACGCTTTAGGATTTCAAATGCCCTTTGTCTATAAATGCCCCACTGTTCCCCAGGGTAGGCGGGTGTGGGCGTTTATTGTTGAACCTACTGTTGAAACCATATATGGACTATGTGTTCATGACTATAGTTGATTAACTTTTTACAAACTCTGTTACTTCTACTGTCATATTTATCAGCCAATATTTATCTACACTTCCATTTGTGTACTAGCCAATAGTGTGCTGCGCAGGCATTGTCGAAATAGAAATAAAATTTAGCAATGTTGGTGTATCTAAATATTAAAGGCCATCTATTAACATTAATTTAAGACTATCTATTAACGTATCGAGCGATTAAGGCCCTTCATGAGAGAGAAAGTGTAAAGTAAAGAGCGCGTTGTATACATGTATATTTTAAGTACAGGGTCCAAACATGGATATAGTCAACAATGGTTATGATACACAACAATTGTGACAATGAAAGCATTCTCATAAACGCGTAAAACGAGAGAAATAATTGCTTATCTTTCAACAATAAAACATTACCAAGAATCTCTCTCTTGTAAAACGAGGTCGAGGAAGACGTCAAAGGAAAGCTTCGATTGTGTTTATTCACACAATAAACATTCTGTTTGCGGTATTTTGTCCCGGTACTTTTGGCAGAGAAAACTTTTCGAGGTTTGTCAGGAACTCTTTAGGAATGGTATATTCGCTACAAGACCACGACGATACCAGGGAGAATAATAATTATGTCCCCCTCGAAGAACGCGAGATTTTCCGACTACGGCACCTTTCGACCATAGATATGTTTCGACCCCGGCAGTTTCGACGGGAAACATTAAAGCACTCACGTATGGCTACCGCAGGCTTAGGCCAGCCGGTAGGAAAATCAACAATGATGCTGTGGCTTGATATATGTGGTTGACCAGGCTGATGATGATGTAACATTTATTAATAAAATAATTCCTTGTCATAAATTAAATGGTGATCCGACATGCTGACAAATGTTCTCACACTTGCAGAAATTTTTTTAAATAATGGATATAGTAATAGTGGGAGTCAAGAAGTTGCGAGTTGTGAGTCAAGAAGTGCCAAGTCAGGAATTTGCAAGTTTCAGAGATGTTTATAGAATGGTCACCCTTACTCAATAATGTCTTGACTTGCCCATACACTAAAAAATAAAGTGATAATGAAACAGTTTCAAGTTGAACATTTAACGCGTCCAACTTCATCGCAGTTAACAACATCCTCAATTAACTTCGTCCGCTTGAGCCTCGAACGTATTTACTATAGTCCTAGTCTCCCTCGCAATAGTTGTGTGTTGGTGGGGAAAACGGAGTTGCGTGACAACCACAACGACTGCGAGGGAGACTACTATATATATCCCAACACTCTCACTGAACTCTAGTCATTGAAGTCAATCAAGAACATTTTTGCTTTTTGATATGAATCTTTGTTGCGGTAACGTGATACCAATTAATTATTCAATATTTTAAACTTGACAATAGCTTTCAAAATAATACTTTATTTTACATCGATCTGCGTGTTGCGCAAAAATTTTCGTGAACATTCAACATTTTTATATACTGATGCTGACACTCTGTGCACCCACCAGAACACCAAAAAGCACAGTCTAGATAGAGTGAACACTAACAGAAAGTAGTAATTAAGATACCCAAATTTTGTGTCAATATCTTTTTATGGGTATAGTAATAGTATAGTAATAGAGCAAGAAAAAAGTCACGCGAAACTCGCGACACGCAACTCGCAAATTCTTGACTCGCAATATACTTGATCCCAACTTTAATAGAGACTTCAATTATACCAAGTCACAATAAAAGGGAAAGAAAAACTTGTGACAAATGAAACAACATTGAGTTAGACATGGGTCAAGTATATAGACATAGACTATCTAATGAATATAAATTACTGCATGGACCGTGCGACGTATGGTTTTATATTCATGTGTTGTCTACATGTTAATTCCTCATGGCTCGTTTTCCTGTGTTCTCTTCTGCTGGTGGCGGCTTTTATTGTAACAGGGAGTTCGGGGCTGAAAACAGTGGCAAAACAATTTCAAATTCGTACTCCCCACTATTATTCATAATTACAAGTAACATGATGGAAATTTGTGGTTAAATGTCCCCGGAAGCCGATGATTTTGAATGAGCAATAATGATTTTGAATTATATGCCAAATAGCAAAAAAATTACACTTTTTTACACAATGTTTCAAGGGAAACAATAATTGCGAAAATGTAAAAGCTGAAAGTAACAAAAAATATTCAATATTAAAATACTTTGCCATCGTTATCCGAGTTGCTATACAAAGTATCGTCAAATTTGATTTAGAAGACGTCTCGGACCAAGCAATATTTTCAGAGAGGAATGTTGATGTGCATGATGAGATTATTATATACATGCAGCGAAGCAAAGTTTGTGTGTTATGCGCATACGCTGTATATTATTTGCGGCTTACGTAGCAACTTCGTAGCGAATCAAACTGGAGAGAAATATAAATTGAATAATAATGAATGATTACTTTACTTCTCTTTTGTTTACATAAAATTATTGCGATGGCTATATTTGCATTACATCATTAAAAATGATCATTTGCTTTATTTAGGAAAGTAGGCGCTCGACAGATAATACGAGTGAACTTAATAAACAGCTGGAGCTCGACCAGGAGTTGATGCTTCAACAGGAACAATTGCAAAAACTTCTTTATCAAGACGGTGAGGCACCAGAAGATGGTTTCGTTTCACCATTTACAGGTAACGACAGTGGAAATATATTCAGTTTCAATGGAGAATTCTTAACATTTATAGACCCGGAGCGAGGAGAATTCGACGAAATATTACCCCGAGGGATGATATATCATACCGAGGGGTAATATTTCGACGAATTCCCCGAGCGGAGGGTCTATAAATTATATATTATGCCGAAACAATCTTGAATGTTGTCTTGAAACGTCTTGTTGTTCCTCACCATTAGTATTCGTGATCAGCGGATGATTGGAACTTGAATCACCCGGTGTATTCGTCATTACCGGGTGATTCGAGGTCAAATAGCTGTATATGCCAATAAAATCTCCATGTGATCGACCTCTTGCTCTAGCTAAAATGAGTTATGTATTAAGGACATCACCAACTGGTGTACTATGAATGGTCTTATATGCAATCCAAGTAAAACCGAGATTGTCCATCTGTCATCACGTTTTATGCATTGTGAACCAATGCCGGAAATATGTGTCAATGATGTGATAATCCAACCGGCTCCGATTGCACGTGATCTCGGTGTTGCTGTTGATAGACATCTAAAATTAAATACTCATGTAAATAACATTTGTAAATCGGCCACTTTTGCTATAAGATATATCGGCAAGATCAGGAAATATTTGAGTAAAAAGGACTGAGAAGTTGGTGCATGCATTCATAACATCAAAACTTGACAGCTGTAATAGCATCCTATATGGCTTACCAGAAGCTGAATTGAGCAAGTTACAGCGAATTCAAAATACAGCTGCTAGACTTGTTACAGGGGTTAAAAAATCGGAGCATATCTCCTCTGTGCTTCGTAATCTTCACTGGTTGCCGGTGAGATCAAGGATTGTATTTAAGATACTAATAATTACTTTCAAGGCTTTGCATGGCCAGGCGCCTGTTTATATTACTGATTTGCCAACTAAATATAAACCTACTCGTGCTTTGAGATCATCTGACCGAAATCTGTTACTTGAGCCAAAATCCAAAATGGTGAGTCATGGAGACAGAACATTCTCGGTTGCGGCACCAAAACTGTGGAATTCATTACCACAGGAAATTAGTTGCTTTGATATGTTAAGTAATTTTAAGTCAGCACTTAAGACTTTTCTTTTTTAAAATTAAAAGTTTTTTGTTCATTAGGTTTTATCTTATAATGAAACTGTAATTAGTTTTATAAGTAAAATTAAGAATATATTGTTGTAAGAGCATTGAGACTATTGTATAATGCTCCTAATACATCTTTTATTATTATTATTATTATTATTATTATTATTATTATTATTATTATTATTATTATTATTATTATTATTATTATTATTATTATTATTATTAAATATCATGCCCCGGAGAAATAGCGGGGAATTCGAGTTTAAATGGTCACGAGTGGTCACGTTTGAGTGGTCACGTTGTACAAATCTAGCTCTTTGATTGGACAATTTATAGTTGTGGTATAATATTAAACTAAATCAGGCGCGTGTTATATAAATTACTGTAGTGAATGTGGAAGCTTGAAATCTCTGTCTAGGAAATTCCTGAGGATTAGAGCTTGACGATCGTCCATGTATTGCCTAAATCAGGTGTTGTGGCAGATACGTGCATGGTTTCTGCGTATTCTAGTAAAGCATTTTTCATTAAAGAAATACCTAATGGTTTTCCGTGTTTGGATACTCTGATCCAAACACGCGGGATGTTGCGAGACTTGAGAAAAGCGTAAAATACACGAGCCGCTAGGCGAGTGTTTTTAGCTTCTCGAAAATAATAGTTTAATAATAAGTTTGAAGTGGTAAAAACATCAGGAAAACATGCTTAGAAAGATGAAAAAGATATTTCCATTTGGATTTAATCGCGAAAATATGCCGTATAACTTTATGTTTGATTGCTGCAGATGTAAAGTGATGTTGTGAGTTTGCCTAGCCTTCATATTCTACAACATAGAATCTTTTTTGTGGTTTTATCTCACTGTCGAAGTGTTGTTCGGTGATTTTTTGTTGGCTACAAGAACAAAATGAATGGTTTCTTCGTGAATATCCTGCCCGACGAGAGGTAAAATGAACATTTTACACCTTTTCCATGTTCTCTTTGTTGACTATATCTATAAGAATGTTTTGTTTTGGGGTTTTATTGAAACTTTTAATAAGGTAAACGTCGCCCTTACAAATTATACGGGAATTCTCGTTCGCTTTTATGGCGTTGCTTTGTCCAACTTTAAATACTTATAATTTCGGTCTATTTTTGCAAAATCTTGTGAAAATTAACAGGGAAGATTGCTATATTTTATTTATAGTTATTGTGCATATGTATAGAATGTTAATAAATGTTTAAAAACGATGATGGGCCGGCATGAGTTGCTTTTTGTGTGTACAAGATCGACCTCAAAATTCCCGTGTTTGGATACTCTTATCTAAACACGGGTATTGACCAATCAGAGCGCTTGTTGTGTACATGTTATTTTATAAAACATTTTCTTTCCTCCAGCCGTTCAAGACAGTTCTATATTTTTGATAACACAAACACACTTTGTAAAGTACTTAGCAATCTGGGAAATGCAAAATGTTTCCAGCAAAATGTTTCAACAGTGACAAAGTATCTGATGTTTCTGTGCACGAAAATAAATTAGTTTTCACAACTTTCGAATTTTATTACATTTCCATGAGAACTATAAATGAGAAAGAAAAAAATAGAAGTGTGTGGACATAATTTACTAGTGAATGCGGGAGAGCTCGGAGTAGACAGACGATACATGGACGATCGTCAAGCTCATATCCTTAGAATAATTTTTCCGCATAGGCAAATCTCGATTCCTGTTTTAATAATAATTTTTCTGAGGATATGAACTTGACGATCGTCCATGTATCGTCTCCATCGAGCAATGGAGCGGCTATCAATCAGAAGCGTTCTTACATGAAAACTATGTTATAACATCTAATTTAATTTTTTGATTCTGGTGTAGGATCTTCTGGATTTAAGTTTGACGAGTTCAGGAGTGAAAAACCTAGCGGCGGCAGTGTCGTTACCGAGTCTGCTTCGACGACGAAAGCAAAATCACAACATAGCCTATATGTTAAACACTTTCCTATTCCCAAGGAGGACAACACTCATGAACTGAATCAGCGACTGGTTGTTCTTTACGGAGTCGGAAAACCACAAATAACAGCCATGAAATCTATAAAGGAATTTAGTAAAGAACTGGTGAATTTTTTCGTAAAACTTGCAGAACATCCTGGTAGAAAAATGGAGGACGACAAGATGAAAGCTATTGCAGAAAAAAAACAGTCAATCTACAGGTTCTGCAGTAACTTTCTGTGGTTTTTATGTAAGAGATAAAGCCAGAGGACGCGCAGCGTCCGAGGGCTTTATATAGTTCGAGGGCTTTATCTGACTTATTTCACGAGTGAGGAGGTTTTCCAACAAAATGTTTTCTATTTTTTCCACCTTGGACAAAGATTTCCCTTAGTTTTTTCTTCATTTCTTATCTAATTAGTATTCATGGTCTTTAGTATTCATTAGTATGCTTAAAGCCTGCGGTACATCAAAGAAAACCTACTCAATCGTGTCATAAGTATAGTTTAAAACACGAGTTGCAGAAAATATATTTCCCAATTCGAATTGGAAGTACTATATTTTTGCAATTCTTTCTACGTTTGCCATTAAGCACTCGTCGCCAGTACTCGGAAAGTAATGGGTCGAGTACGAGTTGTGACGTCATACAATCAACAGGGAGACTTCTAGATACGGTTTTAGATATTGTAGATATTATCACTGTCACTTGATAACATCTATATTAAAGCCTTGCAGTGTACAAAGGTCAAGAAAGCGAAGCGAATTCGGCTAGCATGCAAACGAAAGCAGACCTCTGGTTAGAATTTGCGGGCCGATCAAGCGACAATTTAATAATGGCGAAGGACATTTTCGTCTCTTATCTCATGAAAATTTCTCCACATTACTTCATTTAATTTCCAAATTTAGAACATTCATTTTGTTTTCGAAATGAGAACATTTAAATAGTATAGATATATTTCAAGTGGCAAATTTAATTTTTCGAGACACAATTTAACTTACGTCACGTAAGGAAGTTACCAGACCCTTTGCAATTGCGAAAATTTCTCGCGGGGAATTGAAAATAGCGGTTTTTGGCAATGTTCGAAGAGAGAGATCTCGGAAACGAATGGATCGAATAAAAAACTGTTAAAGACCTTATCAGCTATTTTTGCGTTCTTCATACTGAGAACAAAGCTGTCCAGGGTTTATATAGGCACTATTATACAGTACAAGCTTGACAAATAGATTTAAACGACCAATTACGTCTTAAAAAGATGACTTTTGTGATAAAGTGGAATCATTACAGTTGACTCGAATTTTTACATCCTGTAGAATTGTGTGTCAATTCTGTAGTCAAAAGGACGTGTTGCAAAATTTGCGTGAAATAAGTTGTCGAGAGCATAGGAAATAAGTCATAGTCGAGAAGCAAGCCATAGGAATATGTTACAAACTAAATAGTAAATAGAAATAAGTCATAAGAAATAAATCGTATGAAACATAGGATATAGGAAATAAGTTGTCGTGTGTAGGATGGGGCTGTTTTCGCCAATGTAACACTGCTTTTTTGCTTTGGTTTCTAGAAAATTCTGCTCATTTTCAACGTTCGACCAGTATTCCTTGGTAACGAAGTGTATAGCTACTATAAAAGAAACGACGTCTACGAACTTGCACAATTGTGGAATGATTGCACTGTATCCAACGTTTGGGCAACTTTCGTTCATTATCGATCTTTTTGAAACGTGTAAAAATATTCCTGATCTGTTGGAATTTCTTGTGGATTTATTGGAAGTTCGTGGGAAGTTTAAGTTCAACCAGAATGTGCCTCAAGAAACGTCTGTTTACGGAACTCTTCCTACAACATCTTTGGTTATTCTGGGATCGTTACGAAAGCATCAGCCAATCCTTTTACTTTATCCTGAGCTGGCTATAAAGATATTTGCTGGGTAACGTCAATTTACATTTCTCTATTTAAAGTGTATACACTGAATTCATAAAGATGGCGGCCAAATATTCTTTTATATGCATATAAATTAACATTTCGAGCCTCGATCTTGTGTTTATAATTCAAAAGAATTTCACACAAGGTCGAGGCTCGAAAGGCTAATTTATATTCACATAATAGAATATTAATTTGCCGCCGTCTTAATGAATTCGGTGTATATTAGATGGCATTGAGATGACTTTTTGAAAGAATTCCTAAAACGATAAAGAATAGCTTTTTGCAGTAAAGAATAGCTTTTTGCAGTCTTTATTTAAAAACACGGTATCACTTCATAATAAAACATGCTCTTCCAATCTTATCTCGTTCTTGAGTTATTCAAGATTGTGTGTTGTACCCACCATTATGACTAATCTGAAAAATTGAAAATGAAACCTATCTTCAAAACTATTGAATAAAATTACTTGACACTTTGCACAGGTATACAGTTCACTAAATTGAATATCCCACATCAACTTTATCGTTGTCATAGTAACAGATTAGTTCTCAGACTCATTTCTAACTGAAGCACAAAATTCTATTTTTTACCTTGCCCTGCAAAGATTTTGATTTGATGTTGCCCTTTTCTTGGCAATGCTACACTTTACTTACTATTCCACTGTCAAAATGTTTTTTATAAAAGGCAGAAAATAAAGAGGTTTATTAAAGGAAGAAAGGGGTCTGGGAACTAATCTGTTACTATGGCGACGATAAAGTTGATGTGGGATATTCAATTTAGTGAACTGTATACTTGTGCAAAGTTTCAAGCAATTTTATTCAATAGTTTTGAAGATATGCTTCATTTTAAGATTGGTCATATTGGTTGGTACAACTCTGTGACGTCGTAAGTCATATTACACAACTTTCAAACTTTGAATAACTCAAGAACGGGATAAGATATGAAAGAACTGTAAAAAGCCATTCTTTATCGTTTTAGGAGTTCTTCCAAATAAATCAATAAAAAAGTCGTGTTAATTTCCGTTATTCCTAAAAATCTGAACTTCCATCAGCTAAATCTGGGACAAATTCCATTAAAACAAATGATACTGTATTTGATTTGATTTACATCGCCAGGGAAATTATTGAAGCTCCAAGCATGCAAATTTATTACAAACATTT
Source organism: Chrysogorgia sp. JL179-B06 (assembly GCA_035772405.1). Taxonomy (NCBI): domain Eukaryota; kingdom Metazoa; phylum Cnidaria; class Anthozoa; order Scleralcyonacea; family Chrysogorgiidae; genus Chrysogorgia; species Chrysogorgia sp. JL179-B06. The sequence goes on from JAYKKM010000043.1 coordinate 391,634, forward strand.
TATATGAGGCAAATAGTTGAACAGTGAAAGATTTTTTTGATTTGATCTTTCCTTCGATATTTTATACAGGTACATGTGTATGATTTTAGATGCTAATGAGTGTGACGTCAACCCAGGGATTTGGTTTTCTTTTTTCGTGCTTTCCGTGTGATAAACTGATCCATGATTTGAGTGAAAAAGTTGATACAAATTTTAGTATAACTTTTAAATATAACATCAACGTTTGAATTGAGTCAACAAAACGAACGTTTATTATTCAGACTTTGGTTACGCCATGCGCTGATCTGTATTCATCAGACATTTTTGTTAAAATTTTGAAATACTACAGCTGGTGAAAAATTAAATTTGGTGTATTTGAAAAACAACATTTTTTCTAGTGGAAAATAAAGCTTTCACTTCTTTATTCGGGTTATAACTTTTTACTACTACTACTAAAATTATGTGCTATCATATACATTGATAGGAAGCTCTTGTCAACAGGTTTATTTTAAATATAACACAAGGTTCCAGCATTAAAGAACGATTTTCACATTTAAATTTCTGATATCTGTATTTAGCTTAATTGCATTCGTCAGAAATATTTGGCAAAATTTTGAAATACTTCAGCTGAACATTGCGCAATATATAAAATTAAAGCCCTAGAAAAATGCAATTTGGCATGTAAATTTTAGTGTCGTAGCTAAAGAGAAACATTTTTAAAATTTGAAATAACTTCCAGTTCTGTTTTAAATGGAAAAAGTTTTCACTTAGTTTTTCATTTAACAATATTTTAACAACTACACATGGGTGTAAAGCTCTTGTCAAAAGGTTTATTTTAATATCTAATTTTATTTTATTTTAGGGTTAACATTAGGGTTGGGATTAGTGTTAGGATTAGTGGTAGCATTAGGGTTACCATCAAGGTTTGCTACACGATTTGTTATCTATTGAATATGAATAGAGGTTAGTTGCACTTTAAACTTACCGTAACTTTCCAACTTTTGGGATTGCTTTAGATTTCTGATAACAGTTGAGAACATATCAGATCCCGCAGTTTGTAGTTCAACAGAGAGGTGCATCCTGGCGTATCTTTATCACCTATACACAAGTTGTACATATGTAAAGGTGAGTGTGAATCTTATAAATTTTAGTGGACCTGCGTAGAATGCTTAGAGTTTGTCGCACATTACCGTAATGTATTTTCATAGCATTAAGCACTTCAAATCCACTGTAACCGTTGGCGCGTAGAAATTGACTGCGAACTATCGAATTTCTTGTTTTTGTTCGTGAGTTTTCATCTGGATTTTTAGATACTACCACATAAATTGGCCACAGATACTTTGAGGGCCACAAGTTTAATAGTGTATTACACTATTATGTGATTTACCCTCGTAAAATAAAGTCTTTGTATTGTATTGTATTGTATTGTAGATACATGTATTTAGATAAAAAAATGAAGTGGAAATTTTCTGAAGTGCCATTATTAAAGTGCTTACCACCCCAACTACGATATTACTGATATATAGATTCTACATGAAGTGAATAATTGAATGCCAAAATATTTTATGATTTGAGCTTTACGTTGATGTGTTATAAAGTTTTGTTTTTCCGAAATGTTATTGAGTGTGACGTAAACCCAGTCATCTTTTCGGATAAATTTTCTGGTGCAAGAGTAATTTGTCCTAATTCAAACGTTGATGACATACTTGAACGCTATACTCAGTGGCGAAGCTGGTCCCAAATGGGAGGTCATGCTAACTAATAATCGGAGCGCCGAAGGCGCGAGGCTTTCTAGAGGGGTACGGGGGCATGCCCCCCCGGAAAATTTTAAAATATAGATTCCCGTAAATGGCATTTCCTGCATTCTGAGCGGTGATTTTTCAGCTCAAAGGTTTATAAAATTTCATATTTTGGACCGTTTCTCTTTATATCAGAGCGCATCAGCATGCCTACGAACTAATGCAAAGAAAAATCAGCCGTCGCACGCAGGCGCCTGACACGCAAATTTTAATGTAAACAGTAAACACGGCAATGCTATTTTTTCTAATATCTGTTCGATTGAAGGTCTTCGTGTGACAAAACGTTTATAAAAATCAACGGCAAGGTATACGAAACATATCTTTTACGAAATTATATCGCTTTAATGGACATAAAGCATTGAATCACCGGGTAAACGTCGAATAGATCTTGAAGCCATGTCCTTTGATTTTAATTTATTAGTAAAGACGAGGTTTGGGTACTTTACTCGCTTACGCATTTTCTCATAACATCTGATATTCATATTTTAAGTAGACGAAACGTACAGCGTTCGATTCGCCAGATTCAAGTGATCATTTCGATATACAATTTATTTAAATCAGACAAAAACAACGTTTCATAATAATTAATATTACGGAGTCTCACGGATAAATGTCAACACAGCATAATAATATTTTCCTGTCCTTCGCCCTTCGGGGCTGTCCATTCCGTCTTCATGATTGATCTCTCATCCGTGCTTCTGTCATCTAGTCATCTTGGAGAGAATCTTTGCAATGGTTTGCCGGTTTACAATTCTCGGTAAACATTTTCAACTGCGATTCATTGCCAATAAAACGAAAGAAAGACGAATGGCCAAGAACCGTCATTGGTCGCTGTCCAACAAGAAGATTTTTCTCGTTGATGTTTCGAACCGAAAACGGTTTTCTAAGCAGTTCACAAACAAGGACTGTTTGGACAGAATCAGAGCTCGTTGATGCCATGATAAATCAAGGATCTCCTTAAACAGACGCACTGTGCAGTCAGGCCATAGTTGGTAAGGCGGAAAGCTAATATTTTGGGCTATCAGGCTATGGTCATGCTCATCCAAAATAGCATGACCAGCTTGTCTAAAATAGGCAAACTGAGCATGCGTCAAGTGCCGTCAACCAATCATATTTCGAGAATAAGCATGACTGTTCATATAGCTGGTCATGCTATTCACAAAGAGCATGACTTGGGCCGGGGCCAGGCTGAATAAAAGAGCCTGGGAATGAAGACGGCGGTTTTAGACGCCCGATCAATCAGGGACGGATAAGGAGCGAGAATATCCGAATAATATGCGTGAACTATTATTGCTTGTTCTCTTCGAAAATGCACACGACTTCAAAGTTCTAAGGAGAGATTTCAAATAAAGTAAATAAAAGCAAACAAAATTATATATTTTCAGGAAATTTTTAGTCATGCTGAGCATGACTAGCATGACCGCTAGCTTCGCCACTGGCTATACTATAGATTTTATGAACTTTTTCACCCAAATCCTCAATCAGTCTATCACACCGAAAACAGGAAAGAAAGCCAAATATCTGTGTTGACGTCACACCGTTAACATTTTGGAAAAACTTATAGAACATCAACGAGAAGATCAAATCATAAAATATTTTGGCATTCAATTATTCACTTCATAGAATCTATATCAGTAATATCGTATTTGGATCAAAGGCCCGAATTCACTCAACCAAGTTTGCGAGATTTGAACCCACGAGTGCAAGTACAATTCAAGTTAAAAGAATATATAGACGACACATGGGCGATCGTCAAGCTCGTATCCTCACTCCTCGGAAAAATGATTCTGAGTCCCGGACAGGAATCGAACCTGTAACCTTCTGATTGCCGGTGAGACACTCTAACCATTGAGCCACCAAGACTCAGATGGAGAGCGAAGGTTACAATGATGTACTGGTTCGATTGATATATGTACTGCCTATGCGGCAGTCACTATATATCGGTAAGCTCTCCCACATTCACTACAGCAGTGTGCATATTAACACAAAAAGAAAAAATATTAAAAATAGCGCTAATTGTCATCCATATATAAATTAACTCACGGCAATCGTTCCCAGCAATGGCCTTTGTAGCTCAGCTGGCAGAACGCTGAACATGTTATCCAGAGTCAGTGGGTTCAAATCCCGCCGAGGTCAATTGTATTTTTCACAAACTCGGTTGGGGCATGAATTCGTGCACATAGCTCTTAAAGAGTCAGTGTCCGGTTACGGCATTGCGCGCTTGTGTTTTTGTTTACATAGTTTGGAAAAGAAAAAATATATTGAATACATGTCAGAAACGGAATCTGATCAAGATTTGACTGGGGAGCGCTACAATCCCGAAGATAATTTGAATGTGTATGGCTTGCCAATTTATGTGTCGCCAGTTTATGAAGACGAGCAAATTGGTGCTGATATTTAGTAACCAGGTTCGCACAGTCAGGGCTCAAAATAACAGCCGGTCACAAAATAACAGCCGGTCACCGGTCAATGACCGGCCAAATTTTTAATGTGACCAGTCAAATTTGTATAACGCCGATCATTTTGACCGGTCATATTACTTGCAATTAATTTTATTACTTCCATTTGAAGGAACTTAAAGAGTGAGTGTCAGGGTAGTGCTTTGCGCGCTTGTTTTCTTCTTGGCGGCCATTTTATGGGACGCCTATTTCAGTTCACAAACGAATCCGTCGATATTTGATCAATCCTTCTTATAAATTATCCATTTTCAAGTTTTCTAAGAAGTAAATATACCTGAGTGATCAATTATTGTGATATTTTTCGTAAAATTGATCATTTACTATAGTAATCTTTTCGATACATAGAAGCTGCTACGAGCGCTTCGCCTCCGAAGCGTGGAAGGCCGGGTTATGCTACTGAAACAGCGCGAATAAGTGGAATGGAAGTGTTTGATGAGTGACTAGTAAAGAAATATATTTTGTTTCTTCTGATGTTTTGTTCATTTGAATTTGTAAAGATTCAGGAAACTAAAGCCATCCGGACCAGCTTGTTCGTCAGAAACGGCGTTGCGCGCGGCCCGCAGTGGTTCACAAACAAGCGAACTGCAAGTGTTCAAATTGTCTTGAACATTAACTTCATAAAGTCCCGAAGTCAGGATCGGACTCCAATTTCAACATTTCGAAATAAATCTAGAGTTCACATGCAAATTATTGTTCTAACGATGCGATGCACTGCAATCAATTCGTATGAAAACAAAAACACAAGCGCGCAAAGCACTACCCTGACACTCACTCTTTAAAATGAGTGTTGTTGTGCTGTTGTAGACCCATTTCATGTCTGATATATATTGAAGTGAACTATCCATGCTTTTCCTTTTTATGACAAACGTTCATATCAGTACTAGCTTATATGTATAGTGTAGAATATACTTTACATGTTTTTTGTTGTGTTGTGAGTTGGGGTTGTTTTTTTTTTGTTTTTTTTGGGGGGGTGTCGTGAAATTTGACCGGTCACAATTGAAACTGACCAGTCACCATGACCGGCATAACATGAAATGTTATTTTGAGCCCTGAGTCACGAAGCTGATCAAACTCAGGTACTGTATGCATCATATAAGTTCTGTTCCTTATTTTCTGCTTTTAATATCTTATGTTCTGTTCCTTATTTTTTGCGTCTACGTTGCTTAGTAACGTAAACGCTATGTTATCGGCGGCGGACTATATGGCTATGTGGCTAAATGGCTGTGTTTGGACACTCGTATTTGTGACGTAACAACCTGGATCACATGACCTAGCGAACTTTTAGAAACAGTTGTACTCCTGACATTTTCTCATTTTTCTGTCTCCTGTTTGGCGGCTTTGGCCACGGTTTGCTTTGATTTTCGAAATTTTATCAAGGTAAGGCGAAAGTTATGAGTGTTAATGTCATAATATTATCGATATGAAATTTGTTGATCAGTTCTCGCGTGTCAACTTTTACGATTTTTGTGGGAGTATTTACTATTAGGCAGCACTTTCGTTGCGATAGTATCTTTTATCTGATTCATATTTTTTTCTGTTTTAGGAGTCTTAGAGGAAAGATTTGTGAGTTCATCACTTGTGGTGACAGTTTATTTCTCACAGGAGCCATTGTGTTCGCGCTGATTAAAAGTTCGATCAGATACTTATTGTGTGGTATCACATAACAAATTAAACGAAGCCATTGACACATTCGTTCGCCCATTGAGGCAAAATAACTCGCCCGTTGAGGAAACTACAACTCGCCAGAACTCGTCCGTTGAGGCAATCTACGACTACACAGCTACTGTATAAACACGAATCATTTGAAATGGGAGTAACGATTGAGCCAATTTACAGAGCTCGAATTGGTGCCCACAATAGCATTGAAAAAACCAAAGAGGATATTAACTCTCATCTCGAAGGTATTATTTGGAATACAATGCCAATATTGATATTATTATTATGCCGCTGTGTATTTTTAATAGGCTATCGTGTATGTTGACTGTATATGATATAATTTATCCAAGTGATACAAATTGTGCAGATTTTAGTCAAGGCAATTCAAGACAATTCAAGACAATTTGGAAAAAATGCTGGTAAACAATGTGTAGCTACGTCACTGACTGCAATAATATATACTCAAGTAAAAGATATTACAACTTGGGATTCACAATTTTTAAAATACAATATTATGTGCTGGAAATAACCTTTATACTTGCATAGGTAATTATTAGAAAAATGTTTTGCTATTAACTGACGTGCCAGAATTTATTTCAATTGATGATAAAGTTTATTATTTACAATTTATATAGTGACTCCTTTTCTGGTGGGGTTTTAGTCTACATCCCGGGCATTCTTTGTCAGTGCCCACAAGCAATTGTCTTCTGGACTATCCTTTTATTAGTATTAAGGTTAGGTTAGTATTAGAAAACCATTAGGTGGGGGGTTAGAAAACCTATTAGGTGGGGTTTAGGGTTAGTTGTTTTGGGGTCTATGATGCATTTTATCATACAGGCATGTCCGATCGTATGATAGCAGTACAATCTCTCATTTTGTCCCACCTCTCACGGATACTAAAACAGATCTAATAGAAGACGATTGCTTGCGGGCACTGGCAAAGAACGCCGGGATGTAGTAAAACCCTTGCTGGTGACATATTTATGATAACAGACAATTAACCATTTTTCATGACTGACAAGTGCTCTAAAATTAAATATTTTCCGACTCTGAATTGAATTATCAACATTGTTTGTTGACTGTAAAATTCAAGAGATAAATGGCATGCCAGACCCATGTGGAAAATCTGTATTAATTGATGTTGAAGGTATCCAGAATTTTAAACATTTGATGAAGATGGAAAGCTATGCAGTTAATTGTGCAATAATATATTTTACTTTAATACTTTTCTTAACGCAATAATCTATTAGATAATTTTGTAAAAGCTCTGTTGATAATATACTGTACATTTAAAATATTTTAATAGTCATTCTGGACAATATACTGTATGTCAAAAATTGGAATGTAAGATGTATGTAGGATTATTACTACATACTGTATGATGGAAAAATTACAAATGGAAAAACATTGGATGCTAAAACTAATCCAAATACCAACCCTAATGCTAACTTCAATACTAACCGTAGACAATTTTAAACTTTAAAATAAAAATTGAGATTTAAACCAAGAAGTTCCTGTTTAGAAAATTTGATCTGGTTTGAAAAATCTAATTGCTATAAGTATATTTATCATTGAACTGGTTTAAAACAAACTGGTTTGGAAAATTAAACTGGTTTAAAAAAATTGTACCAGATCAAAAATATTGCCACAGTTCAAATAAATTTGCCGCACAATATATACATGCATCAGTTGTTGTTATTAAAAACAAAAAGTGCTCCACTTGGACACAAATAATTTTGAGTTGATACTGTATTGTTGATGTTTTTGTGGTAGTGAAAACTGGGGTATGAATAATTTGTGTTTAGTCTATTTAGGTAATCCTGGGACCCATGTTTTCTCAACTGCATTGGAATCCTTCAGTGTAGACACAATATACAGTGTAGACACGAATATACCTGTGCAACAGTAAATACTAAATATCACTATCCAGTGAAAAATTCTTTCTTTTCATGATTGTTTATTTTGTGCTATTTAGCACTAATGAATTAGAACTGTTTAATAGGTATAATAACTGCACTCTACCATACAGTAAAATAATATTAAAGTTTATGATTGACATTTGTTCAATAAACATGTTCCTGTATTTCTTGCCCAAAATGCAAGTAGTCTAATAACCCAAGACCAAGTGCTAAAAAAACTACAATGCCCATCGGTAGTGTAGCACCGTGCCCATGTATGCAGTCAATGCATAATATACCAGTAATGGGTGTACAGTTTTACCACAAGAAGTATGTTTGTTCAGTTTTTAATGGTTAATATATCTGCACCAAGTCATGTGTAAAGTAATGATTTTCCTTCACCTGAAATCATTATAGCAATCACTTCCAACGAATGTAAATGCCAATATTAATTGCTTCCAGTTTTACTATTGTATATCTGTTCCGCAATGGTAATTTAATACGCCCCTCTCAAATTCTTATCGTGTCCATCAAATTTCCTTATTTTCCCCCAAAATTCCTTAGATTTCTAGTTTGTCCCATTTGGTCCTGTATAGTACCTGTACCTCTTGGGCCCCTTATGACCACTTGAAAGATTATTTAAATCATTATACGGACCTAACATGAAGTAGTATTCTTTAGTACGTGTACCACTGAAATAGTAACCGTGGGCAGTTGACCGGAAAAGATAATCCCCTAGTTCTCAGTCTGCTTATTGTCAGTTTATTGTTTAATAAACGAGCAGCAGTGTTTTATCAGATATAAAACACGAGGGCGTAGCTCGAGTGTTTTAGATCTGATAAAACACGTGCTGCGAGTTTATTAAACGGCTTCAAACACGACCCATTTGATTCATTGGCGTAGTAATTTTGAAAATCGATGTTGTCTAAGCCGAGAAAATCAAAGATAAAGTTTATGTAAATCAGGACGAATCTTTATCACATTTAAAGACACGATACGGTAGTGATTTTCTTTTGTCTTTTCCTCATGAATTATTAATGAGTGTTTGAAGCTAGATTTACATATTTACTGGTCAACAAAACGTGTACGAGAATTCCTTAAAAAATTCCTCAAAACATGGAATTCCTTAGATTGTTCTTTAAAATGCTGCAGAATTCCTTGTTTTAAGGAAATTTCCTTAAACGTGAGAGCAATGATCCCAAACGGAGACGCATGTACGCATTGCGTACCTATTTTTCAAGTATCACTGGACCTGGCGTTGGCGCAACCTCGTACCCAGGGTCTTATCTCCGCTCCCCTCCCTTACCCAGAATCTGGGTGTCACGTGACCAGCCGCAGCCCGGAGATAAGACCCTGGGTACGAGGTTGGCGAAGCTTGAATTCCTTGGTGAAGGCTAAAAGGGATGACTCAAAAGGACCTTCTGATTTTTTAGAATTACTAATCCTAACCCAAATCTCAATCCTAACCCTACCCTAACCCTAACCTTGATCCTAACCTTGATCCTAACCTTAAACCTAGCCCTAACCGTAGCTATCCATAACCTAACGAAAAATAAAAAAATAGAAAAAAACAGAAAGGTCCTTTTGAGTCATCCCTTTTAGCCTTCCCCGAATTCCTTCTGGTGCTTTTGCAATGTTCAACAAATGAGCAAAATCGCTGTGTGTTTTATCGGCAAACCCCAATGCATCTTTCCTTGTTGACCATTTGTTAAAACCATAGGCGGTTGCGCTTCGTATTATCAGGTATATTTGAAGAATGAAAACAAATAAATTTATTTAGGTATGTCTGCTTCCCAGACATATATGGATTCAATCACCAACTTAATTTCGCGGCCTGTAAAATGGCTGTCAAACTAAAGCGAAAATGAACGCGCAATGCATTAACCGGACACTGACTTTTTAATAATGTCACTCAGGAAATCTCCTCTTTACATCTATACATGTTGTCGAGTGCAAGTGGAATCCAAGTTAGAAGAAGAAATAGAATGAGGTGTTGGGAAAGGATACTGTACAACACTGCACTTTTTATTGTTGTGCGTGTTTATAAAGCCTGGCGGTCCATTAAATCATAAGAATTCGCAATGACCGCAATCGCAAGAGTGGCAACAATTTTATCTTTACAATAAAGTCACTAGAATCGCAACTTATGATGACTTATGTTACCACTACATCAGAAAAGTCGGAACGACTGCTGCACTACCATTCGTATGACGTCACGACTTGATGAAAACCAGGCTTAACATGTTAATATTTGGAGCAATTTTCGAGGCATTGGACTTTGTACGTTAGACTAGCCTTGTAGTTAGTTTTCTCTTCGGGTTTGGGTTAGTCTCAGGGTTAGTTCGCGTCAAGTTATTTTATATTCTTTACTTTCTTAAAGTGCCTTTCTCACGTTTGAGGATTTTACGTATTCGTAATATCTTCCTGAGCAAAATCACTTTAACAATAAGCGATGATGTCACCGTAGCAAGCTTTTGTAATTAGTTAGGTTTGGCAATTACTGTCAAGTTGAAATATCATCTCATCATCTTGTGTTTTACTTGCATTTTGAGTACGAAGATGATGCTTTTAAGATTTTCTTTTATTTTTTTTAAATTCTTGGTTTTTAAAATTCGGTATTTGTCTGTCCGGTTTTTATTGGACACGTTTTAGCCACGAAAACCAATAATACTTAACCTTGTTTATTCTTTTAGAGTCATTTTATCGACAGTTTTGATACCGCTTGTAATAAGATCAAAGAAAGTATAATCTGCTTCTCGAAGTCTACAATAACTTCGTCATCCTTGGTGTGGGATGACAAGTTCTTAAATAATTATTTCGAAAATTCAAGGTATGAAATCTTTATTGATATTCGTTTAATGCTTTTAAAATCTTCCATAGCTCGGGCCACAGCTTTCCGAACAATCTGATTAGTATAGGTAATCGTATGATAGCGAGTGCAATTAAGGATTTACACCACGAGTGATATTTGAAAATTGTGCCAAAATTGCACGAGCCGTTGGCGAGTGCAATTTGGCACAATTTTCAAATATCACTATTGCACGAGCAAAATCATATGATTACTCATTTATTATATGCATGACAAAATAACAACACGTACGTATCTTCTTCCAAGTTTATAAAAACAACGAACCTTTTCACTTTTGAATTTTATTGTCAAACTTGTTCCCAGTGTCTTATCTCTTTTCATTTATTGCACTCCTCTCAGCCAATCAGAATCTAGTAATTTTGTCATGTATATAATAAAGTCAAAAACAAATGACGCATGTCATTTGTAAAATATGCTAATTACGAACGAGGGTATCTCAAACAATAGAAGCAATTGTATATATATGCGGTAGGCCTTAAGACTGGTGTAATTATAGTGCCTATAACTCCAATTTTTATTATTTATAAATATTGTATATGAAGCAAATAGTTGAACAGTGAAATATTTCTTGGATTTTATCTTTACTTCAATACTTTATACAGGTTTATGTTTTTGAAATACTAATTATGTGACGTCATCACAGGAATTTGGCTTTCTTTCCTGCATTCCGTGTGATAAACTGGTTGAGGCTATTGCATCCGAAATGATGACTGGTTGACGTCACATCATTAGCATTTTAAAAACATAAACCTGTATAAAGTTTCGAAGGAAATATCAAATCAAAGAAATGTCTCACTGTAAAACTATTTGCTAAATAATTGTGGTAATACGCATATTAAAAGCGATGCAATTTGTTCGTGCGAACCGACATTTGTATTGTGAAACATGAATAGATTGGTAATTCGTTGCAACCGAGCGCTCATAAGACAATAGAAAGAGTCGCTTCGCGCAATCAAATTCGCCTAGTGGATAACCGGCTTTACAGTGATAGTCAACTTCTGGACGGTTTATCAGTCTATCCGTCACTACATTTTCTATTTTACCAGTTATTAAAGTGCCTATCCCATGCGTGGGATTTTTATGTATTTACTGTTTGATAACTTTCATTTGCAAATCTGAATAGATTTTAGTGGACACTAAATTTGAGAGCCTTTAAACTGACTGGATTTCATTGTTTCATATAAGGCATAAATTATTGAAAAGTCATTAAATGTCCAAACTGTTTTAAAGTGCATATGAAGCGAAAATTAAGTTTATTTTATTTGAAAGAACTCTTCGAATAATGAAGAATATCAATTTACAGCTTTTCCATATTTCACTTAGTTCTTGAGATATTTAGACTTATGTGATATTCAAATGAGTTCATCTATGACGTCACATGGTTTGCACAACATTTCAACATATTGGAAAATCGTATATATTTTTAAGATTATTGAACGAAATCACTCGAAACTTTGAATGTGCATACAGATCACTAATTATAGTTTTATGGTCGCCATGGTAAATGATTAGATTCCAGTCCTCTTGATTTCCAAAACAAAATGATTTATTTTCTCTTCGCTGGGAAACATTTTCGAATTAGTACTGGTTGAGTAGATTTGCACTAACTTAACTAATTTCAAACTGAAGTTTGACGTTGGTGCAAAGCCTACATGTCAGAAAACGAAGATTTTCTTCAAAGAGACGTAGAGGTCTGGGAACTATACTATTACTATTGTAACATTAAAACTTGAAGGGTATTATTCTGTTTAGTGGTCTGTATCGACATGCAAGATTTCAAGTGATCTCATTCAATAATCTTAAATATATACACGATTTTCCAAAATGTTAAAATGTTGTGCAAATGTGACGTCATAGGTCATCTCATTTGAATATCACAAAAGTCTAAATATCTCAAGAACTAAGTTAAACATGGAAAAGCTGTAAATTGATATTCGTCATTATTTCGAATAAGACAAACTTAATTTTCGTTTCATATGCACTTTAATTATTGGGTGCAATAACCCAGCTACAATAACAATACCAGCTGGAATATACAATGAACAGAACAATGCGAAAGTTCACTGGTGTTTCGTGCATCGATTACTAAGAAAGAAATAACTTGTCACCCTAATTATAATACTAATTCTAATCCCAACCCCAATGCTAACCGTAAAATAAAATTAGATATTAAAATAAACCTTTTGACAAGAGCTTTATGTCGTAGAGCTTTATGTTTAGTTTAAAACACGAGCAGCAGTGTTTTCTCGGGTTTAAAACACGAGGCATTAAAGGAAAGGTTTTTAATTTATAAATCTCTGAAGATATCTGAATTTAGCTTAATTGAGTATTTAGCTGAAACCTTTGCAATATATCAAATTAAAGACCTTGCAAAATGCAATTAGGTGTGTAAATTCCATTTTAGTGTGTAAATCAGTGTGTAAATTCCAGTTTCTAGCTAAAGAGAAACATTTTTAAAATTTGAGAAATAACTTCAAAATAAAGTTTTCAGTTAGATTTTTACTATTTTAACTATTAAAAATCATGAATAATTTATGACGAAAAGACAAAGGAAATCACCGCTGACGGAGGTTTTATATGTGGATAAAGATTTTTCCTGATTTACATAAACTTTCCCTTCGATTATCTCGGCGAAAATGGCTTAAATCACTGAAATAGTTGGTAAACATGGTTATTTAGATACAGTCATTTTTGAAGCCGTTCAAAACATTCGCAGCAGTGTTTTTTCGGGTCTACAACACTGGGTTTTTATTCAACCCCTAACCCTAATTTCAATCCTAACCCTAATTTCAATCCTTACCCTAATTTCAATCCTTACTCTAGTTTTAATACTAACCCAAAAAGAAAGTAAAAAGGACGAAGCAGAAAAAAATTAAAGAAAAATACAAAATAATCGCCGTGCGGCAGGCCTCGAAATAATTCTTCAAAGTATACCGGTCATCATGACCGGTAAATATTTAAATTTACCGGTCACAGACGATTTTTTGCCGGTCATCTTTTGTTTTTGTTATTTTTGTTATTTGAGCAATTGGGCCTATTATTTTATAAGTGTACTTGTGCAGGTAAGTTTACAGATAATTATTCTCAAGAAAATGCTTATTTCCTTGGCAAGAAAAAGATGAAAAACAGTCAAGTACGGTTAAAATATTTCATCCCTTTGATGCGTTGCTCGTACTCAGTGCAAACAGTACATCGAAGGTTTCGCGCAAATTTTCCGTCGATATCATACGACAGCCACAAATTTCCCTCATACGATGCCAAAGAGTTAGTTTTCCAACTTTTTTCGACAGTTTCAACAGCAACTTCGTTCTGAGGTTACGTTAACTTCAGTAGCGGGTCATTTGGCATCTTTGGCTAATTCTTGCCTACTTGTTTCACCAACGTCTGTTGATGTGCATGTGGTCGTTGTCGGTTATTTAGCAATTTCACTGTGTGTTAGTTGTGGTCTTAGAAAAAAGGAACTTAGTTGCGCTTGCTTTTTGTTCCCGGTTTTCATTTTATTCTGTGGCAGTGGCTGACATTTCGCAGGTGAGAATTGATTCGCATTTCCCGTTGGACAGATTTGGCATTTTCCAACCCGATAATTTTCTTCGCTATAACCAAGATCGTCTTCGCTAGTGCAGGGCACAGAACACACATTACGAATGGTAACCGCACAACTTACGCACGAATATTTGGTGTTTGGACGATGATAAACAGAACAATTGCTGCCATAGCGTCAGCAGACTGCTGTTCAGTTTACCGGTCATACGTGTCCGGTAGTTGACAATATTTACCGGGCAAACCGAAAAATTTACCGGTTAATGACCGGCACTTATTTCGAGGCTTGCCGGGCGGGAATCGAACTCTAGATCCTCTGCATCCCAACCACTACGAACTGTCTGTCTGTTTGTCTGCGTGTCTGTCTGCGTGTCTGTCTGTCTGTCTGTCTGCGTGTCTGTCTGTCTGTCTGTCTGTCTGTCTGTCTGTCTGTCTGTCTGTCTGCGTGTCTGTCTGTCTGTCTGTCTGTCTGTCTGTCTGTCTGTCTGTCTGTCTGTCTGTCTGTCTGTCTGTCTGTCTGTCTGTCTGTCTGTCTGTCTGTCTGTCTGCGTGTCTGTCTGTCTGTCTGTCTGTCTGTCTGTCTGTCTGTCTGTCTGTCTGTCTGCGCGTGTCTGTCTGTCTGCGCGTGTCTGTCTGTCTGCGCGTGTCTGTCTGTCTGCGCGTGTCTGTCTGTCTGTCTGTCTGTCTGTCTGCGCGTGTCTGTCTGTCTGCGCGTGTCTGTCTGTCTGCGCCTGTTTGTCTGTCTGCGCATGTCTGTCTGTCTGTCTGCGCATGTCTGTCTGTCTGTCTGCGCATGTCTGTCTGTCTGTCTGCGCATGTCTGTCTGTCTGTCTGCGCGTGTCTGTCTGTCTGTCTGCGCGTGTCTGTCTGTCTGTCTGCGCGTGTCTGTCTGTCTGTCTGTCTGCGCGTGTCTGTCTGTCTGTCTGTCTGCGCGTGTCTGTCTGTCTGCGCGTGTCTGTCTGTCTGCGCGTGTCTGTCTGTCTGCGCGTGTCTGTCTGTCTGCGCGTGTCTGTCTGTCTGCGCGTGTCTGTCTGTCTGCGCGTGTCTGTCTGTCTGCGCGTGTCTGTCTGTCTGCGCGTGTCTGTCTGTCTGCGCGTGTCTGTCTGTCTGCGCGTGTCTGTCTGCGCGTGTCTGTCTGTCTCTGCGTGCATGCGTGTCTGTCTGTGCGTGTCTGTCTGTCTGTCTGTCTGTCTGTCTGTCTGTCTGTCTGTCTGTCTGTGCGTGTCTGTCTATGCGTGTCTGTCTGTCTGCGCGTCTATCTGTCTGCGCGTCTATCTATCTGTCTGCGCGTCTATCTATCTGTCTGCGCGTCTATCTATCTATCTGTCTGCGCGTCTATCTATCTGTCTGCGCGTCTATCTATCTGTCTGCGCGTCTATCTATCTGTCTGCGCGTCTATCTATCTATCTGTCTGCGCGTCTATCTATCTGTCTGCGCGTCTATCTATCTGTCTGCGCGTCTATCTATCTATCTGTCTGCGCGTCTATCTATCTATCTGTCTGCGCGTCTATCTATCTGTCTGCGCGTCTATCTATCTGTCTGCGCGTCTATCTATCTGTCTGCGTGTCTATCTGTCTGCATGTGTTAAGCCAATGTATGTTTCTGAGTTCCGGACAGGGATCGAACCTGTAACCTTCTGATTGCCGACAACCAGAAACATTTTCTGATAATTTTAGCTTGGCGATCGTCCATGTATCGTCTTTCTACTCTAAGCTCCCACATTCACAACATTTGTATGCTTAAATACGTGTTTGCTTTTCTCGCTTTCTCACAGAAAAGAAAAACTTGATGTAATTTGGAAAAAAATGATGATACCGGACATGCCTGAACAGATATACAGTTTCGCTTGCAATGCCATCATAAACGTTTGCAATTGTCAAGACCGAGAAAGGTAAAATATGAAGTATTGCGTAAGATTATTAGGTATTGCCCATTCTCTGAAAGTAACCGATGTCACAACGAGACACTGTTGTTAAGCTTGAACAAAACCTGCTTTGTCATCAACTACGTAGTACGTATCCAATAGTCCAAATATTTCCTCTATGGCAGTGCGAGTCTTTGGCGAGGGAAGTGCTATAAAAACGATGGGGGAGGGCTTCTTATTTATATATGTACCGATGACCAATCTATAATAATTAATTGTAGTACGGTAGGTTAGTGAAACTATCGTTACACACTGGACAAAAGCACCAAATTTAGCACACAAGATCTCTTGAACATAAACTTTAAAAAAATCCTATGCTCCAAACATTTGGGTCAATTAGAGGGCGAATATGACGTCATCATTGCAATGAATCACAAAATTCTATTAATTCTGCAAGACATGCCACAAAAATGTCTCTAATCGTTGTATTTTTAACATGTCTTTATTTATCGTAAACATATGTGTCGTAGTTTAATTGAAGTTATATATCCGCTGTGGAGTAGCACGAGAATAACGTGGAAACGAGGCTAACTTAAAAATGGAAAAAAATTCCTGTCAATAAGTCAATACCTCTTTCCTATCGCTCTATTAACTTTATTAAATAAATGTTAAATTATCTCAAGTGTAATAAGGTAATAAATAACAATGTCACGTGACCAGTTGAATTATGTTCTGCTGCTACATTTATGTTCAGTTATATGTCATTTTGCGCAGTACACAAATCTGTACAAGGTAGGTTTGCCCGAAAACATTTACACCGTGAACAACCTCCTTCTGATTTGCAGCAGCACTTGATCAGTTCCTTGCAAACTTTCGCAGCTTCAAGTATTGTTACCAGACGGGTTCCCAGGTGCTATCCTGCCATTTCCATCCCCAGTTCCCTGGTGAAGGGATGTCTAGCCGTGGTTCCGTAGACTTTGTCCAAATTCCAGCCTGATATGCTACTCTTTGAATATGAAGGAACAGCGCGTTCTGTAAAACATATGTGCATAGATTTAACTATCTTTAGTTAATACATTGTTTTAATTGGAAATAATTTATTTGTCAATTACCTGTGTGGGTGGAATATTTTCAAGTGATCTTCCTTTCTTGGAGAACAGTTCCCTCCGTGCAACATTGACTGAATGCAACTGGCTGCTCTTGTCATACATCAAAACTGTCAGTCTTTCCAACATCTGGAAGTGTGGCAAAGTTACTTCAAAGGGGTGTTCTCGCATGTTGAGGAAGGCATCTGTGACCTCAGGGTACGACTTCCTGGAGACACTCTACATATAGAGTCAAGTCTCTTTGTCTTTGCGACCTTATGAAGATGAGGATTAGTAATTATGTTCTAAGGATCAGGTCCCAGAAACGATAAGTAGGGCTTGCTTCAATAATTTCTTCCCTCCATGTCTTGAAATCTTCTTCATCGTGCACGTTTGGTGTTTCCACACTCCTGATAAAAGCATTCTGCTGAAGCTTGGCAAGACTCAATGCTGTGACCTGATGCATGTGGCGTGTCCGAGTAATGTGTGATGCACTCAGAAAAGAATCGGCCGTGCCCGATGTTGCTATCCCAGCTTCAGTCAATGCATCCGTCCACCCTGATCCACTTAACAGACTTCCAAGGGCATTCCAGAGAGCTTTCTCGATATGCAATCCACCAAACGTTATCAAGATTTTGTCTTCTCCATGACTGTGTGGTAAGCACCACTGAATTTTCTTGCACATGGCAAAGATAGGACAATCACAAGCTAGAACGGGAATTTGACCAACGTTCAAAAACTCAGTAATGCTTTTCAATATGTCCAAGCCATGTTTCACCATTGCTGGCGAGTCCGCTTTTTCTAAGAAAAGGGGCAAAAGTGCAATTATTGAACATGGATCTTGAACAGGGGGTTGAAGGGAGGTGTGGTAGGCAGCCCAAGAAAGCGGCTGACCCTTCTGAAGCATATCTAGTCGAAGTAATTCCAAACTCCTTTCTATCCAACACCTTTCTTGAGCTTTGGCCTGTTCGACATTTCCAGTGAACTTGGTAGTAGACCTTTGAGGCACATCAATTGCGTTGTTTATGCACACTGGTGGCACATTTGTAAAGGTGTCTGGAAGAGTTGGTTTTTGCGAATGTGTTGAATTATCTTTGATATAAGGTGCTTCTCTACACACCCCTTGATTTTCCGGTATTGGAAACTGCATGATGCTGATTCCCGTCCCGTGCAAAGACCCTTCGGCTGTAGTAGATGATGGGTTGTGATCAATATTGTCAAGTGCACCGACAGTAAAGATCCCTTTACGTAGGCGCGAGGGACAAACAATGCCGTCTATATTGAACTGCTGGCAGACCGACAGCGCTAGGTTATTTTCAACCTGACAAACTCTATCATAGGAGACACTTATTCCCAACTTTGCCATATGATCAACAAGTCCTTTGCTTCTAGTTTGACTGTGAAGATTCAAGCCAATGTATAAAGGAAGAGGTGGTTCTCGTTCTGGTGAATGTCTGTTCTGAGTCGATGACGGTTTTCCTCGTTTTTTACTGTTAAAGAGAAGTAGCTGAGAGATGGTGAGACAAGCTTGAGGTTCATCTGCTTTATCTTTAATGTTTGGCCCGTACAGTATCATGGAAACAAGTTGGTTGATGATGGGAGTGATATCTCTTTGGCAATTTGCTGAAAACGCCCCAGAAAATGTGGTGAGGCTAGGATTTCTTGTCTGCATATTCTCGCAACTTTAGCGAACAGAAGAGCTTCGTTATCATAGTTATGATCGAGGTAGGTATCTTTCAGGATCTGCTGCATACCTTCAGGAAATAAGAGCACAGTATTTCGGCCGTCACACTGTTCTTGCAAACCCATACCAGAAAAGTGTTCGAGCAACTTTTCCTTTAGTCGCGTTTTGTTAATGGTAATATCTACACCGAACTCTTTAAGGCGTTGTTCATACAAATTATGCAGATCAGACAACTTAAAGAGGACATTCCCAGCTTCAAGTGATTCGTCAACGTGAGCAGCCAGTTCTGCAAAGACTCTAACTTTGCACCTTTCTTTAAATACATCCGGTTGTCTTTCATGTTGCCGGAGAAGCGATCTATATTTGTTTCTATACGAGGTGAGGCACTGAAGATGGTATTTGGCTTCAATAGCAACCACGTCCCCAGAACATAATTTGGCCATGAGAGCTGTGTCTTGCATTTCTGATGCCATATGCTTAAGGGTATTGCCAGAAGAGAATGTGCTATATTCATGAAGCTTCCCTGTTTTCTTATCACAGAAAATGCAAATATTCTTTTCTGCACGTGTTTCAGTTTCGGCCATATCTTTGCCATTATCAGTTCCTGTCTCTAGTTTGCGTTTCCTTTCTTTTTATCTGTAGTTTCGAGTTATTAAATCTTTGATGACACGAACGATGCCATGATGCTTTGTTGACCATGCAATACTACATTTTGCAGGCAATGCATTTAATTTCTCGAATTCCGCTCAATGAAGTCTTTATATACACTGAATGGATTACGCCTGTTAGCCGAATGTTGTGGGCAGGATAGTGGTTCTGAAGTAGATTTTTGACAAATAACACACAATGTCCAGTCCATAGTGTTCTTACAATGTACGCTCCCGAGTAATATTAAAATTAAGATGTAACTCTGTATAACTAACTGTAGTCGGAATGCTAGAAACAAACAGAAAGAATAAATACGCTGTCATTCACTATCAGTGCACTCTAAAAAAGTGTTTGTGGTTTTGGCGGGAAATTTATGTTCGTGATAAAAAAAGTTTGAATCACTCCAAAACATGTGAAAAGAGATGCATTCTTAATTACGGAAATATCTACTTACCTTGCCTATAGCATTTGAAGTATTTCTCGATAATATTCGGCTTCTTTAACATATTTTCTTGATCAAAATTCCAGCTGTTGTCTCCATATAGATTTTTAGTTTATTTAGACAGCCCGCTGACTATTACGCGGGCTCAAATTATTATAATTTCAGTCCAGCGTGTTATATATGCGGTTTCAGTTTGAAATCATTGATTAAATTTCAATATCTAAAGTTAAATACCATTCAGGAGTGTGTATTCAAGTGAAGATAATGTAAACTGTGTTAGAAATGTGCATAAATGTAAGATAAACGCCGCTACGGTAACGTTAATATAATTTGCACCACATTTTGCAGATATTTATCACGTACCTGCAGTCAATTTCTTCACGGAATATTTATTGATACAGATTAACACCAGTCTACATGCGTATGCATTATGATTTCCTAATTCAAAGTGGATATTATACGCAAAGTGCCTATTGTCCAAAAATAGATGTATGACGTCATAACTGACGTCATACTCGTCTCCTATTGAGCATATTTTTTGGAGCATAGGATTTTTTAAAACCTCGCACCCAAAGGTAGTTGTGTGCAAAGTTTGGTGCTTTTGTCCAGTCTGTAACGATTTTAATAAAATTTGTCACTAACCTACTGGACTATTGTAAATTATCAGGTTAAAGGTGTCAGTTTTTTCCAAATCAGTTGTTAACGCAAGAAAATGATTCTAAATTCGTTCCGAAGTTCCAGCAGACTGCGTTTCCTACCTCCTCCACAGGCCTTTCTTTCCCAGTATCTTTTATAATGGTGGCGCGTAAGAGCCACGATAAACGCCTGCTGATTAACTGTCAATTCTCGGGTACGTAATGTCGATTGTAAGGCAATCTTAATATATCTGCTGAAATATGATCCATCACATTAAAACGCCTCACTCATATCTTGTCTACCTTTAATTATTGTCATATCTGCATCGTAATTGGTTACCACAGTAATGAAGATGCGCTCAAACTACAAGAAAACATAATACGAATATAAGCACGTTGTAATCCCACAATACAAAGATGAAACGGAGATATTTCATCAGAAACTGGCTTTCCTTTATCTTGAAAGTGTTAGTTTCTCGTTTTCTCTCGCGTCGTATTGGCCTCGCGCACACTCTTACGCGCCACCTTTATGAAAGAGACTGAGGAAAGAAACGCATGTGGTGGAGGTAGCTGAGGTATTTCAAAATAATATATACACAACAAGCACTCTGATTGGTCAATACCCGTGCAGAATCACACAGGGGCGGATCTAGGAATTTTTGTGGGTACCGCGGTCATGGAGTTTGATGTCTTTAGGTCATGGATCAACATGAAATTACAACTGCGCATGCCCAGAACCCCGTCGACTAATACTATTCTCATGCGTTCCTTCTCTAAATATCGAAGAAGTTTTTCACCAAACATCGAAAAGTCGTCGTTGAAATTCGTCGCCAAGTACTCGAGGGACAATCAGTGGCGAAGCTGGTCCCAAATGGGAGGTCATGCTAACTAATAATCCGAGCGCTGAAGGCGTGAGGCTTTCTAGAGGGGTCCGGGGGCATGCCCCCCCGGAAAATTTTAAAATATAGATTCCCGTAAATGGCATTTCCTGCATTCTGAGCGGTGATTTTTCAGCTCAAAGGTTTATAAAATTTCATATTTTGGACTGTTTCTCTATATATCAGAGCGCATCAGCATGCCTACGAACTAATGCAAAGAAAAATCAGCCGTCGCACGCAGGCTAGCCCGCCCTCAGCCCTCCAATGCATAACGCCTGACATGCAAATTTTAATGTAAACAGTAAACACGGCAATGCTATTTTTTCTAATATCTGTTCGATTGAAGGTCTTCGTGTGACAAAACGTTTATAAAAATCAACGGCAAGGTGTACGAAACATATCTTTTACGAAATTATATCGCTTTAATGGACATAAAAGCATTGAATCACCGGCCACCGGGTAAACGTCGAATAGTTTTTGAAGCCATGTCCTTTGATTTTAATTTAAAGACGAGGTTTACTTTACTCGCTTACGCATTTTCTCATATAACATCTGATATTCATATTTTAAGTAAACGAAACGTACAGCGTTCGATTCGCCAGATTCAAGTGATCATTTCGATATAGAATTTATTTAAATCAGACAAAAACAACGTTTCATAATAATTAATATTACGGAGTCTCACGGATAAATGTCAACACAGCATAATAATATTTTCCTGTCCTTCGCCCTTCGGGGCTGTCCATTCCGTCTTCATGATTGATCTCTCATCCGTGCTTCTGTCATCTAGTCATCTTGGAGAGAATCTTTGCAATGGTTTGCCGGTTTACAATTCTCGGTAAACATTTTCAACTGCGATTCATTGCCAATAAAACGAAAGAAAGACGAATGGCCAAGAACCGGCATTGGTCGCTGTCCAACAAGAAGATTTTTCTCGTTGATGTTTCGAACCGAAAACGGTTTGCTAAGCAGTTCACAAACAAGGACTGTTTGGACAGAATCAGAGCTCGTTGATGCCATGATAAATCAAGGATCTCCTTAAACAGACGCACTTGTGCAGTCAGGCCAATAGTTGGTAAGGCGGAAAGCTAATATTTTGGGCTATCAGGCTATGGTCATGCTCATCCAAAATAGCATGACCAGCTTGTCTAAAATAGGCAAACTGAGCATGCGTCAAGTGCCGTCAACCAATAATATTTCGAGAATAAGCATGACTGTTCATATAGCTGGTCATGCTATTCACAAAGAGCATGACTTGGGCGGGGCCAGGCTGAACAAAAGAGCCTGGGAATGAAGACGGCGGTTTTAGACGCCCGCTCAATCAGGGACGGATAAGGAGCGAGAATATCCGCGTAATATGCGTGAACTATTATTGCTTGTTCTCTTCGAAATGCACACGACTTCAAAGTTCTAAGGAGAGATTTCAAATAAAGTAAATAAAAGCAAACAAAACTATATATTTTCAGGAAATGTTTAGTCATACTGAGCATGACTAGCATGACCGCTAGCTTCGCCACTGGGGACAATGCTCGTGCGTTCCTTCTCTTCCGTGATTATAAATATCGAAGAAGTTTTTCACCAAACATCGAAAAGTCTTTGTTGACAAGATTTATGTAGTTCATTTTAAAGGTAAGCTGTGTATTTCTCGATTTACAGTTTTTGTTAGTGAGAGTGGTTTATTTGTATCTTCTGCATTGACAACATTTAGTATTAAACGAACTGTCTCAGAATGTTGCTGCGTATACATACCGCTAGATGATGCGTGATATTGTTTTTATAAAAGAAAAATTAGAATAATATATTAAAATAATATTAATAATAAATAATATAATACATTAAATAATATAAATAACAAATATTCGTCACGAAATTATGTTTAAATAATGGACGTCTAGTTGTCCATGGACAGTTGGACAGTTTGCGAAGAAGCTTTACATTGTTATTGACTGTCATAATACTTGTAATACTTCGTAAATTGAGTTATTTTCCCCCTTTGTTTTTAGGTTTATCTGCTGTGTCTCAAAACAGCAGAAGTCTTACCGTCTTACAATCTTACCATCTTACCATCTTAAAATCTTACAGTCAAATCAACTCACAAAAGTATAAACTGAAAGCCAACTTGTAAACTCAAAGTATAAATTGAAAACCAAACTCAAAATATCAATATAATCTGAAAGCCAATTGAAAGCACAGCGCGCTAAGCTCACTTTCACAGGCGAGTAAAGATATTAATGCAAGGGCGATGTTTGAATAAAATGTTGATGTTATTTTACTTCTATGTGTTTTTGGTGATTATGTTATTGTTTGAAATGATGTGCTACAATGTACATGTACCATTGCTTTTGAGACTGTCGAACGATGTTGAAGAAAATCCAGGCTCCAGCATATTCGAAATTGTAAATACAAACAACACTGTTTGTGCTGATTTCAGTCAAGGAAATCAGAATAAACAATGTGTAGCAATGTCATTGACTGCTATTATTTTCAAAAATATTAAAGATTTTTTAACTGGAATTCTTTTGATTTAAATAATATTTTGTGTCATGGTAATTGTTTATACAGTGGAACCCCGCCATGCGACCACCCCGTTAATATGACCACCTCGTTATTGCGACCACATTTTCCTGGCCGGAATATAAGCTAAACAGTGTGATTCTGCCCCATTAATATTGAATGGGTCGTATTAACGGGATTCCACTGTACAGTTGTGTTAATGGTTCTGTTAAAAAGGATTTGTTATTGTTAACCGATGTACATGACATGGTGATGAGGAAACATTTAATTTGACGTTTTGTGAGTCATTGACTGGTGAAATGTTCATGAGAAATAATATTAATAATGGACCTTATGTAACCCTTAAATATGCCTTTGATGAGTTATTTTATGGAGTTGAAATAAACTACCTATCAATGTTGTTTGTTAACCATTGATTGCAGTACAGTTGCAGTGTTTAAAAATATTGGACAATGTTATAAGGTATTTGATTCTCATTCAAGCGACTTGTACCGAAGGCCACAAGTTCTGGCGCAGCTGTATGCGTACTGTTGAAGGCCTTGATAATATAGTGACTTTTTTGCAAAAGAGTACATATTGTGGAAGGAATATGCCTTTTGAGATAAAAGGTGTCTCAGTTAATGTGGCCTGTATAAATCTGTATAAATGTTGAGCCTTGTATTTCTAGACAAAACAACCTAGACGTCTCTGTAGATAATCAAAATAGGCAAAGTAAAAACACTTCAAAGAGAAAGGGAGCAGATGAAGAACAAATATTAAACATGAAAAGTAAAAGAGATCAGAATGAGAAATCTGGAAACTAATCTGTTACTATAGCAACCACATTAGAACCATGACAAATTGACTGAGTAAGTCATCAAGGTTTGAATCTATTTAGTCGAACCAGTCTGAAGATATGCCTTATTTTCAGTTTTGTTGTAATGTGACAGAGCTCAAATTACATAAAGCGTAATAATTCAAGAACGGGATAATATATGAAAAGCATGTGATACAATCATAAAAACTGGAGCGAATTTTCATTTCATATAGACACTTTAAAGGCACGACATCAATATAATGATAAAGAGCCTCCGTAACAGTGATCCCATAGACGACTTTCATAATGGCTGCCATTTTAAATATTCTTTTATGTGCATATAAATTAGTCTTTACTCTACTAACTGTGGCCTTTACAACCTCGTTACGAAGCAAAATTATTTTGAATTGCTGACATGCAAACGAGGCCATAAAGGCTAATTTAGATGCACATAAAGGAATATTTAAAATATTTAAATTAGCAGCCATTATGAAAGTCGTGTATAGTGAGGATAAATGCCCCAGTATAAATGAATAATACTAATATTTCAGATAGTATCACAAATTTGGATTTATCTTTCCACAGTTTAGATAACATAGTCTTTTTGTTTCATAAAAATTAGCCTCCCTTTTGCTCATTACTCATCGACAAGGCTGACTCAGGCATTAATAATATTCCATGCTTCGCATTGCGGACCTATTTTTATACCTTAGTCAAAATGGCGGGGTACACATATCTAGGGGGTCAGGGGTATGTCGTCCCGGAACATTTTTGAATTTGGGTCTCTGAAATGGATTTCCCGCGATCTGACAGCACTTTTTAGCATTTCTTTTAATGTTTTCAACTTTTCAAACATGTTTTTGTGAAACATTTTATTATTTTTGATAAGTTTTTTTGTCCAATTCGAATTTTGATAATACTAATATTTGATAAAACATGAATTATTTATTCTCGATTTCCTGTCAAAAGTAATGAATTAGGTCGTATTTCATACACCAGACAACGAGGTTCAACAACAATCGGTCAATATAAAGTTTAATCGAATATAGCTTGATCTTAATCGTCGTTTTGTCGCTACGGTATATATGTAAATATATGCATGATATATGTTATATGTTAATTGAGCAACGGTTACGGCCAGAGACGCGCAATTCGCAATAGCAATACCAGATTATCAATCTAGTAAGACAGTAATTTATCAATCAATATATACATTTACATGATCGCCGTACAATCCGTACATGATTGCCTTTCCGATCCCGGACATCTTTTTGGATTAGTTTCTCTGCGCCAAAATTCCTGCTAAGAAAGCTTGAAGTGCTCTTTAGCCTGTTTACCGCACTGAGTAGACTAGAGTAGTTCGTCGACAGAACTCTTGCGCGAAACGATGGTTTACCTAACCAGATCATCGTACACTTCAGTTCTTGCAGACAATGTTAATCGTTTCTTAATTTCAAACCTGGTAGAACAGTTTCGTAAATGCCGCGAGCCATTGCAATACAATTTAGACTTATGGATACCCCTAGCTGCGAATTGGTAAAGATCGGTCAAATGGCGTAGCGAATAAAAACACGGTATTTGTCTGAATTAACTAATCAGGTGGCTCATGCACGAGTCCGTGATCACCAAGATCGATCAGAACACCCACAGATCGGTCAAATAGTGTCTGGTTGCTATTAATAGCTCAAAATGCGGACAAACAAACCAAATTTGACTCACAAATTATTGCAAATGAGCTATTTCTTTTGTTATGACCGCAAGAATTATGGGTAAATGCGGGCAAACATGGCTACTGATGTCATCTACTGAAAGTGCTATTGGCCGATCACCATGGCGATCAGTGTATTGACCAATCAAATGGTTGGAATCTGACTCAGATCGGTCAAAGCTCATGCGGAAGACCGCTGATGCTTACATTGTTGTGCCGTCATTGCCGAAGAATTACGAATAAAATCACGAATGAAACAACTTGACGTAGCCTGCGCAAAGGGGCTGGGGGGCAGCTGTGTAATTGCGCAATTTTTACATCCCATTGTTGTAATTGCGCAATTTTTACAGCGACTGCTGAAGCTCGATTCGGAATTTTTTATGCTAACAAAAAGTTACATCAGTCACATGACCGATTTGACCTACGCTAAATCCGCCCCTGGAATCACATTATCCAAACACGGGAATTTGACGTCTTGCACACACAAAAAGCAAATCATTTTTACGTCTACGTTGCTAAGCAACGTAGAGCTTTGTAAAAGGCTATCGATGTATCACTCACGGACAGACTGGCAAGTTTTTTGACGTTTTGTGACGTAAAAGAGATTGCGTCTCGGGATTCTTGAGTGCATATTTTGATGATTGTCCATTGAAGTATATATAGTACGTGCAGTGTTTGTGATTGATTTTGTGAATTCTTTGAAGCAAGGACAGATTTTCTTGTCAAGGTAAGATGACTAAGATAGTAGCTGTTAAACGAAATTTGACACAGGAAGATGTCATCTGCTATTTTTTTGCCATGGCATCATATTTTTTGGCATGATTATACATTTTGGCATGACAGCTAATATCAAATATTACTCTAATACGTTTCGTTTGTGAATAGAATTAAAATTCATCTTACAAACAATAGTTTGTTACTTTTATGTTTTATCGAAGTTCATCAGAATATTTCTCAGAAGATTTGACGGCTTTTTTCCTTCTATTTTTAGGTGTATGTTCGTGTGAGTTCATTGACTCTCAAAGGAGCCATTGGCATTGTGTTCGCGCTGATCAGCATCTCGATCAGACACAATCTGCCTGCAGATATCAGGCAAATTAAATCAAACGAAGCTATTGCTGAGAAAATTTACACGAAATGCCGGTAAACAATGAGTAGTCATGTATTTGATTTCAATAATACATAATGTAATAAAATATATTACTTCATGGGAATAGGGATCCACCATTCCTAAATACAATATTGTCTGCTGGAAATAGCCTTTATACTTACATAAGCCATTCCATTAAAAAATATTTTTGCTATTAACTGATATCCCAGAAATTATTTCATTGCACGATAAACTCTAATTTACAATATAGTGACTCGTTTGCTGGTGATTTGTTTATGACAAGTAGCGATGAACATTTTTTCTTTGCAAAATGCTTTCGATAATCTATTTTTGGATTCACAATTAAATTATCAACATTGTCTGTTGACAATTGACTGCAACACTGTTGCAATTTTTAAAACTAATGAAGGCAAGTTTAACAATTTTTATTCTCACCCAAGAGATTTATATGGCATTCCACACCCATGTGGGAAATATGTGCTGGTTGTTATTGAAAGTATAAATAACCTTGTGATTTACTTTCAAAATACCTTACCTTCAAGCATTGCAGCACCCTTTGAAAACTGGGGTGTAACTATTCAGTTAGCAAATACTGAGATAACTTAAAACAACAGCTTCACATTTACTGAAAGGCAAGCCAATCAAAATGAACCTGCTGAAAGTAGTAAAAAAAGATTATTGCGAAATCACGACATCACTAGACAAGCTACTTATATTGAATGTCCTGAGAGCAGGATGAAAGGAATAGGCAAGCCAATCAAAATGAATCTGCTGAGTGATAATTGAACAATATACAGCCAAATTAAATTAAATCGGCTATTTTCTGTTTTAATGTTTTGAGTACGTGTTTTGCATCATTACCATTACATTCACAATATTGTTCAAAATTCATGATCTTCAGTAGCACTATTAGACGCATGTACGCATTGTGTACCTATTTTTAAACATTTCTTAACATTGTTTATAAAATAACATGTATGCTACGCAGGCTCTGATTGGTAAATGCCCGTGTTTGGATCAAGCCATCCAAACACGGAAATTTCCCGCCAAAAATGTCCTTAACTCGTTCTCTTGAATTATTTTATAAAATAAATACCTAATAGTTTTTCCATGTTTGGATACTGTACGAGAATTCCCTTAATTGGTGAGGACGAAGTTTACCTTATTGAAAGTTTCACACTTTGCCAAAAAAAGTCAACACTTTGCCAAAGTCCACAAAGAGAACTTGAAAAGGTGTAAAATGTTTATTTTACCTTTCGTCGAACAGGATATTCATAAAGAAACCGTTCATTTTGTTCTTATATCCAACAAAATATCACCAACAAAATATCACCAACAAAATATCACATTTTTACGCTTTTTGCGTCTACGTTGCTTAGCAACGTAAACGCTATGTTATCGGCGGCGGACTATATGACTAAAGGACTATATGGCTGTGTTTGGACACTCGTTTGTGACGTAAAACCTGGATCACATGACCAGCGGAGCCATCTCATTTTTCTGTCTACTGTTTGGCCACTGTTTGCTTCTGTCTACTGTTCACTCGCCCGTTGTTGAGACTAACTATAACTCGTCCGTTGAGGCAATCTACAACTACACAGCTACTGATATAAACACGAATCGTTTGAAATTGGAGTAACGATTGAGCAATACAGAGCTCGAATTGGTGCCCACAATAGCATTGCAAAAACCAAAAAATATTAACTCGCATCTCGAAGGTATTTAATATTTGGAATACAATGCCAATATTGATATTATTATACCGCGGTGTGTTTTTAATAAGCTATATCGTGTATGTTGCACTATGTTGAGGAAAATCCAGGACCTATGTATATGATATAATTTATCCAAGTGATTCAATTTGTGCAGATTTTAGTCTGAGGCAATTCAAGACAATTTGGATAAAATGCTGGTAAACAATGGCTATGTCACTGACTGCAATAATATATACTCAAGTAAACGATATTACAACTTGGGATTCACGATTTTTAAATACCATATTTGTGCTGGAAATAACCTTTATACTTGCATAAGTAATTTCATTAAAAAATCTTTTTGCTATTAACTGACGTGCAAGAATTTATTTCAGTGGATGATAAAGTTTACAATATAGTGACTCCTTTGTTGGTAGGGTTTCACTACATCCCGGGTGTTATTTGTCAGCGCCCACAAGCAATTGTCTTTTGGACGATCCTTTTATTAGTATTAGTATTAAGGTTGGTATTAGAAACCATTAGGCGGGGGTTAGAAAACCCATTAGGTGGGGGTTAGGGTTAGATGTTTTGGTGTTAGCAGTTCTATGATGCATTTCATCATACAGGCATGTCCAATCGTATGATAGCAGTACAATCTCTCATTTCGTTCCACCTCTCGCGGATACTAAAAAAGATCAAATAGAATACAATTGCTTGCGGGCGCTGACAAAGAATGCCCCGGGATGTAGTAAAACCCTTGCTGGTGACATATATATGATAACAGACAATTAACCATTTTTCATCACTGACGAGTGCTCTAAATAACATAATTCCCACTCTGAATTGAATTATCAACATTGTTTGTCGATGTAACATGGTAGCATTACTATACCCTCACATATAATCAACTGTCTCTATTAGCATCACGTGGCAGCCCAATATTTTACGATGTAGGACAGCAACATATTGGACAGCAACCTTTTGACTGTTTACTTGCGGAGAAACATCTTTGTGTTAAGATATTTTGTTCGATATAATAAAACACATATTGGATTCATCTTCGCCGAATATTACAAAATATTTAAGTCTCGATTTGCAATATTAGGCTCGACCTTCGGTCTCGCCCAATATTGAATACTCGAAAGAAGTTATTGCAATATTTTGAAAAAAAAAGAAACTGACAGGCAGTGTAGAAGACCTAAAAATTCCAGGACGAAAGGGAAAGACAACGAGTAGAGAAGACTCAGAAAAAGCAAGTCTGATCCCTATAAGACTGCTCCAAAGGCAGAGATGCAGCTTAAATATGGCGTGAGTGAGTCTACTTCCACCACCCGAAGGA
The DNA here is from genome assembly GCA_035772405.1 of Chrysogorgia sp. JL179-B06. Taxonomy (NCBI): domain Eukaryota; kingdom Metazoa; phylum Cnidaria; class Anthozoa; order Scleralcyonacea; family Chrysogorgiidae; genus Chrysogorgia; species Chrysogorgia sp. JL179-B06. The sequence continues at coordinate 422,232 of JAYKKM010000043.1, forward strand.
GGCTGGACTGAAGAGGGGCTGGACTCATTGTCCGCAAATCCAGAAAGAAGCCACGCCTAACCTCGCGACACATGAAGGCTCGCCTGGAGTTTGCACGAACCCACAAGGATTGGACAGCTGAACAGTGGTCCCAATTCATTTTTAGCGATTAGTCCAGGTTGCGTCCAACGAACAGTGAAACATGGAGGTGGTGGGATCATGGTGTGGGATGCATTAATGCAAAAGGTGTTGGCTTTCTCACCAAGGTGGAGGGAAGGCTGAATGGAGAAGGTTACATCAATATTCTCGAAAATGCACTAATCGCAACCACTCACTTGCTGTCAATCATCAGTGGCTGGATATTTCAGCAGGATAACGCCACATGTCCCACCTGCAGGCTAGTTAGGGAATGGTTTAATGACGAGCAAATTACAGTCATTGATTGGCCCGCACAGTCACCTGATCTCAATCCAATCGAGAATCTTTGGGAGGAATAAAATCCAAGAAAAGTTAAAGAACTGTGGACTGCTATAAATTCTGCTTGGGAAGGTTTCCCATCAGATAGACTAAATAATTTAATAGTCAGCATGTCTCGCTGGTGTGCAGCTGTCATCAGGGCCAGAGGAGGGCCTACTAAATATTAAAACTTTTTTGCTGTGTTAAATAATAGAATAACAATAAAAATTAAGTTGAACATAAAATACAATTTCTACAGTTATTATCAAGTATACTTTCTAAGTCCTGCTTTCTAATATTCCTTTTAAAAGATTCTAAACTAGGTTTATCTTTATCTTCTTTGGTTAGTTTAGACCATATATCGGGGCCATAATATCTAAGATAATGTTTACCGTATTTTACTGTACTGTATCGTGGTATGTTAAAATGTGCATTTCGTAGTTTGTAATGATTAATATTTCTTGTGAAAATTTCATTTAAGTGAACAGGACTTAAATTGTTCTTAACTTTGTACATTAATATTGCTGTATCTTGAAGCCTCCTATTAGTTAAACTTGGCAGATTAGCACGTTTGAGTAGCTGCTGATTGAGGATCGCGAGAAAAGTATAAACCACTAAAGACCATTTTCTGCCTCACCATCATGGGGACGTCGTGATTTCCATTTTCTGTTGTCGTGGAGAAATTTCCTTTGTTTTGAAAGTCTCCACAATTTCGTAACGAAATTTTTCGACCCGTATTTTGTTCCCTGGTAAGAAGGGTAATGGTGAAGTAGAAAATGGCGGAGAAAAGGGAGAACCCCCCGTAAAATGCATTTTGAAATGCCTTTAACCGCAAAGTCTATATTATTTATAAACATTCTATATAAGGCAAATAGTTGAACAGTGAAATATTTCTTGGATTTGATCTTTCCTTCGATACGTGATACAGGTTTATGTTTTTAAAATGTTATGTCTGATGATGATATGTCTCCCGGACATTTGGCGTTTCCCTTCTTTCTGTTTGAAAACTGGTTGAGGATTTGAGTGAAAAAGTTGATAAAATCTCTAGCATAGCGTTTAAGTATACCATCAACTTTTGAATTCGGTCAAATTACTCTAGCAAATTTTCTCTAGCAGCAGAATATTGATCCGAAATTATGACTGATTTGACGTCACAGTTATTAGAATTTAGTTGACTGTTATGATGATGTTATAGAACATCAACGTACATCTCAAATCATAAAACATTTTGGCATTATTTGCACTTTAAAACATGGCGAGTTATAATTACTGTAAACAAGGCTCATGGTGTTGATCCGGAGCAATTGAGCATTGTTGAAAAGTATTACTTGAGTAGAGTTTATACCCTCTACTGTTTTTAGCTTTCTGTATAGAGGACGCTAAAGGAGTTAATTTGTTTTATCGCTATTGATTTGGTCCATTCATCTCTCTCTTTAAACAGGCCAAAAAAGCGCTATTTTGAATTCCCCGCTAAAAATTTCCGCAAATTGCAAAGGGTCTGGTAACTATTTTATGTGACGTAACTTAAGGGACGGGAGTCATTTGCTCGTGTACTCGTGTATGAAAACACTGCACACGGTAACGCAAGATTTAAGATTGAAACTCGACAAGCACCAGGCACATGAGATCCACTCACACGGCATGTTTGACTTGATTTCATAAAAAAACTCTGCGATTGGTGTATATAGTTTTTGTGTTTATCGATGATGTCAATGTGTAATAAAATTACGTCACTATAGGTGAAAGAAGTTTTCATACATACTCCACACAAAATATCTTGGTTATACCTTGAATTTATTGTCCATTCACGAAATATATTGGGCGCTAAATGACCTATCCTTAGCAACGGGTTGTCTAGCAACGGAATACGTCCGAACCACTTACCTATATATAACTGGACTGCGTGCTCCTATTAACTTCATGTTACGGAAAGTATCCCAACCAAATGGCGGAAATATGGGTCCTGTGGTAATGGGGACGACCACTGACCGGAATTTATAACATAAATGTTGTCACTGTTCACCCGATTAATCTTTCTCTATACGGCTGCAAGCTATTCACCGACACTGATGTGAATAATTTTTTTAGCATATACCAAAACAAGTTTATGAAAATTAGGGAGAAATTTGGTTTAGTTTGAGAAATATTTAGCCAGTCGTCAGCGTCGCAAAATGCAAGTCAAACGTAAATTCTCCCAAGGGTGAATTCCAAGAAGTCATTTTAAACTGGAGCAAAGCAAGTGAATTTTAGCACAAATATCAAATTTAAATATTGTAAATAGGAAAATGTGATGACGAAAGACTAATGAGTGTAAAACGACAGTTTTCCTTTTTAAAAGATGAATCAGCGGTTTTCAGTTCGATCAGTGCATGCAGTTCCATGGTTTTTGTTGGTTACATTTTCTTTTATAAACATTTCCTTCGTTTTTTGTGGTATAAAAGTGGGAATGTTGCCCAGGCTATTTGTTTAATATTCACTTTACTAATTCAACAAATGTACTACTCGATAGCTCATCAGTTTCTTCGGCTGTACATTTGCGTGTTTTTTTGTCGTGAGAATGTTTTTTTAACGCTAAATGTAAATGTTATCCAATCCTGTGTAAAAGACAATAAAACTTCAAAATGCATGAAAAAAGTACGAAGTAAATTTCTTTCCTTTTCGCCATAATGTGAACGAAAACGTACAATAGTCAATTCATTCAATTTGAGTGTGTTTTTGGAGCAAGTAAAGTAATTTCGCTGTACAGTAAATGTTCTATACCTGTATATGGTTTTAACAATTACTCTTAATTATGGATATAGTGGTCGCTACCATGAATACAGGACCCATAAATTCGCCATCTTGAAAAACATTTTGGAGACATTTTTCTGTAGTGTACCTGCAGTCCAGTCATATATATATGTCAGTGGTCCGAACACCCTTAAGCCTTTAATTCAGAGAAAAATGTGTAGACGCTAGATATAATTCCTAATTGCAAATGTATGCAAATGTATTCTGGATAAAATGAAACGTATTTGCATTCAAAAGATGAATACGTGCGCCAATATGGCTGCCGGTGCTAACTTATGGCTGTGCTATCTTTGTGTATTTTTGGTTCTTTCTGGCGGTGACTTGAACGAAAATAACAAAATTAAGGTTTTTAAAGGAATGTTTAATCAGATTGTTAAAGGATTACCTATAGTTGAAGGATATCGATGGAAATATTTGACATTTGTTGGGTCTCGAGTACACTTCAAAAGGAAAGATTTGGCTTCTCATTATAATAATACTTTGTATATTGCGAAATCGACAAAACATGGTTTGGTTTGTCTAGTTTTACCGTCTAGATTGTTTGTTAAAGATCTCACTGTGTACGTTGACATCGCAAGAAACCCTGGTCCTTTTATCCATGTTCATGAAGATCAAAATCAAAATCATGCCAACGGTTCAACTTCGCGGTTGACCGCCGCGATTAGTTATTCAAGAATGAAAATTTTGTCTTTTAAGAAATTACCATCCAATGTTGAAGTTAATGTTGCTGTTATACTAAAGGACCTTGGACTTTTAAGAACTCGTGGTGTTCGAGCTGGTCGAAAGTTCTGTCAAATTCGTCAAAATCAACGAAATAAACCTATCAGTTCTGTTTTGCCTTTGCGAACTGCTCGCTCGAAATATAAGTCCTTTTCGCTGTCCCATGGGGTTAATACTTCAAACCTTATTTACATCCAAGCTAAATTCAACGAAAGTCGTCCATTGTCATATACTTTTATATCGGTTATTATAAGCTCAATTCGCAATGACTCAAATCGTTCTCTGCCTCTGGTGTCAATACGACAACGATGTTTACGTGAAATTCCAAGAGTTCTGTCGGCTACAATTAATGCAGAAGCTGGTACAAACGAAAACTTGTTTCCTGTTCCGAAGTGTTTGTTCTTAAATATTTGTAACTTGAACAAAACTAAGAACAAAGTTCGTGCTTCTGTTGCTGTAGCAGCTGACTTCTGTACATTTGATATTGACTTGGGCATAATTTCGGAAACCCATTTGAACAAAAAGATACCAGACTCAGTTATCGGCATAAATGGGTATGCTGTTTATCGTAGAGATCGAGACTGGAGTGGCAACGATACACGAAAAAACGGTGGTGTAGCTATATATGTTAGAGAGCACTTAAAAGTGTTGGCCGTGAAACAAAATAGGACTTTTGAGATGATAAGTGTGCTGCTTTTGCTTCCTTCAGGACATCATATGATAATAATTGGAGTTTACCATCCTCCTAAGTTCAACTACCAGGAACGTGATCTAATTAATGCCATTACAGAGTTATCGGATGAGTTTCTTGAAATCTATCCCAATGGTGCAGTTCTTTGTGGAGGTGACTTTAATCAACTTAATCTGGATTTCCTTTCAATGATGTCGGGGTTAGTTGCTCTAGTAGATTTTCCAACTAGAGGGAGCGCTATCCTCGATAACTGTCTTACAAATCGACCTGAATTGTTCTCTACACCACAACCCTTCAAGGCTTTGATGAAAACAGATCATATTGGTGTGTTTCTCCCTCTCGGAAACAAATTAAAACCTGTTCGCACGAAATGTACATTTAGAGATTATAGACAACATTGTAAATTTAAGTTTGAATATCGACTTGCCGAAGCTGATTGGTCATCTGTTCTTAATGCCAAAGATGTTGATTGTGCAACTACTCATCTTAACAGTATTCTCCACTCCTTATTCGATGATTGTTTTCCACTTAAGACAGTCACTTTGTCCACAAGAGATCCTCCTTGGGTCACTCCTCTCGTTAAGTTTTTAATTAAAAAAAGATCAAGAGCTGCTACATCTGGTAACACATCTAAAATCATGGAACTTTCTACTAAGATATCCAAGCTCATCGCCGAAAACAGAGAGAAATGGGGTGAATCTGGTGTTTTAGGCTCTCAGCATTGGTGGCGTAAGTTGGATAATATCTCTGAGGAAACACAAGCCCCAATTGGTCCTCGATCACAATTATCTACTTGGATTAAATGATTATTTTGGAGATTTATGCCAAGATCAGGAGTATGCTGAACCTGATTTCCTCGTTATTGATACAGAAATAAACCCCCCACCACAGTTAAGTGTATTTGAGGTATTGCGTGAGCTGTCCAGAATAAAGAGCACTGCTACTGGATCTGACTCCATTCCCTATTGGGTGTGGAAGAACTATGCCGACCATTTGACTCCTGTTGTAACCGCAGTATGGAACCTCTCATTGTCTACACATACTTGGCCTATTATCTGGAAAGAGGCGAACATAAATCCTCTTCCTAAAATAGACACACCTTTTGAGTTTTCAGAATTTAGAGGTATTAACGTTACGCCTGTGATTGCTAGATGTTTCGAAAGTTCTGTTTACCGAAATTTTAGTAAATCGACCTTTGAAGATCATATGGGCTCAAATCAATATGCATATCGCACAGGGTGTAATTGTACGGACGCGTTAATTAGGATGCAATATAACTCTCTGAAATCTCTTGATGATAATAACTGTTCTTGTGTTAGACTTTTTGCTATGGATTTTTCTAAGGCTTTTGATAATGTAAAACATTCTCTATTAGGTGATAAACTTAAGTCTTTACCACTTGATCCTTTTATTATTAATTGGTATTTGAGTTTCATAAGAGATAGGAAACAGAGACTTGTCTTTAGAGGCACTTGTTATGATTGGAGAAATGTTAACAAGGGTACTACCCAAGGTAGTGTAAGCGGTCCTTACCTTTTTAATCTATTTATTAATGATTTGGAAATTGAGAACAGCTCTCATACGCACTTAATTAGGTATGCTGATGATTCCTCACTTTCCGTTGAGGTCACTAAATCCGGCTTAGACGATTCTTTAAACATAATTAAGCAATATATGGACTGGTCCTGTAGTAACCATATGCCATGTAACCTGATAAAATGTAAAGAGCTTATTCTTAGGAAAAAATGTTACGTGGAAAGTTTAGATCCTATTTATGATATATGTCAAGTAGAATCTTTAAAAATTTTAGGTATTACTTTTCAAAGCAATTGTAGATTTCTGGAACATATCAAACTTAAACTTGTGGAAGCAAATAAGTGCCTTTTTGTAATTAGAAGTTTAAGGAATGAGGGATATAATCAAACTGAAATAGATCATATTTTTAATACTATTGTTTTACCTAAGATCACGTATGGACTTTCCGTTTATGCGGCCTCGCCACCTGAATTAACCATAGTACAGCAATTTCTCCATCGTTGTTTTAAGCGCAGATACACATCGAAATCCTTAGACATATATAATCTTTTAGAGATATCTGATTACTCTATTTTTAATAGAATTAGTAAGTCAGAGGTCCATCCCTTATATGATCTGATGCCTAAAGTTAAGAAATCGTCATTAAGATTAAGAACACAAAGTAGCCAGTTTCCAGCTATAAATACCACTCGTTTTAAGGACAGCTTTGTAAATAGATTGATTTTTAAGTATAATCTTAAGATGTAACTTTTTTAACTTGATATGCTAACTTTGTATTGTATTTTGTTTCTACTTTTATCTTGTAACTCTTGATACGTTTTGATTATCAATTGAATAAAGACTTATTACTTATTATTATTACTTATTATTATTTCCTACAATCGATAACTATAAATTATATCTGGCTTATTAGTATATACACAGTCCGTTTTCTTTGAATTCTTTAAGAAGCAGAAAATGTTAACTGAGTTGACGTCACATTAGCATTTTAAAAACAACATAAACCTGTATCACGTATCGAAGGAAAGATCAAATCAAAGAAATATTTCACTGTTCAACTATTTGCCTTATATAAAATATTTATAAATAATAAAACAGTACGGAAAGTCTATGCAGTATTTCAATCTCCTGATAACATATAAACATTCCGTTATTCAAGGCTAAATAACTTTAATAAACCCGATGTTTCGGTAGAATCTACTACCTTCTGTCGGGAATTAACCTAAATTTTATAGTTCCAGAAATAAGTTGATTTAATTCTAACGGAAGTGACATTGAACTCTGACGTAATGGATTGCAGGGGGTAAATAAGTGTCAAAAAGACTGTTTTGATCTGTCTGAAGTGTTTGCGAGCGAAGCGTGAACGTGATCTGTGACCTGTTAAATAAAACCTTTTGTGATGGATACTATATCTTAAACTAAAGAAATCCGCACACTTCTTGAAGAGTATAAAAAGAGCGATTAACATGCCGAATACGCTTATCAGTATATGTAATCATATGATAGCGAGTGCAATTAAGGATTTACACAACGAGTGATATTTGAAAATTTGCCAAAATTGCACGAGCCGTTAGGCGAGTGCAATTTGGCAAATTTTCAAATATCACGAGTAGTGTAAATCCTTAATTGCACTCGCTATCATATGATTATTTGTTTATTATTTCCATGACAAAATTACGTTAATTAAATAATTGCACTCTCATTTATTGCACTCGAGTACATTAAATGATTTATTGCACTCTCAGCCAATCAGAATCCAGTAATTTTGTCATGTATATAATACAACGTTAAATAGTAAAATTTACATTTTAACAATACAAACGAAGTTAATAATAAATATATGCATAAACAAATTAACGAAATGTTAACTCTCAAATTATGTAACTGCATTAAACATTGTTTTTCTTGGGGTTATAAGATAACATGAAAAGCTGTGTTTTTATTGGCTAAAAGCCGTGTTTCTATGCTCGACTTTCGAAAAGCTATAAAGAACACTTAGCAATCGGCTCGTGTTTTTTTACGCTTTTCAAAAGTCTCGCCACATCCCGCGTGTTTGGATCACAATATCCTGCACGGAAAACCATTTGGTATTTGTTGACTATAGCGTGGTCCCAGAAAGTGTTCCCATCAAGGTGGCGTACTTCTGGCTTCATTTTTTCTGTAGAGATCGTAGCACAAAAGCACGGTGGCCGTTTTGTTTCGCAGGTTTAATAGCATAATCAGATTCTTTTGTTAAAGGGGTAGTAAGACCGTCTATCCAATTTTTATTTTATCTATTAGTACTAAAAAAATGAGGAAGAATAGCGTTCTTACTTAAGGTACGTTTACACACTACGATTAATCGGCCCGATTTCTGGTTTAAATGCATGTTAAGTAATGAGAGACAGGAAGACGACCATAGGCAAATGAGCCCACGGGACACTCCGCTGACTGTTTCTCCACTTAACATCCAGCTAAACCAGAAATCGGCCCGATTAATCGTAGTGTGTAAACGTACCTTAAGTCAATATCTTATGTTGTTGCAGAGATATTGACGTTTTTGAAAGATGCAAATGAACTTATGACGTCATATACTCCAAAATGTAAACTAAAGGAAATCCCTAAAATGAAAAATGTATAGAGCATTAACTATACACAGTGCAGTGTACCATTCTTAGCATACATCTGTAACGTTTCAGCACAATCTAGCCGTTCCTCATTTTTAGAATTTGAGTGGAGTAGATGACGTCATCAGGTATCTCATTTACAGCTTTTAAAAACTGAAATATCTCTGGAACAAGATACAAGATAAGACATTGACAAAGTAAGAGCGCTATTCTTGCTTATTTCGAATGCACTTCTAGATAAAGCCCAAATTGGGATAAATTATTTTTGCGTCTTACTGCCCCTTTAAAGGATCTCTAATATGGCCGCCATGCAACCATCCAATATGCGTATTTAACATGGTGTAAGGATTTTGTGTACTCCTGAAGAAGGTAGTAGATTGTACAAAACGTCGTGTTTATTGGTTTGTTTATCCTTGAGTACTGTTTATATGTTATCGTGTATGTATTCATGTTTACACCGACCCCGTCGCTCGCGACTAACCCCTCGAGCGACTCTCGGTTTTTCCGTACTCTCTCGACTTTCTTTTACTTTGCTTTAGACTATATGACATTGGAGTGTTGTGTTCAGAAGTAACAGCGCATTATAAAGCTCTTTCCTCTGAATGGATAACCGTTCTCGAAGCACTGTGTTTCTCGTCAAGCAACCCTAGCATTGGATACATGGAGCTTGTGAATGAAGTCGATGTAAGTCTTGTGGTGATTACTGTGACAAGTTGGTATTTTTCTGCTCGTAGTCAGCTTTTTAATTGCTCAGGGATAGAAATTTACGGTATTCCGTTAGTCCATATACACTATAAAACCCAAACCTAAACTTTGCAATCTCAGTATTCTGTTTGTGTAGTTAAAATATTTAACCATTAATCACTGAAGTCGAGGTGATTATCGGTGAATAACTGTTAGATATAATTTGTAAATCCAATGCTCGATAAAACTTCACGTTTGACAGCTTTCAAAAACACACTAACGATCAAAACGGACGTAAACATACAAATAATTATACGATAAACAACTTCCTCACCCTTAGACAGTTCTATCTTGAGAGAAATCTGACGTATACAGTGTCTTTATGCTACGTTTTTGGCCTCTTTCGACGATTTATTAGTAGGCAGCACTCATATTCTTGCAGAAAGTCTTGCATGCTTGGTTGCTGTTACTCATGCCCAGACCTTTGCGGACGTATGTATAGCCGACAGAAACTCGATCACATCGAATTTAAGGATTTCTGTCGGATGACGTGCCGTTTTTATGACGTTTTGTGACGTAAATATCAATAAAATTACAATTGTGAGCAATCTGAAGGTGAGCAAGAAGTGAACGAAGTTCTCCAACGATCTCTTCTGTCTTTACGTTGGTGCTGTCTCGAATTTCAATTCATTTCACTGAGAAGATTTTTTGTTGTCAAGGTAAGGCAACTAAGATAGTTCTGTGTACTTAATTTTTCTTTGTCCTTAAAGGCTAACTTAAAACGGCAATATGGTTGAGTGAGGTAGAAATTTATAAGATATCATCTGCAATTTCTTGCCATAATTATCTTCAATTATCAAATTGTTTTGTTTGTGATTTGTGAATACGGTTTACCTTCTATTTAAGTGTATATTGGTGTGAGTTCATTGTTTGTCACAAGAGGCTATAGCCATTGTGTTCATGCTGATCAGCATCTGGGTAGCAACAGCGATCTTAATATCAGAAGAATACATAGTCTTCTTTATTCTTGAATATGGCAGATCATTCAATATCAAATATAATAATGTAGATAACAGATATTGAGCATGCAAAATAATGCACATCGGTGTCCCTTGTGTCGATATCAGAAACAAATTCTGATATATTCTGATATATCTGAATATCAACTGTTATAATATCAACTGTTTTGTGTTCATATTGAACTGCATTTTTAATTGTATATAAGCCTTGTTTACAGAGAACTATGTTATACAACTGTTTTATCTTTATGTTCAACTGCATTTTTATGCAACTGTCCAAGTTACATCTGTTTAATATTACATATGTTCATAAGTTCATTACTATATTGTGATTGAAAAATAGATGTTGAGCACGATTAAAACACAAGGTGGTCAACAAGAGAGGGCGGCAGACATGAGGCATCCACAAATGTGCCAGGGGGCGCCTGCATATGATTCATCCGCAGATAGATGTCTAACCCCAGCTAGGGCGTACACTGTTTTTTTCAAATGGGGGTCGTTGCACCTCTCATGAAATTATTTTAGGGTGGGTACGAGGCTTTACTACCTCCACTGCAACTTTGACTTCAATAAGTCCACCACTATTTTTGCAATTTTGCACAATATCACAAATCCTTGGATTTCAAGGCAGCTCTTCCCTTGCGATAGTATCTTCTAGTAATAGTATAGTTGCCGTTTTCAAAAAAATCGTCATGTTTTAGAATTAGAAACCATACATCAATCTGAGATCTTTATGCACTGAAAAATATCGTATCCGCGTTCGTGATAAACTTCGTATCTCGGCGATACGTTGAAATAGCTGTAGCATCAAAACCAAACGTCGCACGAGGATAAAATAAAGCATTATGAATAGGATTGATGGGACGTAGTAATAGGCAAAGTCTCAGACAGGAATGTAAATAATTAACGGAGAAAATCGGGAATGTTTTTCCATGATACAGCGAAGCCGAAGAGCACTGTTTACGATGCTCAGACTAGAACTCGGAAAATAAACCAACAAAACTATATATTACCTGTTTTGGGAACAGCTTGTTACCATCAAGCGCCATGCGTGCTTACGTTGGTGATTTTAGCGGTGAAAATACACTCAAATTTCCAGTTAAAACATTCTGTTATGTAACTTGATTAGACTTGTATCCAGGTATCCCTAATTATCACTTGCCGTTGTCTAGATACGAACATTTGAATTTTGAGCTTTATTCATTACGTCAATAGTTGTGTGAAATAAATTATCGTCTATATTTCAGGAAATGTCATTTGGACAATGACGAAACTTAACAGCAATATTAGAATAGACTATATTAAATGTGACTTACAGTTTGGTTATTTTAATATAGTAAATTGTTTGCTACTCAAGCTTTAACGCAAAAGAAAACTGGTTCTGAGCCCCGTACGAACATAACGTAACCTTCGCTCTTCCATCTGAGTTCTGGTACCTTAATGGTTGTGGAAAGTGGGTTCGATTCCCGTCTATCAAATAATTTACTACATTAGAATTTAGAATAGACCGTATGATGGCTATGTCCATCACCATCCTCAAAAAATGTTTCTATAATAACGAACGCAAACAATATGAGCGCAGCTTTATTTTCCATTTTAACACTCTACACCCACACGGGATTAACGTCGATTTTCAATTCATGATTATTTTATACATTTCGGCACCTTAAATTTACACACGTCGAATTATTATGCTAATACATTCTAAAAACCTCCTTTTGACATCATTACGTCACCCACACTATATATATATATATATATATAATATATATATATAATATATATATAATATATATATATAATAATATATATATATATATATATATATATATATATATTAGGTAATATTTGGCATTTCACTCGATTAAACTACATGTTCTCAGGATTAATGGTGAAGGAAAATTTATATATTTATGTACTATTTAAAGCACTTGTAGGAGTGTTTTGACCAGCATTTGGTAAGTTCGTTGGCGTAGTAATTTTGAAAAATAACGTTGTCTGAGCCGAGAAAATCAAAGCTAAAGTTTATGTAAATTAGGATGAATCTTTATCACATATAAAACCACGGACATGGTACTGATTTCCTTTGTCTTTTCTGCATGAATTATTAATGAGTTTTTTAAGTACTATTTACAAAACGAGTTGGAGGGCTTTATCGGTGTATAAAGACGCGAGCCGAAGGCGAGCGGCTTTATACACCGATAAAGCCCGATAACGAGTTTTGTAAATGGCTTCAAAAACGTCCATTAATTAGTATTTATCTATTGTGTGAAATTATTTAGCAATGCAAACGAGGGACACGCTGCAGTGCGTTTGGACTGCTGCTTGTGCCGCAGCATAGTTTTGGTATAATTGTGAGATGAAGCGCTTCAGGCTGGCTGAATGAGTGTTCTATCAAATTTAAAGACACTGATGTTTTATTAATGAGTGTTCTATCACATTTAAAGACACTGATGTTTTATTAATGAGTGTTCTATCACATTTAAAGACACTGATGTTTTATTAATGAGTGTTCTATCACATTTAAAGACACTGATGTTTTATTAATCAGTTCTGTACTACATGGTAGAAACATGGATTAAAGATGCATTTCTTTTGTGTTTTCTTCATGCATTATTAATGAGTTTTTGAAATATATATATATATATATATATATATATATATATATATATTATATATATATATATATATATATATATATATATATATATATATATATATATATATATATATATTATATATATATATATATATATATATATATATATATATATATATATATATATATATATATATATCGCGCGCGCGCGTTGCTCTCATTCTCCATCTGACCTGAAGAAGGACACGTCGTCCGAAACATTGTCCATTAATATATAAGTACTCTTACTTAAGTATTTTTCGACACATTGAAGTTTTCTTATTTTTCCTTTTCATATAATATCCAGTTCTTTTGAGAACTTAGCAGTTTTCATTTTTGTTCTCTTACCCATTATGACGAATGAGTATATTAATGATTATACTGCTACCAGTATCCTTTTCGGTATATCTTTTTGTGATGTTAAGTCGAGCAATTGTTTTACGTCTCCCAGAGGGAGTAGTATTTAACGGCCTGGTATTTACCAAGACAAATTAAATGCCAGAGAGTCTCACGGAAGTCTAGCCCTGTTGAATACCCGTACCAAATTAAGAACCAGGCCCTAACAACAACATCTGAAGAGAAGGACCTTGGTGTTTGGGTAACCAGTAAGGTCGAAGCATGTGTTTGATAAATGCGCGAAAGCTAACAAGCTATTGGGGTTTCTGCGCTGGCCTGCTATTGGGTATGCAATTCAAGTTTGGAGTCCTCAAACCATCGAGCTGAACAAGCGTTCTAAGTTTATCTTGAACTTGCCATTTCTGTACAATGGTTAACAGTGGCGGCACTTCAATTTTCCCTTTCGTAAACGGTCGTTACCATCCCGAAGCGTCTTACCATCCCAGCTCTCATAGAATGTTGGGTAAGCGGAGTGAAATTGCTCGCGGTCCCATGGTTCCCGCACACTTTATTTCGCGACTCCTCGTGTTCTTTCAGAATATATTTCTATCTAAAAAGCGAACAAGCATCTATATGGCTGATTAAAGACAAATTTAAACAAACCCGAAACAATCAATAGGCAGATTTGGAGCAAGTCTATGAAATAGTGTGTAAGTTGTCTATCGTTTCGAGCGGCCCTTCGTCAGACAGTGAAACGTAAAGTGAAATAATAACTGAGTGAAGGGCCTTCGAAACGTTAGACAACTTACATGCTATTTCCACAGTTCGCCAACCTTTTTCCCCTCGCCCGGCGCGAACCGACGGCCGAAGGCCTGAGGGCGAGGGTGATAATATCGACCGGCGTTTAGTCCCTCATCACGGGATTCCAAGGCGTTTGCAAAGTCATATTTAGTTTAGATATTATATATATATATATATATATATATATATATATATATATATATATATATATATATATATATATATATATAATATATATATATATATATATATATATATATATATATATATATATATATATATATATATACTATATATACTATATATATATATATATATATATACTATATATATATACTATATATATATATATATACTATATATATATATATATATATATATATATATATATATATATATATATATATATATATATATATATATATATATATATATACTATATATATATATATACTATATTGTAAGAAATCAAAGACAAGACATGCTTTTCTGTAACTCTGAGTTTCACGCTGATGCGATCTTCAGCGTGAAACTCAGAGTTACAGAAAAGCATGTCTTGTCTTTGATTTCTTACAATATAGTATCACGCTCTGCTATACAATGCATCGAGCACTTTCGCAACAGCGTAGAAAAATCATCGAATTATATATATATATATATATATATATATATATATATATATATATATATTATATATATATATATATATATATATATATATATATATATATATATATATAGCCGTACATAGTGGGTCCCAAGTCCACAGTTACCATAAAGCCATATGGTGATAGCCGGTAGGGCACATTGTATACTTTCATGTATATATATATATATATATATATATATATATATATATATATATATATATATATATATATATATATATATATATATATATATATATATATATATATATATATATATATATATATATATATATATATATATATATATATATATATATATGGTCAACGGCCTCCGGGCGAGCGGAATATATATCCATGAACCTCGCCATGAACCAACTTGGCCTGTTTACGGGGCAGAAAGTAAGGTAAAAAACATAGAGAAAACACCAGCAATCAACGCGAAATACGGCTTGCTAAGAAAAAAAAAAACACAGCGATACTATTTAATATGTCAAAAGACCGTGAACAATGGCGACAAGTTTGGTGATATGTGACTACAGATTATAGGTCTGGATATTTTAATTGGTAGTATATACACAAGCTTTCTCTGCCATTGTTATGCTTATGCTTTCTCTGTCGTAATATGCTTTTGCTTGCAAAACAACACCGGTCGGTGGTCCCTGAATGTAAGATTATTACTAGGCGATAGCCGAGTGTTTTGTGCCATTATAACTCGATAATCACACAGGACAAGGTTTTTTATTTCTTTTATAAAATAACACCATTAAATGAACAATAAAGCCATGAAAAATGTAGATTTAACTGTTATTATATGCGTTGTTATGTGCGTTGCTAGGAAGACTTTGTAGCGATTTTAGCGATGAAAATGTACTAAACGTTGCAGTTAAAACATTCTGTTGTGTTAGTACCTTGATTAGCGTTGTATCCAGGTGTTCTTTGAGTTCCGTTTGTGATTTAAACTACTTTAAATACACGTCGAAACGACAAAATTTACGGAGGAACACGTTAGCTTATGCTTTTAATATTGAGTTATAATGACACAGTTTTTGAGCTCAATCAGAATTTTATAATACTAGATGTGTCAGCTCAGCCACCAAGCAGGTGAAATGCACCTTGATCATCCTGATTATGTTTATGTGGTGATATAATTTACTCTAATACATGCATAAATGTTGTGCTTTTAATTGTTGTATGGGCATTTGTACATTTGAGTAGTGTTTCATTGTAAACATGCATTGTACAGGTTTTATATAGACCTACACATGTTAGGCCTGGCCTGGCCTCCACTTAGTGTTTCTGTGTAAACACTTTTGTCCTTGGAATAGAACTGCACATGCAATGCCGGTCCCATATATATTTAAGATTGATTGTTGAAGTGCTTCCTGAAGGACATTATATTATAGTAGATTTTATTACATTTCTTACAAACAATCAAATGTAAAATTAATATAATATGTGCGATCACTCAAACTAAAATGTTTCAAAATGCATAACAGGCAAATGGTTGGCACTTTTTTACTCAAATTTTTGCTTTAATGGTCAATTAAGGAAAATGTAAGTACACTGAGTAACACATATTAACTAGAATTTATAATGTCAAAAATTATGCCCTGTGTTATATAGCAAAACCTGCTACACACGTTATGCAAGCAGCCTCAAAATTATTTGTCAGTAATGAGATACAGAATGTTGCCGTAACTTTTTATCTTATTATTTACTTTTATTCTCTATTTTTTTGTTATTTTTGTTAGGAAATGTGCTAATGTAAAGCAATGCTGGGCTTATATCTGTGTGGGCTTAATTATATACCTTATATTAAATCAGAAGGTATTTTCTGTTAACAAACAGGGGCCAATAACTCAACCTCGTACCCAGGCTTTTCACACGCTCGGCGGACTAAGCCTGGGAAGCCGGATTGTACAGTATTTTATATGATTGGGTAGGTTGATGCAGTCTCGCTGTATTAAGGGAAATGTTAGGGATTGAACATGTGTCAGCTCACTATTGCGACAATGCATTAAGCAGGCAAAGGGCATGTCAACCATTATGGGTTAAACAAGTACTGATATAATTTAGAAAATAATACATAATGTTGCATGCTCTGCTGTTGCATAGGCTATTGGGTTAATTACCATTGGAATAAATATAGCATGTGTTGATTAATGTTACGATAGCAATAGAGGTCTTCCAGTGGAGTAAAATATTTATCAATAATAATCAGTGTATATGGATGCATTGGACCATTGGTCATCCACAACCTATAGGGATGTGGTGAATTATTGCAGATATTTTAACATTTCTGGATATTGTGAGAGTCATTATGAACCATAGCTGACATAATACTGACTATAAGTTAATTATTTAAATCATAAACAATTGACGCAGCTATATGTGACAAGTTAATTCTTTCTTAGTGACCGATGGTAGTAATATAACACCAGAAGACTTAAAGTGTTTATATATATATATATATATATATACAATGAAAATTTCAGTTTGAAATAAACTCTCCTACTTGAAAGAACAAAATAATTAATTATAAATATATTTGGCATTTACAACTCTTCCATAATTATAATCTCAGTTACATATTAAGATTTGTTTGATATATAAATCAGAGGTGTAGCCAGATGGGGAGCCGTAGGGCCTGGCAAAATTCCTGCCCTCCCCCGCCCTGGCAAAATAAGTGGGCCCCCTGAGAAAATTTGTACTCTTGGCTCTTCATTTTCCTCAGTTGGCTGCCTCCCCTAGGTTTTTCATGGCCGGCCGCCTTGACAGAAAATCCTGGCTATATGCCCTGATGTAAATGTCCTCATTTTGACATCACGGTACATAATGACTTATTGAAGAAGCCTGTAAATAGACCTTATTCAAAAATGGCCGCTGATTTAATATTATTTTTTATGCATATAAATTGGCCCTTAATTTTCACTCTAAAACGAGGTCATAACGGCCAATTTATATGCATATAAAAGAATATTAAATCAACGGCCATTTTTTAATAAGGTCTATATCTTTGGGAAAATGTAACAAAATTATGAAACATGCCTACGTTTTGAGTGCTTTAATTTAATAATCCCAAAGATATATATACACGCTTTTTCAGTAAGTTACTATATATATATATTATATACAGTGTGACATCACAGTGAGGATCCGGCCTTTACATATCAAACAAATCTTAATCAGTGCAGGTACTGTATATTGTACCCAAAAATTAAACACTGAGTTACATGTATTTAGTTATTTAGTTTGATGTCTAATTATGAAACAATGAAATTCAGAACAACACAAGCTTGATAGTTTAAAGGCTCTCAGAGATACATGTAGTGTCTACTGTAAGTCCATTCGATTGGCAAATTAATGGGTTATACATGTATATATTTTTAAGTAAAATAACTAATTATAGCACTACGCTATGACGGCGGGCGAGGGGTTGTTGCGTATACGTATTTCTAGTATACATTTTGATTTGTATTTCTACACTGCCTACGCACACAACACGTTTTATTTGTCGGTCGACAAACATATTTTGTCAGTCCACAAATATATTTTGAAACCTCGCAGCATACGTTGTTGCGATTGATATTTCGAAATCCCGAATAACGTCGTTTGCCTTTTGGAAAGTATCTATACGTTGTGACTATCGAGCACAAAATCGAATTACTGGTCTAGGATTGACAGTTTGCCATGTATAATTTCTTCTGCATGAACGCTCTTCTCCTGTATACTAAATACTAAATATTTACATATTTTGAATTTCACGACGAACATGTCACCGCACGAAACAAAGTATGCGGGAACCTTTGCACCACGAGGAATTTCACTCCGCTTACCCAACATTCTATGAGAGCTGGGATGATAACGACCGTTCACGAAAGGGAAAATTGCGGCGGCACTACGTGGATATTTTTTTAGTGTATGTATTTATGTGTAATAATTTCATGTAATATGAATAATATAATAATTTCAATTTACTCCCATCTAGTCTCAAATCCTACAATTCTCTCGCTCTGTTTAAGTCTAATCTCCACAAAATGTACTCTATCAAATTACCTGCCTATAGCCCTCCCTGGCTATGTGCAATAAGTCTAAAATCTCATTGTATCCACCATTAAGGGGTCAGGTCTCAATTGGGACGTAAGTCCTGTTCCTTTCTCCTGTCACACCTGTCTAAGCTATGTCTCGTACCCAGACTTCTTCGCGGAACTATGTTAGTCAACGAAATCTCGATTTGTGTAAATTGCCCTCTGTAGTCGGTCGAGATATTTGTTCAGTTTTATGACGTTTTGTGACGTATTTATCACGTGTATTAAAGTTGCTTACCTTTCGCCGTTCGGAACTTGTCAACGCTGCGAAGTTTGAACGATCTGTTCTGCCTTCAGTGAGGAAGTATTCTTTTGTCAAGGTAAGACGACTAAGATAAGTTATTCTACTTAAATTTCTTGTTAAACGCTCACCAAACGAAAAAATGGCTCAGTGTCTGCGAGGTATCTGCGATTTCTTGCCATCACAGCATCACATATCAATTGTTTTGTTTGTGAATACAGTTTTCCTTCTATTTTAGGTGTATATTGGTGTGAGTTCATTGTTTCTCACGATATTGAGCATGCAGAAGAATGCACATCCGTGTCCCTCATACACAACTGACTGAGATATAAAGCGACAGAATATATTGAACTGCATTTTTATAATTTATACAGAAAACAAATTCTGATTAACTTAGTTTATCAACTGTTATAATGTCAACTTTTTGTGTTCATATTGAACTGCATTTTTATGCAAGCCTTGTACCTCTAACTATGTTATACAACTATTTTATCTTTATGTCAACTGCATTTTTATGCAAGTGTTCAACTTACATCTGTTTAATATTACACATGTTCATGAACTACTATATTGTGAATAGATATTGAGAACGGTTACAACACAAGGGGGGTCAACAAGGTTGGGGCAGACGTGAGACATCTGCAAATGAGCCAGGGGCAGAAAGGGGCCCTGGCTGTGCATAATGAATGTCTTACCTCGGCCCAGATAGATGTCTAACGTACCCCAGAGTGCGAGTACGTATAGTCCAGCAAACCCACTGCTCTGGTATTACCTAAACCATAACCGCATGGGTACGAGGCTGTACTACCTACACTGCGACTTTAACTTCAATAAGCCCACCACTTATTTTTGCAATTTTGCACAATATCACAACTGCCTTGGATTTCGAGGCAGCACTTCCCTTGCGATAGTAACTTCTAGTATTAATAGTAACTTGTAAATATATTGTGACAAATTCATTAAACTTAAACAAAACATTTAAGACGAAACACATTAAACTAAATTAACATTAACATAAGAAAGGAAATCTCGCAAGGAATTATGGTAGTTAAGTTGTAGTAGTCACTAATAGATTCACACGTCATAATGGTAAGAGGTCTATTGGGGTGACCAACTTGTGAATTAAGTTTCGTCATTGTCCAACTGACACTTCCTGAAATATGGACGAAAATTCATTCACTTGCCCAACTAATGACGTCATCAAGTTCAAATTTTAAATGCTCTTAGCTCGTATCTAGACAACGGCAAGTAATAATTAGAAAATTGAAATGAATCTTTCCATTTCTCCTATCATACATTCGAAAAAATAAGAATATGGAAAGAAGTTTTTCGTTGCATAGGCACTTCAACGTGTTCAGCATGCGCCGCGCGGTGATATAAAGAACGAAACAAGCTGATCATGATCGTTGTGTTGCGGGAAGAGCGGTCTTTTGTGGGACTAAGCGCCCGTAGAAAAGATGAATCAGCGAAAGTTATGGAGAGAATACGGGTTTTCACTGTTATAGGCCTTGCTCTCTTTTTCCAGTGTTTGTGTTTCAGGAGAAGTGTGGCCGAAATTTTGTACTTGGGAGAAGTGTTCCGCGGAAGGACACCACTTTCTGCCCCGTAATAAGTTATTTTGTTGCAAAGAACATATATTTGACAATGTCTAATTTGTTAATTCAAATTAAATTGGCTTAATGACTTCATTTTGTAATTTAAATCACTTAAAATTCGTCAAAAACGACAAAAACTAGTCGAAGTATCACGTTCACCGTGCCATTATCGCGTTATTAAAGCACGCTCGTTCGCCTCGGCCCATTTTGGCACTCTAAGGTTGTCAATTTATAAAATAAATATTTGTTGAATGTTCAATCGGAAGTCAGTGGCCGACGAATAACATCGATAGAGTGTCTGTTTCAAACGTTACGTGTATGTCCATGTGTTAATTTAACTAACCTTAATACTAACCCTGTGGTGAAATGGAATAATGCTGTGCTAATGTGGAGTGATGGCTGTCTGTGGCGCAGTATATAATGAGGTGTCCGACTGTCTGCGGTTTTGACGGTTACAACGACCTCCCTGGTTGTACTCTATTCCCCCGTATATAAGCGCATGCGCCTATAAGTGAAAATTCAATATTTTTCGATAATCTTCGGAGTCAAAATAGTCGTTTAGAGGCGCATGCGCCTATAAAAATTCGCATATATAGGCGCACCCCTAACCGGACTCCATAGGAATAAAATAAACAATGGACTTGAAGTTCCATGCAAATATCTTGGAAAAGCGCCGAGATCTAAACCGATTCAAGCGGAGTATCTTCATATACAAGAATATCTTGGAAGAATAAACCAAAAGCAATAATTAGTGGATTTTATTACCGTATAACGAACATTTATCACTGTGACACTACAATTTACAACAGACAATGTTCGATGGTTTACTCTAGGTAGTATGCGTATACATGTAATCAAACTCGCAGATTGGGCATGCGCCATTATCCGGATATTAGCGCATGCGCCTTTATCCAGGGTGTGCTTATATGCGGGGGAATAAGGTATGCAGTATAGTACTCAGTGACGTCATATTTGAGAAACAAAATGGCGTCGAAATTGGACAAACTCTCCAACTTCAACTAGCCACATCTTCTTAACTAAATTGATAGGAATGCTGAAACTTTTGAAATAATCTAAAGTCAGTAAGATCTTTCATATGAACTACATTTGTATTTGGGCCGGAGTGTCCCTTTAAGCTGGTTTTCCACTAGGATTTCTATTGTGCAAATTGAATAGATCGGTAATTAGTTCCAGCCGAGCGCTTATAAGACAATAGAAAAAGTCGCTTTGCGCGTACAAATTGGACTTTAATGCCAAGTGGACTTTAACATAAAAACAGTGATTGATATAAAACCGTGGTCAAAATGACGTCCATAATTTCCTGTTGTATTCATACCGCTGCTTCTCACAATGACTTTTCTTTTTGCCTAGTTGAGTGAAATTTCATTCCATGAATCTATTTGCCTGTTCACTGCTATGCTAATTTCCAGGAGTTGCTTCTCGCTGGAAGACCTAATCAATCATGCCTTGCTGCCTTCTTTGTCTGCTGCTGTTGATTCAGGTAATCCGAATGTATTCAACCGATATTCGTATAAAATATGATGAATGTGACGTCAATTAGACTTATGCATGATAATGTTATTCAAGTAGAAAAGTAGTGTGCTGCGTAGGCAGTAGTGAAATACTAACCGAAAATACTGAAGCGTTGGTCGGTACTGCCGAAATATTGAATAGGAGGTCTGATGTTTCAAGCAAAGTCCCTTTGTTTACTTTACTTTACGTTTCACTATCTGACGAAGGGCCTTCGCTCGAAACGTTAGACCTATTCAAAATTTCGGCAGTACACCATCTCTTCAGTATTTTCGATTTATATGTTATTCTGGGACGACACATGGCTGAAGAACAATCGAAAACTGTTTGCGTTTTAAAATTGCTCTCAATAACGTCCTGCGTAGAATAAGAACGATGTCGTGAATTGACGAACGGAAATTATTCATTTCATTTTTTGGACGAAAAAATTTATTGTAAACACACGTCGTTCTTAACGTTTGCATCGCATAATCTTAAACGATCCCTTGTTCGCCAATTAAGAATGTCAGTTTTCCACACCTTACGTGGATATAGGGATGAAACTGTAATAGTCTTCGAAATGTTATACTTAATATTGATATACCCTTACATTGTAGAAGAGTGCCTTAGAAGCCGCCTCCCCCGGTTTTGGTTCATCCTCAGACCCCCCGATTGTGGTTCCTTTGTGGAAATCGCGATTTCCACAAAATACCCAACGTTTGATTCGTATTTCTCATAATGATATTCATCTGCTCCTTTGTATTTCAGGAAATAAAATAATCTTTGAGGCTGAGTCTGGAGGTCAGTTGGCCTGTCAGTTGCTGTTTCGATTACTTGATCAGTCGCCTGATAATCCCATCATTCCATTCTCTGTTGACAAGTTTTCATTCGAGCCAACTCCTGATAGATCGCTGCTGTACTCCGCGCAAGAGAATATCGAGCCCCGTATGATCTTTGAGGTTTTGAAAGCCATAATGAAGTTTTCAGAGGCCGAGAGTAGTACGTATTAACGCGTTGTTTGTGTAATTGTAGATTGTTAGTGAATATTGTCAACTTATACGGCCTGAACTCCATTATAGTATAGAATTATTCAGGTTATTCGAAATAATGTTTGAAAAATGTTTACGTTTTGATTTTTCAAAAAAAAACATTGTTGTTGAAAACACACGAGATAAGGATTGTAGCAGAAAATCTTGTAGGATAATGTACAACACTGAGAAGGAATAACCTTTTTTAGATTTCAGGTAAATGGAAAAAAAAAGACATTTACTTCTTCAGCACAATGATAAGTCATGCAACCCAATCCAAGTATCTGCTATAGCGGAGTTTTTCCACAGTTGTGAAATTATTGTTTTCTTGAGATTTCGGGCTGCTATGAAGGGCAGCTTCGGTCTGATTGGGGAACGCTATATTGCTTATATGAGCTGATTCTCTATATCCACCGGGATCGCAAACACAGCTGTACTTCTATAGTTTACATTGCCGAGATTTTCCCTTAAACCTGTAGTATAGACCGGTTTTAAGCTTGTGGTGTAAACATGGCGTTTTTTTGTTTATTAGGAGGTAATGAACACGAAACAAGTATGAATAGCAACGATGATATTCTCAGGGGGTTCTTCAATGATGACCTTATTGACGTTGTTCCTGGACAATCGACAGATGTATTTTCATCATCTCTGATGTCTAATAAGTCAGGTTAGACTTTTCTCTGGATGTTTCCTGTTTGTGTTGCTTTGCAGGCGGTGTATTCTGCTGCGTTAGTTTTCTACCCCACGCTTGATATGGGATAATACAGACATACAGATCAAATATCTAAAAATGTTGGATGAAGAATGAGGGCAGACCGTTAAGTGAGTTATCGATGTGTTTTCTTCGTGTCAAATTGTAATGCAGTTTGATTTCGATATCTTGAATATTTCATAATATCGAATATAAGATTGTCCCCCGGGTTTTATGTTAACATGCTACTGCGCACGCGCGTACTGATCAAATATGGAGTAGCCAAGGAGTGAGTAATGATCGAGGTAGCGATATACCTTCTCGAAACAGGGATTTTGTGGACTTACAGTATTAAATATGGTGTTCTGACATATTTCAGGAGGTAAGAGCGCAGCGTATTTGTCTTTGTTTAAATACACTGTAATCAGTAATGATACTCCGAGCTCTGCAGTTTCTCGTTCTGTGATAAACTTGCTCCAAGTCTGCCTCTTTGTGTTTCGAGACGTGTTTGTTTCGAGACGGGTTTATTTGAGACGGGTTTGTTTCGAGACGGGTTTATGTTTTGGTTTCAACAAGTATAAATAACCAGTCTCGAAACAAACCCGTCTCGAAACACCAAGAGGCAGACTTGGAGCAAGTCTAGTTCTGTGACTTCGTCTTAATGCAGTTTGGTTCGGGGGTCCAGTTAAAACCAGTCTTTGACCACTGGATATTTGAGAATTCAAACGATGGCTATAATGCATTAGCAACAAACATTTGGCAGCAATATTTTCAGATGTTTGAGTTTTCACAGATTATGAGACAAAAAGATCAAGAGTTTGCAGAAATTTTAAATCGCATTAGGGAAGGGAAACATACTCAAAACGAGATTGAAATTTTGAAAGAGAGAAATTTGAAATTATCCCAGCACATCCTCATTATCCTATTACTGCTACTCACTTGTTTAGTACTAACGTGGCTGTAAACCAGCATAATCTTTAAATTATTAATAAATCTTTAAATCAAAAAGTTGAAGTTAAAGCAATAGATATCATACTCGGGGATTTATGTGATGAATTGAAAGAAAGAAACAAATTCCAAATGATCCAAAAAAAACCACGTTGTTTACGGTTTGTGCCATACTTCAAGGGGCAAAGTATGATCTTACAACAAATGTGTCTGTTGTCAATGGAATGACTAATGGCGCTGAGTGTGTAATTGAAAAAATTGATTATAGAGATTAGAGTAGCAGGCTCATTAAGACCAAGTATTATTTGGGTCTCATTTCAAGAAGATAACATTGGAAATGATTATCGTAAAGAATACTCACACCTTTACAACCACACTATTGAGAAAAACTGGGTTCCAATTTGTTCATGATGGTCAATCAACTTGCAAACTTGTGGATTTTGCCTGAATAAACTTTTGGGGTTAAATCATGTTAATCAGTCCATTCATAAACTACCGAAAAAGACCAAGAAAGTCAACATCGATCACTCAAAATGGCTAAATATATGAACTGTGGTATATCTGATTACTGATCAACAAAACTTAATAACATTTTGCAAGTCCTAGCATCTACAAATGACTAAAACTACAGCTGTGCTAGTTGGTGCTACTGTGCTGGATGAACTGTTAAACAACTCAATAAATGCTAATAAAACCCCCAAATTTTTAGCTATTTATTAATGAAGCACTGTTGATTATTGCTGTAAAGTACTATCACATACTCTACTGTACATTACAACTGAACATACTGTAGTTATATGATATGAAACTTTGCACTATCCTTGGGATCTAGTTCACTTTTCGTTTCACTCTCTGACGAAAGGCCTTCGCTAGAAACGTTAGACTACTTACACGCTATTGTTAGATATTTGATTTGTATGTCTACACTACCTACGCAGCACAACACGTTTTATAACAAACATAGTGTGACATAGTTTTTTGTCAATTTATGGTCAGCGTTCGTTTAATAGAGGTAGCATCCATGCACGTAGCATTTATTGGAATTACTTGGAATTTTAATGAGACTGGGAACTGTCCGCTTAACACAGAGCCGTATTAGTACAGGTTGGACTGTATTGTATGAGGCGCCATGTGTAAAAAAATTATTTAGCAAATTTTAGCGTTCAATTTTCCATGGTTTACAAACAATCACATAAAATCTTTGATTATTTATAAAGAAGCATTTTTCTGCGCTACCATTATTTATAAACAATCAAGTTGGCCGAATGCTTATTTATAAACAATCAAACTTGCACGAATGCTTATTTATAAATAAGCAAACTTGCGCGAATGCTTATTTATAAATAACGAATGCTTATTTATAAATAAGCAAACTTGCGCGAATGCTTATTTATAAACAATCAAACTTGCACGAATGCTTATTTATAAATAAGCATTTCACGCAAATGCTTATTTCTAAATAATCATTTTACGGACATTGATTGTTTAGATTCGAGTAGTGCTTGTATGCAAATAATCATTTTTATAGTTCTGGTTTGTTTGCGTTTTATTTTGAAGAGACTTTTAGGGCTTATTTGCAAATAAGCAAATTCGCACAAATGCTTATTTATAAATAAGCATTTTTAAATAAGCACTTTGCTTCTGTGCGCAACTTATATGCGCGATGACAAATAAGCACTTTGATTATATGCGCAACTTATATGCGCAATGGGAGATTTCCGGTGAACTTCTTGCCGCGTGTTGTTGTTTACGCGCTCATTCGGCTGATTGATAAACCGCGCTACATACGAAAATTTTCAAAAGTTAGAGTGAGAAATTATGAGTAATTTGAACCCAGAAGAATTGGGGAGGATTGTTGCTAACGTTGTGTCTAGCTACTTGCAGCCAAGTTCTGGGCCACCTAGCCAGAACCCAAGGCAAAGCCAAAGGAATGCTTGCGAAGGTGAAGGAAACTCGACGGGACAGCGCGCCAGTCAGGTTAGTCAAATCATTGTAAAATACAAACACTTTAAGTATAATAATTAATTTTTCTTGTCTTTGATGAACATATTGTATGTTTTGACTTTTATGTGGAACGGTAGTCTGGGAACACAAACTTAAACCGCCCCTCGAGCGCTGAACATAGCGCTGCGTTAAGTACCTCGTCAAGTACAAGAACTCAGGTGAGGTTGCCGTCTCGGTATCAGACGTTTCCTTCGTCATCATCAAGCACTGCGTGTTCGTCAACAAAGCGCCGGACAACAGGTACCGTTGGCCGAACGAAGACATGGAGCAAAGATGTCGTTTGCATTCCAGACGGTCGAGATGAGGAATGGTCGGGCCCGTCACCAACATATTTTTCCATCCCAAGAGGGCCAGTGGGCAAAGTCAGAATCGTTTCTACATGGAGTCCAAGGCAGGTAAGTGATCCATAATTCCTTCAATACCTTATTATCGGAAATTAACGATGCACTTGCAAATTAACGATGTGAATTTGAAAATTTCGCGTTTATTTAATTAACATTAATCCAAAATTTACATTGTATTAATTACGCACGAGTCAATTCCAACATTGGCAATCCGCCCGGGGCATTTGCTTACAATTCTTGCTACATACATCTAAGGATGGCTTAGTTACGATGTTTATTTGTGTCATCCATTTGTGGCTCGTATTATTTATCACAGCTCATAATATTTCTAATATGTCAAACATCCCTTCAAAATAAAGGGTTATATTTTAATGAATTTCACCAACCCTTGAAAAAATCCCGGGGATAGCACTGGTCATATATTGGTGTCACGTATTTTTAAAATTGGTTTATAATAATTTATTGGTACTGTGCTGTAGGTTGCAATAGAGATAATATCAGTGTTTGGAAAGCAATTCATGGTGGAAGAAAATGGCTTACTGGACTATAATTACCTATCCATTGTTCCTGGGACCAAGCGCTTGAAAACCCCATCTGTTTCGACTTCATTCACTTGGAATGGCCAGGAAGTAGCTTCACTTGCTGGACAGGGGTGCCTGTACATAGTAGCAAAGTCAAAGCTCGTTAAAACAGAAGATTTACTATTGCAGGTTTGTTACATTTTGTTGTCAGGGGCATAGTATACAGAGTGGCAGGTTACCCCCACTTTTGAAAAACCTTGTCATATAACACATCGTAAAGGTCTCCCTATGCCACAAGATGTACATGTTAGTGTTAGAACAGCCTCACGAAAGACAGGGTGCAGTTTACAAGATCAAATGCGCCGACTGCCACGACACTTATATTGGTGAAACTGGCAGAAACCTAAAAATCAGACTAGCTGAACACAAACGGGGCTGTCCCCGACTAATGAACACCAAAACAAAACACTATATTTGGTATACCAATTATATTACCAACTTGGAACATAAACCACTTAACAGATCACAACAATTACCGACACCATACAAAAGACTTCTTCACACGCACCAAGGAACAATAGACCTACCCACAAACAATATACTCACGCTTAACGCATGAGGTGACACCCACTCACACTAATTATGGAACAAACAAACGATGACGTAATGAACCAGACGTATATACAGGCAAACCCTGACAAACACGCTTTACTTGACTCTGAAGATGACCGCCGCTGAGTTCGTCGAAACGTCAGTCACCAACAACAGTCTTTCTCAAGACTACAACAACCTGGACGATCAACTTCACACATATAATGATACTCCTAGGTTCAAACCATTTACTCTAATGGTGTATATTGACCTTCCTTTGTGTTAAGTTGGTTTCAATGATTCCAGTCAGTCAATTATTGTTAAATTGTGTTAGGCTATGTGGTTTTATTATGACTGGGTTTTTAAACTTGATTATACCTGTACTTAGCATATAATGTACATGTAGCTGAGAAATGAACTAAAATTACAGTTGCAGTTGATGGAAATCTAACAGACTTGTATTTGCAGGAAGATGATTTTGGTAGTTTTCAGGAAAGGGCACAGTCCATACCACAAATAGATTTGGGTGGAATTAGTGCAGAGTCCCAAAGTGAAACAGTAATAGCAAGCAGTGCAGGGTCTTCCAGAGTGACATCTTGTTGTACAGAGACTCTCAACATGGCAGTTGCGAGTGCAGAGTCCTGACTCTACTCATTATAGGTAAACTAATACTGTCAATACCCTACAGTTGTCTGTAATAAGTTGGTTAAATTGTTTATTGATGATGCGTGTGTACCTACAGTAGAAATAAACCAGAAAATAGCTATCTACATACTGTATATTGTTAAAATATAACCATAAGCACTGTGGCCGTAAAAGCTCCTGAAAAATCCAAATTTTCAGAAGTGATATGGTGGCAACATTTTCTCAATTTCAACTTATAGTAATGGATTCTACAGGTATAACACTAAATAGAAGTTAACCAAAGTTCAACTTTAATCAAAACAAAAGTTACAAGCCATTTTGTGATATAGGCTTTGTATTGTTGTGTGACCAAAATAAAATTCAGTTAGGTGATCAATTGATCATGCAAAGCCTTTATAACAAAATGGCTTGTAACCTTTGATTCAGCAAGTTGAAATTTGGTTGACTTCTATTTAGAGTACAGTATGTTATCTGAGTAGTATACTGCAAGTTGAAATGTGAAAACTGTTGCCACTATCATAATTTCTAACAAATTTTGATTTTTAGCTGCTTTCCCATCCAGTGTGTGCCGATGGCCTAATTAACAAGTAGACAATGTGTAGGAGTTGTCTATTTAACAATTAGACAATGAGTCCATGTTGTCTATGATATTCGACGCAGTGGAGCCTACTGTAATTGCCTATTGCTCTGCATACCTAAACCACAAGGGCGATCGAGAGTTTTCATCATTTATAGACCCGGAGCGAGGGGAATTTGACGAAATATTACCCCGAGGGATGAGGGATATAATTATCATATATTAACTTGGGTGAAGTCAATATCAGATTCCCTGGTGACTTACAAACTAACTATTCACATTATACTAGAGCCAGTAAGCGCCACTCTTTCCAGTTTTACCAGTATGTCTACTACTATGCACACAAATATTCCTATTTTGTTAGAAACTGTTCCTGCTTGGAATGCATTATCTGATTCATGTGTTAACTCTACAACCGTTGCTGAGTTTTATACTGGCATCTCTAGCAAGCAAATCCAATGACGATTTACTCCGTACTTGGAATTATTATTTGTTTTGTTTTACTTATTATTTATTTTTAACTTATTAATATCATGATCATTATTTTTGTCATTTATTATTATTAGCTATAGGGTCTATTAGCTATAGTATTGTACTATTGTATAACTATCTGCTTGTTAACATTCGCTGTTACCATCGTCCACATACTGTACGCGTACTGACCGGTCATTGCCGTATTAGCTTGCTAGTAGCAATTATTTATATTAAATAATTATAAAGATTAAAGGGGTAATATTTCGACGAATTCCCTGAGTGGAGGGTCTATAAATGATATATTATACCGAAACAGTCTTGAATCGTCTTGGAACGTCTTGTTGTTCCTCTATTGTTTACAGGCTCGTCTTGGTTTATGCGCGAGTACTGGGTACGAGCGGGGTATTCCAACTCCAATTATCCGCTGATGACATTTGGGGTTAATTTTGGTTAATTTGGGATTTGAGGTTAAAGCAGGGAATTCGAGTTTAAATTGGCTGGTGACGTGGTACAAATCTAGCTCTTTCATTGGACTATGTTGAGGTATAATATTAGTATAAATAAACTAGCCAATCAGAATGTAGGATTTGTAATAGCTGTCCACTGGTATGTTTATACTAATAGCTATTCAATTGGTTATAATACTTATCGAAACATAAGGTCATTGTGAAAAACAGCGAGTTACAGACATTTTTAGCAAATGAATTTTATTATTTTAATATATTCAATATTACAGGTCGTATATTTCACTTCTTGACGATGAGGATCTCAGTGATGATCCTGATGACATTGTTATGCAGGCGGTTATACAAGAAAGTGCAAGGTAATTAATATTTACAACATGAGCATTGTATTTGTTTAGTGTACGTATTGATTGCATTCAAGTGAAACTAGGGATTTTTGGTGAATGAAAATTTAGAGTGTTACAAGCCTTCTGGCTGGAATGCTAGTCCATAGTCCATTGCTCTATTACCATTGAGCTATGGAGGCAGTTCCATAGAGCTATTAAAGCCACACGTTATATTATATTATACTTCAACGGAATAGATTTGCGACAGTTTGAAAGTGAGTATTCTTCAAAGGTGGTGAAGGTGTGGGTGGTAGTTAAATATATTATGCACATTTCGGAACAGCTCAGCGTGGAAAACAAACCCGCAATACTTCATGTTCAATGTTTATATAATGCAATGTAAACAAACGATGTAAACAGAAACATGGACATGCGCAGAATGAACTGGACGGCACCTTTAAATAATCTAAAGCAACATCATAATGGCATACTTCGTTTCATTACTAATTTGAAGTAATTTCGTTTTAGAGAGGCTCAAAACATTGCCTCACCTGATCGTAGCATCCAGGACATCCTTAAAACTCATATTTCGGCAGTTATGGAATCTCCTGAGAATGGAAAGAACAACATCAATGTGCGACGAGGGCATGTCCTTGATGATGGGATATCCAAAATTAGAAAAAGCGAATTCAACCCGAAGCTTCCCATTTCTGTCAAGTTTGCAGATGATGAGGGGAACAGCGAGGGTGCAGTTGACACAGGTGGTCCAACACGTGAATTTTTCCGCCTAGCATTGAAAGAGATGTTCCAAAGAAACAGTGTGTTTGGTGGGGCAGATGGGAATAAAGTCTTAGTCCACAATATCCAAGGTATATACAAATAATGAAGTTATGGGTGCAATGGTAAGAGTATTTCCATGAGGTAAAAGACGAGGCTACAGCCGAGTTGGATAGAACACTCACTCTTTCACAAATGAAAATATGTTTACCATTGCACAATTGAAATAATACCAAAATAGATTCTACAGTAGTTCCGCACTGCATGGTATAATTATTGAAATAAACGTAGTACCTGTACATGATGCAAACGACTCCATACAGTCTACAGTGTATTAGATTTGTTTCTTTGTGTTAATGTCGTCAAATTCAGTAAAAATAAGTTCCGATAAATCTCTGTCGATTACGCAAACAATTTTGTATACTCGCCATTTTTCTGCTAAAACTACATGGGGTGGTTTACATTACACACTCCATCATTCTCATTATTGTCACATAATGCAAAGTGCCACTTCAATACTGTAGATTTCCTCGTTCTCCCAAACTCAGTGCTTCCACTTGTGTTTCTACAGTACAGGGTATATAACTGTATGGAAATTCACAGAAAATGTTTTCTATTTCACAAAACTTCTCACGTACAATCTTCAACGTTATAGTGTCTGTACATTTATCAGTGGTCTTTAACCCTTTCCTGCCTTGGACAGCCTTTAATATTTTATTTCATTATTTCAAGCAGATAAAAGCAGTTTTGTGTGGCCTGGCAGTAAATGGATGAACTTGAACTTTTCTGTGTTTCTTTATTTAGCAAGAACTCAAGGTGTGTACAAGAGTTATGGGATGTTGCTTTCTTTATCACTTTGTAATGGTGGTAATGCTTGCCATTGCTTGAATGAAAGCGTATATGACTTCTTGATACATGGTGAGAGTCAGTCTGTTTTACAACCAACCGTTGACGACATCCCCGACCAGCAGACATGAGAAACCAATTATGACAATAATTGTGGAAATGTGGAAACATATATCGTGTTTTAATGTGCCTATCGGCGTTTGGGGATTTTACATATTTCTAATCTTTGGGTTCTACCAAGAAGAAAATTGTAATATATAATGGTAATTGAACTGAGTGGAGTGCAATTTGGTCTGAAATCAAACGCGTGATTACAAAATCGCACGACCGCGTAGCGGGAGTGCGATTTGTAATCGCAAGTTTGATTTCAGACCAAAATTGCACGACACGAAGTTCAATTGCCACTTTATTAGATCCATTTTGAAATCATACCATTAAAAATTAAACACTATGCGACAGCGGAACCGGAAACGGTATTTAATTTAAACAAAGATCATGTGACAAAAATGTCATGTGACAAAATTCTCTAGAGCGTGTAAAATCAGTCAACTAAAAAGCATCGTAATTATAAAAACAAAAACAGAGATTAGTCAATACAAAGTTCATGCTCGTTGCACGATCGATTGTTTGGAGATTTCTGTATTATTTTGGTTGGAGACTTCTTTGTATCCACTGATGATGTGAAACAAATCTTTTCTTTGGTTCTCGTCTATTTTTATTTTACGAAGATTCGCGGTTGGCCAGAGGGAGGATTTCTTGTGAATTATGAAACTCCCTCGCTCGTACGATGCTTACTGCCACTGGATAATCGTTTTCCTTCAAATAACGCTCAATGGAACTTTGCATTATTCTGAGAGAATCTGGCTCGTAATCTTCGCCGTCCTTTTTTTTCACCTCTGCGTAGATAAGTCTTACAAAGGATTTTGTCATGTTCTTCAGGCGCCATTGTTTGTGTTTTCAAGACGACGGGATGTGCACCAGCTTTTGAACACGTTCATCCATTGTTTTGTCGAGCGCGAGGTGTTTTTTATTGACAGCAAAATACTTCAGTTCTTCTATGTCTTTGATGGCAATTACTAGAAATCTGGAAACATCTATTTCTGCATGGTTTTGGCCTTCATTTGTTGGTGTTTGTTCATTTGTTTTGGTTTTGCTGGACTCGGGAGGACGTGAAACTTCAGCAAAATTTGAGAAAAAAACAGTGATATTTTGATTAAAGGTGACACCAAAAGATGTTCTTCACTTTCAAGCAATTATCATCATCAAGAAACTGTAAGTAGTTGAATTTGTCCATTTTTATGAAGAAAAGTGGAATTTTTAAAAAAATTCACAAAAAATAAAATGTTGTGTCTTTTTTTTACTGTAATTTGATTGGTAAGTTTAATTCAGTGATTAAAGCTGATTGGTTGTTTTGGTTCAGTGTTTAGATCTGATTGGCTGAAAAAAGATGCGATTTAAAGCCCAAAATAGTGTGATTCATGATTAAATCGCACTGCTAAGAGCCAATCAAATTGCAAGTATCACCAGTGATTTCAAAATGGATATCATAAATCTTGTAATCACTTTAGCAGGGGAAAAGGTATGAAGATGAAATTTTCGCACGACAAGATATTTTACATTTCTTCTGAAGAGATTCCAAAAGATCACAAATATGTAAAATCCACAAACCCCAGATAGGCACTTTAACTTCATTCTTGCCTATAGTAGATAACTCGATATAGACATGGGACATGTTTTTAAAATTTATTTTTAAATTTAATTTATTAAAAATATATTTATATGTATAATATTCTCACAACTCCTAGGTTCAGACATCACAAACGGCAACCTCGTTCCCAGGGCCTTATCTCCGCTCCCGGGCCCTGGGAACGAGGTTGCACAAACGGAAGGTGAATTTATTTCATCAGTTCAGCAAGATGATATGTTGGAATTGTTGAATGCATGTGGCTATACAGCAGTTCCAACATTCAGTGGTAAAGACCAACTTTTAAACATGATTGCCAAATACATTGTGATCGACAAACCCAGGAGTGCACTAGAACCATTCAAAGAAGGTTTCGAAACCCTTGGCATTCTGCAGGCGATAAAGGCCTATCCTACTGAGTTTAGAAATCTGTTCTGCTTCCGAGCAACTCAATTGACAGCAACTCAATTGACAGCAACTATGCTGCAAAGACTCTTTGTCACAGCTTACAGTCCAACTGGAAGTAACCGCCGAGCAAAAGAGGAACTGATCGTGATGCACTGGAGAGACTTACTGCAGGAATGCGAAGGTACAGTGCATAAACAGTGTACACCCTGTCCCTGTTCTCCATGATTAGCTACGACTAATACCAAAGCAGAAAAAAAGTTGCATTTTGCTAAGAAATCATCCAGAGCAAAATCAACTAGTTGTGAGATTACTTGTTATAATAATTATTGACAAATGCTTATTTTTAGTTTGTTAAACCACAGTACCCCAAGCTCGCTATATGAGTATTGGTTTACAATGCTTTTATAGCACTGTTAATCATAAAACATTCAAATCGGTAATTTTAAAGGTTAAATTTGAAGGTTAAATTTGAAATAAATGCTTACTTTTGATCTTTCGGTGTTGATTTGTTTCTTAACCGTTTACTCCCCAGTATCAATACAGTATACAAATTCTCCTTATTGGTCTCCAAGCATTTCTTACAGTACTAGTTGGGAGTTGTTTTAAAACAGGTTTGAGTTCACCTTTGGTGATCATTTCCTTTATTCTCATTACCTCTATACTTGGTAAACCATTGATAGTATTAGAAGTCAGCCAGTCAGGTGCTGATCACTCCTGGGGTATAAAGGGTTAACCCGCTTCATAGGGATGATATTTGTTCTTCTGTACACCAGTAAATCATAAATTAATAAATTAATAGGCACTACAAGCATTTGTATAAGTTATATCCAGGATTCAACCATATTTGTTTTCATACAGGTATATATTATTATATGTTGCCTACGGTATATACTAATACTGAATTTCATTACTCCAATATAGCTGGAGAAACAAGAGTGTCATTGGAAGACATACTAATTTTTGCCACTGGAACAGACATCATCCCCCCATGTAGTTTTGACCCAACTCCAATGGCAACATTCTGGGCTGATGTACGTCCACGAGGAGATACGTGTGCGAATACAGTTTGCCTGCCGTCCTGGCCTAACAAAGAAAATGTTTCATTTGAGGAATTTAAGGATCTTATGGAGGATGGTATATTAAACTCGCCAGGATTTGGACGGGCATAGAAGTGGATATTGTTTTAACTATTAGCTATAGTATATCCTGATTAGTGGAACAAAGTAGTGTTAGCCAGAGTAACATTACAGTAGTTTGTCTAGGCAGGAATGGCGAACCGCAATGAACATGTGCATGTAAATGAAATAATACTGTAATATCTAAACTTTTTCTTGGACTATGACATCATAAATTGAAATTAAGCACTTAATGGAAATTGGAAAATGAACCCCAAAATTATTCTCTCATTTTAACCTTTGAACACTGCAGGGCAGCCTTTAGTATTTTACTCTTTCACTCTGGACTATTTTAATCATGATTTTACTCTATTTTTTACTAGGATTTTACTCCATTTTTTACTAGGATTTTACTCTGGCTAAGGTACGCCAGACAATTCAATCGTCAAGTGAGGGCCACTTGGGCTAAAAAGGTTACAATCTATCTCAATTAACCCTTTGAACAATGGGTGGTTCTTTAGAATTTTACTTTGACTAACGCTAAACAATTTTGCTCGTCAAGTTGCAGGCCGTTTGGGCTAAACAGGTTAAAATATTTTTTAAATGATTTTCAATTTTGATATGGATAATTAAGACAGTTCATTGACTTTTAATTTGTTATCTTACATTAGTGGATACAAAAAACAATTGCATACAGTATCTTGCATAGTTTGTATTTATTCCAACAAACATTGACCAACAAATTCAATTGTCTGATTGTATTTCCATTACATAAAGATGTTGCCAGTGGATTAACTCTTTCTTGAAGTTCGCAAAATTTTTCCTCTGATAAAGGACAATGTTTTCCTATTACTTCTACATGAGGAAGGCAACCAGGATTACCTAATATATCCCGAACATTTAAAGTTGGGTATGGATCGCTGTGAACCAAAAAACTATGCAGTTCTGTGAGATGCCTGTATGCATGGAATAGTTGCAACGGCGTAGCCGAACCCTCTGTAGATATTGCATGGTGGTTGTGAGCAGCAACAAAATCATGCAACACTTTGTTTACACGAGGAGCATAAACATATTGCAAGCTGAACAAATCAGTGTCATTTGCTGGATCTAAGCTTCCTTCAAATTCTAGATCACGAAATGTTGAAGAAAATGGCCTGGTCACATTAATGTTGACATCAAGGTTAAATCTCTCCACCCGCTGGTTTCGTACTGAGCTGCCGTGACGTACACGCGACCGTGTTTTGCCAGACTCGTGTATTTTCACCCCCGTGGTCTGTTCTCACACGAAGAGGCCTACCAAATCTTTCTACTGCTAGCAAGAAGTGGTTCAACATGGTTGCTGATAGGTTGTTTGTTGATGTTTCCGCAAATGTTACTAATCTGCTAAACCCATCTATGGCAATATGTATGACAAACCCCCACCTCACAAGTTTGTGGTTGCCATCTATGTGCCATACATAGTTGGGACTGGGAGTATCATATACTCGGTGCCGTAAGCGAGATTGTCGTCTTTCTACCACACCATCAAGATCAACCCTATGTAATGAAGCCCTTAAGCTTGCCCGTTTGACATTTAAGCCTTGTGTCCGACATTAGGGTGGGCCTCTTTTATGCGAGCCAATCGGTTTTCCAGTTCACGATCAGACATGCCTGAATATCGCTCTCCTGGGTTGATATTATTCTCTTTCATTATTTTGTAAACGGTAGGTCGTGAAAGTCCCAGAAGACCAGCAATCTGAGAAGTTTTGTAGCCTAGTGCAACCATCTCCCTCAGCCGATTGGCATCAACATGCTTTTTAGGTCTGCCAACACACCTAAAATATATAATGTTACAATTATCACTTCATAAGGGGAGTTCTAACTGGAACATTTACATCACACTCACAGTTGTCTCTCATTGTAACTTTAATACCGTA
The DNA here is from genome assembly GCA_035772405.1 of Chrysogorgia sp. JL179-B06. Classification (NCBI taxonomy): domain Eukaryota; kingdom Metazoa; phylum Cnidaria; class Anthozoa; order Scleralcyonacea; family Chrysogorgiidae; genus Chrysogorgia; species Chrysogorgia sp. JL179-B06. Next base: position 459,930 of record JAYKKM010000043.1, read on the forward strand.
AACTACCGAAAATATGCCCTGTGCTTAATCAATTATATTTGTACAAAGGATTTTTTGGTGTGCTTATACATGGAGATGGGCCAGAGGGCATATTTTCGGGAAGGTTTATTTTGGAAGGGAAATTTGCATATTTTCAAAATTAGTCTCAATTGTATTTATAAAAATAATATTTTGAAAATGGGGCAGTGATACGTCATCTATTATTAAAAGCTGGTCTTCCACTAGGAAATTGTTTTTAATTTTGCCAGTGAAAAAAGTATTAACATTTTCCTTCCTAATATTGACCCATGATGTACTAATATGATGGACGTTTTCGAATCAATTTACAAAATTTGTGTCCGTTTTGGTTACTTCGTGTAAGCGTACCACAACACAACACTAATCCTAACCAAAAACTGTGTCGAGAGTCGAGACACTAAAATCTAAAATCGTCATACATGAAATAGTTCACCCGTTCTGCATCTGGATACACACATATTAGGCATCGCCTTGTGTCTACCTTGTAAATGACTGTCGTGTTCACAACTTTTCATTAAAGGATTGATTATTTCACTTCGTAATTACGTATACAAATACGTGAAATACTTTGACTCAGAGTCAGCCTCGGGGTTTTCGTCGGATGGAATCAATGTATTGGTGTTGCTGTCGTCTTCACTATGCTCCGGTCTCCAATTTACAACCTGTCCAAATAGAGCGCGTAAATGGCTGGTCATGTCTGAAAATTTTGTATTTTACAATGATTTGACTAACCTGACTGTCCCGTCGAGTTTCCTTCACCTTCGCAAGCATTCCTTTGGCTTTGCCTTGGGTTCTGGCTAGGTGGCCCAGAACTTGGCTGCAAGTAGCTAGACACAGCGTTAGCAACAATCCTCCCCAATTATTCTGGGTTCAAATTACTCATAATTTCTCACTCCAACTTTTGAAAATTTTCGTATGCAGCGCGGTTTATCAATGAGCCGAATGAGCGCGTAAACAACAACACGCGGCAAGAAGTTCACCGGAAATCTCCCATTGCGCATATAAGTTGCGCATATAATCAAAGTGCTTATTTGTCATCGCGCATATAAGTTGCGCACAGAAGCAAAGTGCTTATTTAAAAATGCTTATTTATAAATAAGCATTTGTGCGAATTTGCTTATTTGCAAATAAGCTAAAAGTCTCTTCAAAATAAAACGCAAACAAACCAGAACTATAAAAATGATTATTTGCATACAAGCACTACTCGAATCTAAACAATCAATGTCCGTAAAATGATTATTTAGAAATAAGCATTTGCGTGAAATGCTTATTTATAAATAAGCATTCGCGCAAGTTTGCTTATTTATAAATAAGCATTCGTGCAAGTTTGCTTATTTATAAATAAGCATTCGCGCAAGTTTGATTGTTTATAAATAAGCATTCGGCCAACTTGATTGTTTATAAATAATGGTAGAGCAGAAAAATGCTACTTTATAAATAATCAAAGATTTTATGTGATTGTTTGTAAACCATGGAAAATTGAACGCTAAAATTTGCTAAATAATTTTTTTTACACATGGCGCCTCATAGTATTGTACATTCGATACGTTCCAGCCGTTTGTGGGGTTCCATAGCATATGTAAATCGTGTTTGTATAAATATGAAAGCTCTCGTTGGTACTATTATGCCAGTCCTTGAATTTCAATCAAAATGAATGCGGTTCCTCTGTAGAAATTTACTTTAACATACTTTGCATCCGTGAGGTCTGCGTATAACTCATTATAAAATACATTACGTCTTATGCGATCTCTGATTGGCCCGTTTCCGTGTTGAGATAAGAGTATATAAACACGGAATTTTCTCGCCCTTTTCTAAATCTCCTTTTTATTGTATAAAAAAAATATAAAATTCTGATTGGTTGACTGGCCAGTGACTCTGAGACGATAGTTAAAAAAAGCTCAATGACTGCCAAAAATAGATTCGCCAAAATTTCGGACGAAGAAAATAATGAACTAAAACAAAATGCCATTCCTAGGAAAACCAAAGAATCTACAATATATGGTGCAAAACTATTTCAAGGCCCGTTTGCACAGGCGATGTTTGCTGCGATTTTTCTGACGCTGACGTATGCGATATAGTGGATGACTCACTAAAGTATTGAACGTCATAGATCTGCACAAATGGTTCAATACATTCGTAAGACAATCCATTCGATCGCATGTGTTAAAAAGAGAAAAATCGCAGCAAAAATCTCCCGTGTAAATGGGCCTTAAAGGTATGTAGCCTACCGTTTAGCCGACCATACTATTTTTTTATTCCATACGGAAGTCGTGTTTTTTATCAGCTCTGATGTGTATTTTTTAGGCATAGAAACCACAAGCACAAGTTCGTACGCGAACGGTATACTACAGAAGCTATGCAGTCAAGAATGGTTGAAGGAAAAATGTTTACGAGACCATAATACGTTATTCTCGTCAGAAGCACTTATGGATCCAAATATTACTGATTTGCAGGTTGGACCATTACTATTTTTTTTTCGATAACTATCTGTCTAATGATATATATATATATATATATATATATATCAACTAGTCACCGAAGTCGAAGTGTCTATATGTCTATATATCTATATATCTATATATATGTATGTCTGTATGTCTGTATGTACGTCCGTTTGTCTGACAGCCGTTGTAGTTAGATCTGAAGTTCCCTCTCAATAGACTTTATTCCAAATGGCTGCCAATTTGAAATTATTTTATTTAAGAAATAAAAAACGTGTCGCGTGTGATTATCGAGTTATAATGGCACGAGAGATGCGTGTAAAACACGAGGCGATTGCCGAGTGTTTTACTAGCTTCTCGAGTGCCATTATAACTCGATAATCACACAAGACAAAGTTTTTTATTTCTTTTATAAAAGAACACCATTATTATTAACAATAAAGCCATGAAAAATGTAGATTTACCTGTTATAAATGACGTTGCTATGTGCGTTGCTAGGAAGCCTACGATGAAAACACGTTGGCGATTTTAGCGATGAAAATGCACTCAACGGTGCAGTTAAAACATTCTGTTGTGTTAGTACCTTGATTAGCCTTGTATCCAGGTATTCTTTGACTATCTTTTGTGATTTAAACTACTGAAAATCCGTCAAAAATGACAAAATCTACGCGAAGAATCACGTCAGCTTATGCTTTATTGAGTTATAATGCACGGTTTTTGAGCTCAGTAACCAATCAGATAGCGTGTTCTCGCTCATTTACTTCCGGTTATTTTATAAATGCATATAGATTAGTCCTTATAGCCTCGTTATTGTGCTGAAATTCAAAATAATTTGCTAATTTAAATGCACATAAAATATTAAATTGACCGCCGTTTTGGAATAAATTCTATATCACTTTGTTAAAACGAAAGTTTATTCGGGTATTTTTTTCTAATGATGGCGTGCAATTAGATAGCATCTGATGACTGACTAATTATGGGCTCCTAGATCTGTTTCACTTTATAAATTATCGCGTGATTTATACAATGAAATCAGTTGAGAATGATCTTCATTGTAATACTTTGTTTAGGCCAAGAAACTTTTGCATCTGATATGCCACCCAAATAGCTTTCCGCAGAGTTTTAGCGCAGCAGTAGAGGGATTCCCTTCATCTTCAGGTGCTGAAATCGAGTCTTGTAAAGAATCGGCAAATAGAATACTCAAGGTTAGTGTATTACCGCAGAAAATGTCTTCAGTGTCGTTGCTAATAAGATTTAGTATAAATTGACAAATTTCTGTCACAAATCCGAATTTTGTTTGGCTATCGCAGGAGTTACCTATCCGCTGATAGAAACCTCTGGGGTAAAAATCGCATGATTTCGAAAGAATATTTACTTTTTTCATGAAAAATGTGAAATAAAAGTTATTTCTAATTGTGTTAGAAACTAGTCAATTTATACTAAAATAATTAGTTAGATTTTTTTAGTATCCGCGAGAGATGCCCATATTATGTTAGTAGAAATTGACAGGTGACTATAGAGTTTCTCGTGCCGTGATTGGTCGAGATGGACGGCCTAGTCCATTAGATAGTCACCTCGCGCGAGGCGACACGATAAAAACAACAAGTAATTTTGTGAAAAAATCTTTATTTAACAGAATAGTTTGAACAACAAACATTTCAGACAACATTTGAAAGCTTATTAGCATGATTGTTGAAGAGATGAACAAATGCTTTTCGATATTTTACTACTCTGCCCGAAAAAAGACGGCAGTTTTTACAAAAAACAAGTTTGTTGTCAATCCGAGCTGCAGTCTTGACCGTCATCCTCGGCTCCGTACAACAAACAAATGTCAATCTGTGACAGTATTACTTATTCATTTCAGTGAGGCTAATAAAATACTAAGTTCCTACCTCGAGCTGCTCGTCAGTGAGAGGGTTGTCCAATACTGTCGAATAGATTCCAATCGTACGATTCGTGAAATTCGTGGGTATGCGTTAGGAGGTGAACATTTTGGGATATGTAGTGGTTAAAGTGTATCTGAGAGGATAATAGTGGTATGTCTGGTGAAGAAAAAATTGTTGAGGCGGTAGTCGGAAAGTCCGTCCAATCGTCCGATTCGTCCGATCGTGACGGATCGTGAGATTGGTGAGGTTAACTGAGGGCACACTGCGAAGAGGTACAGCGACAAATCCGTCCAATCGTCCGATTCGTCCGATTTGTCCGATCGTGACGAATCGTGAGATTGTTGAGGTTAACTGAGGGCACACTGCGAAGAGGTACAGCGAAAAATCCGTCCAATCGTCCGATTTGTCCGATCGTGACGGATGGTGAAATTGGTGAGGTTAACTGAGGGCACACTGCGAAGAGGTACAGCGAAAAATCCGTCCAATCGTCCGATTCGTCCGATCGTGACGGATTGTGAGATTGGTGAGGTTAACTGACGGCACACTGCGAAGAGGTACAGCGAAAAACCCGTCCAATCGTCCGATTTGTCCGATCGTGACGGATCGTGGGATTGGTGAGGTTAACTGAGGGCACACTGCGAAGAGGTACAGCGAAAAATCCGTCCAATCGTCCGATTCGTCCGATTTGTCCTATCGTGACGAATCGTAAAATTGGTGATCCAGCTTTCCTCGGGAGTTTTAAAGGAAAGTTTCATGAGTTTTAGTCTGCATTGTGACTTGCCTATTGGAAACGCTATTCATGACTGCGAAAAAAGTGTGTAGTCGCACTCATAGCATGCGTTCAATGCCTTGTCCAACAATCGAATGCGGTTAGCCATAGTTAAAAATAGTGGAAACAACGAAGAAGGCTGTTGGCAGTTTGAATCGAGAAGGCGAAGTGGGAGGTTTGCTATATGCTGTGGAAAATGTTTATTGTTTAAGGTATAAAGAGGCTGTGGGAGAGGAGGTATTAGATTAGATGGCTACGTAAGTTGACAGATGTTGAAAGCTTTGTTAGCGGTTTCCTTCATTCCATTAGCGGCGATGGTGATAATAAAGAAGGTGTGTGGTATTGTTATAGTTATTGAGTCGAGCAGGGTTTGAAATGGTACCTTCGGGATTCGGGTCCGCTGCTGTAGCTGTTGAGCTATATCCAGTGAAGTACACGAGATATTCTAGCGACAACATAACGCTTATATGAGGATGTGCACTGTTTCAATTCTATTAGAGAATCATGGTCAAAAAACAGGAAGAAATATTTTAATGATTAATATAATACCGCTGAAGTAAACAGAAAAGTTGAGTGAAGCGGAAGTTGATTTGAAGTCGCAGATTGATGATGAAAGTATTTGTTCATGTTTTTGTCAGAATGATTGTGTAATTGTTGATCCGAGTTAGGATTAGTTAGGACTAAACGAGTTAGGATTCGAGTTAGGATTTCTTTCATATCTTTCTGTGTAAAGACGCATACGAATATGCGGTGTCTAAAGTTATCGTCATTAAAAACCGGTGAACTTTACGGCAGTTTCGGTCGACGCGAATCTTTGCCACAAATCTTTCCTAACGGGGTAGGGTGGGTTGCAGCAATAAAAAATATAATTATATGTTTCATATTATCTGGTCGCCGGCAATATTTAAAATTTATAAGGGCAAATCTCGAACTTTTAATTTTATCTGACTAAACACTCTCCGCAGAGGCTTCTTGCGCTTTTTTTAGAGTTCGGGTATTACTATTGGGCTATTATTGGGCTCACAGGGTGTTTTGGGGACGCGTGGAGAGAGTCGGGACGCGGAATTGCGAGCGCGCGGGGGAAGACGGGAAGAGGGAAAAAGAGAAGAGACGCCTCTGCCATATAACGTGTGGTTCTGTGGGCCAATTTGCGGTTCTGTGGTCATGGACGAAAGCGACAGCAATATGGAAGAACTTGAACGTTCCCTTCATAATATGAGTCTTGAAGGTACGTGTACAAAATTTGGTCGAAATTGATAGCCAATTTAACGGTTTTGTGTCCTCGCGTTTTTGTCTACAATAGTGTTGCGCACAGATGATGCGACGATCCAGAGTCTAGACATCACAATGAACCTATTTCCAAGAGACTTCAGACGTCTTCTATTCTACAAAACAAAAAAAGAGCGCATTGACATTGTTATTGTTGATTCAAGCAGACGGCGACGAAGGAAGATTATACACGCTTTGATATCCGACACTATGTCTATAGGCTAAAAAAGTCTGACAATAAAGCAATTGAACAATCTTACCGTCTCAAGTCGTAGTTCATATAGTTGTTCCAATATCTTCACTGTTTCCTGACAGTTTAGTTAAGATCATGAAAAAGCATTTTGCAATTCAGTCGCGTGTTGACATTTTATATTATATAGTATAATTCTATAAAATGACGCGTCTTCCAAAAATAACTTAATGTCCCAGTTATTCCTAAAGCACTTCGAACATATCACTTTGCCGCTGATTTTAGCTTCTGGAAAACGTCTCCCAACTATATTTGACTTGATTTGCATCCATATATTATGACCAGTCTCTCTCGGAAATTCGACACCATTTTGGAAACATTATATGGCAGAGGCTTCTCCAATTTCCGTCTTCCCGTCTCCCCCCGCGCGCGCGCCCTGCCAGCCCGTGCTGCCCAAACTATTTGCCCGAACTCTAAAAAAGCGCAAGAAGCCTCTGCGGAGGAGAGTGCTGAGTAAACACGCATTCAATAGCTGGCGTTTCAAATTTCATTTTGTCGAATCTAATGAGTAGAGTGTGTAATTTAATCGGCATATGATTTAATAAAATTCCGCCGTACTGGCAATAATTTGAATATAATATTTTCGATACCAGTCTTTGACGTTTGATTAGCTGTTCTATGGCGGTTGCCCACGATCAATATAAATTATAGCCATCTGTATCTGTATTTTTTAATTTTCACATTCCGAAACGCTTTTGAATGCAAAATAGTGGTGCCAATTTCAAACTTCATGCTGCCGTTCAACACCGCGCCAAACGCGGATACGCTTCTTATACGCAATAACGCACAGCAAGCACGAGTGCAACAAGGTCAAGGAGTATTTCAGGAGTCCGGCAATTGAAACGCGCGTTTAATTTAATTTTAAAACGAATCCTAACTGGAATCCTAACTCGACAGACTAACTCTAGGGTTCTTGGCTGTTGCGTTAGATAGAGTTGATTAAGAAAATGATTGTGTAATCGGAGTCTCGCAATTGAGAGAGACGTCTGTGACTCGTAGTATAACGACAATATTTTCAAAACATATCAACGATGCCCATGCACTAGCACCGACTCCGCAAGGCATGGCATGACGTTATTGTTACTATAAATGTGCTTGCTATTGTTGCAACACGTGCGGCTGGATGTGCGTGGTGCGCCGACAATGTGATGATCATCGTATGAAATGTCTACCTTCGCCTTTATGGCATTAGTACTAGCTAGGAAAATGCTGCCTCGGGACTAACACAGGAGCAGTGGGGATACGAAGTTGCCTGTAGAAGTGTTCAGGATTAGGCATGCCAGCAGAATGATGCTAGAAATTTGCTATAGCATGGAGGATCAAATAAATAGAATGTAGAATATAAACACGTATAAAGGCGATCATATAGCCTTGTAATAAATAACATACGGTAATCATATGGCGCGTTTATAATATCAAAATTCAATCTGATCGTTTGAACGCCATACAGTACATCTAATTCCAACAACATTTACTCGAAATGTGCAAGCCTCGCGAAGTTATAAATTTTCCATTCAAGCAACACTTTGCGAAATCGAACTTCACGATTGTAATATTTGCTGAGTTATCTAGCGGTCGAACGGTCATATTTCAATTCGAGCTAACGAACGGGAACGCGGGATGTCACCGTTGTCAAAAACATTGAGGTTTATATAGTGTCTCCTTGAATTAAGACGCTGTCAAACGTTGCCGTGTTCCACTCGATCTGAACAATCTAAATCACGTATCTAGGCGATCATATCGCCCAATCCATGGCCTTCTCATTTTAAAATAACATACGGTATAACGGTAATCATATGGCGCGTTTATAATATCAAAATTCAATCTGATAATTTGAACGCCATACATCTAATTCGAACAACATTTACTCGAAACGAGCAAGCTTCGCGAAGTTATAAATTTTCCATTCAAGCGAAACTTTTGCCAAATCGAACTTCACAATTGTAATATTTCTGAATTGAACGATTTACAGGTATCTGGCGTTCAACTTTCAAATAGATAGATAGATAGATAGATAAATGTATTTTAACACGCTAACAACGTCAACAGAAGTTGGTTTCCACGATGGGCGTGTACAAAGAGAATGGTTTAAGTATACAATATTAATATTTTTTAAATGTTCAAGATGTTAAAAATGTCAGAAAAGTGTCAATATTATAGGCATGCAAGAATCATCGTAGTAATAGAGTTAAGTTATTTACAAATGTTATTTACATATGTATTTCTGCAAGTTATGAGTAGCGATTTTGCGTTAAAAGACCGACAAAGACTTGCTTTCCCTAATTTCTTTGGGGAGAGAATTCCATATGGATGCCCCATCATACATGAAACTCTTTTTCATGTTGTTTGTGCGCGGTTGTGGCAAGCAAATTGAAGATGAAATGTTCCGAAGATTGTGATTTGACGTCTCTTTTTTATAGGTAAAGAGATTTGCGAGACTATTTCGAACAAACGAACGGGAAATATACCTTCCTAATATTAAAATAACGTACGGAAATCACTCAGGATGTCACCGTTGTCAAAAACATTGAAGTTACAGTGTCTCCTTCAATTAAGACGCTGTTATATATTTATTATGATTACCAAGCTTCATTCGCCATTTACTGGTCCACATGCGTCGAACGCAATTACCTAATCTTTGATTACTCCTAGTACCTTATATACCTTAGCGCGCCGCCCCTCCCCTAGTGGGCATAGGGAAGAAGTTTTCGACAGTAGGGGGCTGCTAAATTGATAAAAAGCGCAGTACTAAGTGTAAGAGGGAGGATTGTAAAACATGCGAAAGGAATATTTACTTTTATAGAAGTAGAATCTTCAGTTAAAAAGTGTTAGAAGTGGTAGGGTTGCAATGGCTTTCGTGTAATAAACTTTAATTTCACAATAACCTATCTCGTTTCACTATCTTTTTGGTGGTAACGGCCGCCCATAAAAGTGGCGTGTTAATAGTGATGTTGTGGTTTTTCATGCGTAAGCTCATGGGAAAGGTGTAATTAGTTACATTTGAGAAACAGAACGAGTTGATGGGGCGTATCTAGCGTTGGGCAAAGTGAGTGTAAAATATTTGAAGGAAAGGTGTCTGATTTTCATGAGACGATATAGAAATGGGCAATGTCGGTGGCCGTATGGATAAGATTGCGAAGGTTTATTGTGATAGGTATTTTAAGGTTAGACTACATTTGGTGACTTGAAGATAAATTTCGTGAGGAAATAAAATGTCGTTAAAGAATTTGTTCGATTCGGAGATGCAGAATTACAGGAAGGAAGAAGTAGTTAAAGAGAGAAGAGAATTACTGGAATTATTGGACGGAGATTTGTTTTACCGGGTTCGCGATTGGCATGGTGGATGCAGAAGGCTTTCTGGGCAAAGCCGATCTGCGATGAAGAAACTTTTAAAGTATGATTGTTTTTATTGGAATGGTTGGGCGCCTAATGTAATTGGAAAGTAGGTGATGTTGTCACTGTATTGGAGTAAATGTTGGGAAAGAAAAGAAAAGAGCAAGGCAAATAGATTTTATCGTGGAAAATTTGAAAAGGAAGAAAGACAAATGGTTTTATTTGCCGACATTTTTCGTAAAAAGGTTTTTTTATTTCAATGGAGATCTAAAGAGAGAACTAGTATGAAAAACGTCAAATGACATATGAATGGAAAACTAAATTTGCGCAAATGGATATTGAATAGTGAAGGGGAAATTGATGATATGCCGTAAATGTGGTGAAAGCAAAGTATATAAGGGAATTTGGGAATGGATAGTTTTTAGGAGTTTTGGATGTTTTGAAAAGGCATTGCGTTCGACGAAGGAGAACGCATTCTAATCTTGCATGTCATGGGTTACTGTACTTTACAGCTAAAAGAAATCAAGATAAAACTTTACTCTTTTTGAATAAATTACCGTAATAAATTACGGCATTAGTATGAAAGCGTATCCGTATGTTGATCTGAAATCCTTAGAGTTTTCGACTTATACAATGACGAATGCTATTTTATCTTGGTTCTCATGTTTCAAGTTTCAACTTCGATTTTTGTTGCTCATACCCTTATAACATAATTATATAAGACTAGGACTGTAGTCTTGCTGCCTCGGGACTGACACAGGATCAGTGGGTATACGAGGTTGGAGCAGTGTTCATCAGGCCAAACGACACTTGCCAAATCGAACATCACGTTCATAATATTTGCTGAATTGAACGACTTATCTGGCGGTCATATTTGAAATCGTACAAACGAACGGGAATACCTTTCTAATATTACAATAGCATACGTAAATCATGCGGGATCCGATGTCACAGTTGTCAAAAACATTGAGGTTATCATGTCTCCTTCGGTAGTATCGTTTGTTGCCGTGTTCCACTCGATAACAATCTAAACCATGTATCAAGGCGATCATATAGCACATTATAGCCTTCTAAGTTCTAATATTAAAACAACATACGGTAATCATATGGCGCGTTTATAATGTCAAAATTCAGCATGACCATTTGAACGCCTTACATCTAATTCGAACAACATTTACTCGAAACGAGCAAGCCTCGCGAAGTTGTAAATTTTCCATTCGAGCGATACTTATGGCAAATCGAACTTCACGTTTGTAATATTTATGAATTGAACTTAATTAAGACGCTGTAATATATTTATTAGCTTTATTTATTTTCATATTTCGTTACAGCATAATTTTATGTTTATAAAGCAATCTTCATTCACCACTTGCTCGTCTACATGCATCGAATGGACTTATACAATCTTTGATCACTGTAGTTATAAGTAATACCGTACCATGACTTGAAGTTTATAATAAAGCGCTTATGAAAGTAATTAGGGATGAGCAGATAATCGGAAATTAATCGATAGAAGCCGATAACCGACAACATTCAGGCTGATCGGTTATCGGCCGATCGCGTCAACATATATCGGCATATATTATCGGCGGTCCCGATATAAATATCATTATCGCTTTTCTACTTGTGACATTTCCTTTTGTTTGTCAAGAAAAACGCCACGGACATATTCTTCCACAATGAATTTGATGTGGCGCATGACATATTTCTCGTTATAGGTGAGACATTTTTTAGTTGCGACTTCCGTCATTCGTAGTTACCGACACATCTTTGCCCAATAATGTACAATATCTTCTAGAAGTAGAACGTTGCAAGTGCATTTTCATTCTGGAAAATTTAGAATGTTGTTTTTTTCTTTCTAAAATTACGCGATTGTAGTTGAACGCATTTTAAAAGCCAGAGACATGTGAGCAACAGTGTCAAATAGTCAGATTGCATTGACACCCCAGCTCATCCGCCCTTCGAACCGACGCAAACATGAAGCCTAATTCGAAGTGAAGTTTGGCCCCAAATTCAACTGTTAAGAATTTATGGTGACCAATATATGGGTAAACACCGATAAATCGGTCGATCAGATAGTAAATCGTATCGAAATTTATGGGATCGGTAAATGATCGGCTCATGATCACTAAAAGTGATGAATATTAATTGTGATGATATGTTGGCAATAAGTGATATATACACATGTTGCGGCGTGTTTATAATTAGAACGAAGCAATAACATATATGATAGTGATATGTTGGCAACAAGGCGGTGTGAAGTTACTAAATGTTACTAGTGCCCTTACTTCCTACTTAGTATCACGGGTATAAAGTTACGGTTTCACGAATAGTACGAATCGTACGAATGGAATCTATTCGACAGTATTGGACATGTATGGTCAGTGAAGGAAAAATAGCGGTGAAACGGTTCAGAAAAAAACATTGACAGCCGTGAGAAACAATCCAAAAATTGTACGAGACAGAATGCTGATACACAGAATTATCCCTGAGTTTTACTCGAAACAGCATGGTTCTGTATCTCCATCCATATCTACTTTGGAAATCGGGGACAGAGAATTAAACTAAAGTCTGCTGAAGTGAGAAGTCATTGCTTCACCTGGTAAAAAACTGCAGATTGACAAGGGTACTTTGAGCTGGACAAAAGTGAAGCCGGTGTAACAGGACCAGATGCCCCCCTCTAGATTGCCTCCCCGGGCATCTGGTACTAGGACCAGATGCCCCCCTTTAGGACCAGATGCCCCCCTTGCGAAATCGTTTGAACGATCTTCGTAAAACATCGTAAATTATTATAGTTTAGTATTAAGTTTATTATATGTAAAATATTGTCAGACACAAAGCGTTACGGACTGAGAACTGGGTTTTTTTAACAAGAAAAGAAAAGAAACGAAGGCGGATTATCTATAAGTGAGATAGAAAAACAAAGTGCTATTGAAAAGCGCGCTAGTTGATTGTCTATAACATGCATCATTGGCGCGATGACGTGTAACTATTATGAGATTCAATATGACCGAATATCCAATATAAAAGCTAAGAAATTATTCTGTCGTTCACTTCTTCACACGGGTCTAATATTGTTGACGGATCGGATCTATCAAGTAAGAATGCCTTCAACATTTGTGGACGAATCAGACGAGTACAAGTGTATTTATGGACGCTACGGCTGACTTCACTGGCTTATGGTCCTCACAATATCACTGCTAAAATTATCATACACAAAGCTTTCGAATCCTTTCAAATCGTCTAGATGAAGTTTCTTAATCTGTTGAACGCTTTAAAAGTTTCAACGTTCGTTTCGAAACTGTTTGTACTACAAAAGTCCTTTACGATGTTTTACCCGTGGTTTTACGAAGATCGTCAAACGATTTCGCAAGGGGGGCATCTGGTCCTAAAGGGGGGCATCTGGTCCTAGTACCAGATGCCCGGGGGTGGGGGCAATCTAGAGGGGGGGCATCTGGTCCTGTTACACCGGCTTTGTACTATTAAAACATTAACAAGCAAAAAACAGTTTTGTCTGGATCTTTCAACAGTTGCTCTTTATGTTAACCCAGTCTTTAACTCAGTCTTCCACTCTATAGTTCTGCTTGATCCGACAGCAAAATCGCTTTTTGTTAAGCACATTTTGTCCTCCACTAGCAAGAGCATGTTCGTATATGTTGTTCGTTTTAATAATATTCTGTTGAATTGAATGTTGATACGTACAATCATGTGATCTCACGTGCGCGACTTCCGGAAATAACAAATAAAATAATTAAAACATCTCCACTTACTTTCTTTCAGTTGTTTCTCTCTGATGGTCACCTGTGAATTTCTACTAAAACAATTAGTCAGCTCAGTCTCGGTGATTATCGTTATATTTATAATATTCACCGATAATCACCTCGACTTCAGTGACTAATTGTTAAACAGTATGATATACATCATAGAACTACATGCTAACCCCAAAACAACTTAGATCCTAACTCTAACCCCCCGCCCAATGGGTTTTCTAACCCTAACCCTGCGGCACAGGAAACTAAGTAAAATTCCAATTACTAACCTTAATACTAATAAAAGGATCGTCCAGAAGACGATTGCTTGCCGCTGACCGCGATAAATGGCGTGCTCACCCTCCCTCTCCGCCCGTGGTGTAACGTTTTCGGCAAGAATTATGGGTAAATGCGGACAAACATGGATACGGACGTCATCTGTAGAAAGTGCTATTATCGGTATCATGCATGAAATAAACTGTTCGGTAATCAATATTCTGCACCTTTGGAGCTTATTGGTTTGTCAATAAGCGTTTTCCGGCCGAAAATGGGGAAACTACGGAAACCGTTGCGCAGCAGTTTTACCTTGTCATCCTAAACAATGCACGCATCCTAAACAATGCCCGAAATTTGCAAACCAAATCATGTTCAGCTGTAACCTTTGTAAAAGTGCGAAGTGCGACAACGTTTTTACGCACGCTCAGTAAATCAGATTTCTGATTTTTCTTTGGCTGAAACTCTCAATGTAATTAGCCTCTCCATCATTGAGTTCCAGACTTAGATAGCTCAAAACATTTATGGTTAACTTTGCATTACGTTTCACTCTCTAACAGGTCTTCACTCGAAGCGTTAGACCTCCTACACACTATTTCGGCAGTACACCAACGGCAGTACAACAGTCGGGGAGCCAATTCTCAAAAACGCGCTAGTTAACGAATTCGTTCAACCCACTCCACAGTAAAGGTTTGAAAACGGATTCTGATAGATTGATCACCGCTGATTAACGCTAGGTACGTTGTAGAGTCGAATTGTGGTGTCAGTTTCGAGTTAAGAGCATGTTTTATGAGCTACCGGATGTTCAGCATGGAAACGGGGCTGAATATAAATTTTGCGTTGTGACTCTAAGTTGTAACGAGTCGTACCGGGAAAAACTTAATATGCAAAGAAAAGCGAACAAAAACAATTCAAAAAGTAATTTTAGCTTTTGAAATGGACTGAAATGTCTTTTTAAGACAAAACGAAATCCAGTACTCAATCTCAATCTTAGAATCGCTGGCCTTTTTTTACTGGCCAGTTTATAAGCAAAATAATTTCATGTTACCCTGTATTACCAGGTTTGGGAGTTTTCCTGGTGTTTCCCCGACTTTTTTGTAGTTTATGCGGCATTTTTGTTCAGACATAATGCAGCCTCGTTTTCACGCTAAGCTGCTTACTACGAAAACCACCGATGTGTGGTCACGGCAGCAAATAACGTATCATGGCACCGCCCACAAACATATGCTGCCACGCCCACAAACATGTAAGAATGCGAATAGCTTTTGCGTCTTTTTGTTGTTTGCGATGGCCCAATTTAGTAAGTCTGGAAGGGTATACGAACGTGGAAAAGCTCTTGACACGGACTTAAAGAGAAATATTGTTCAAGATATAATTGAACAAGGAGGTGACCTTGCCACAGGCTATTTCCCAGGGAGTTTCACAGCGTTAGCGATGAAATATAGAGTTAAAAGCGATACGATTCGTAAGGTATGGAAATGTTTTATTGACACGGGGGACACAAGTGTTAAACGTTGCTCTGGGGGAGTTAAGCATATTCAACAAGTGGATATTGAATTTGTGCGACTTTTAAAGACGCACAGGCCTTCTACGAGCACAGGCGAAGTTTACAGGAATGTAAATGAATTTTGCGATGTAGCTGGTGGAACGTCAAAGACAGCGTTGCAAAGAGCGTTCAAAAACGATATGAACGACGGAAAGTGGACTTGGAAAAGGATGACTCGTCCTATGGCTGAGAAATTCACCGCTACAAACATGAACTATTGTCAAGAGTTTTTAAACTATATTCATACGATTAATCCATCTAATTTGTTATTCTTTGATGAATCAGGTATTAAGTTACCAGATGTAGGTAGACCAAATTACGGTCATTCCCTTATTGGTACACCTGCCGTCGAAGTTATGCGAAACATGAACTCACCTAATATAACTCTGAACTTGCTGTGTGGTCTGGATGGCGTAATTTATGCAAATACAATTGATGGCGCAAGCAATACTGCTACCTTTCTAAATTTTTTTGAGGAAACAAGTCACATTGTTCTTCCAAGTGGTAAACCAGCATTTTCATATGGCGACCATATCATTATGGATAACGCTGCCATTCATCACCATCGAGCAGGACAGGCTCTCGGGGAATACCTTGACGATATCGGGTGCACATTCGTTTATCTACCAACATACTCCCCGGAATTCAATCCTACAGAAAACGTTTTCAACAAGCTGAAAACCATTCTCCGAAGGTATGAATTTCGCGAGCTTCTGCGGGCCAATTTACACGTAGCTGTTTGTGAAGCGCTTAAAGAAATAACACCACAAGATATGGTAGGATTCTTTCAGCATACTGGATACATTGATATTTGAATGTACACTGCATGTCAAAACTGTATTCAACAGACGGTAGCCAAAGTTGTAAAATAGGAACTGCTATAATTAAATAACTCGATATATAGTAATCCAATTCGGTTCCTTGTTATATAGCTGTGGGTTGGCGGTTCACGAATTCATGTTAAGATTTTCATTTAAGATTGTGCTGTTAAAATTTATCTATTAAAAAATGTAATACATTTTATCATGACGGAAATTACGAGAGTCAATAACTTGTTTTTCTTAGTAGCCCGACGTCTTTGTTTATACAGCGATTCTTATTGTTTTTGCCGCGCCTGAACACAAAACGTACAGTTGCAAGGCTGCGCGTTTGTAGTTGCGAATAAATTCCGGTTTATTAACGTTACAAACGTTGCCTTGGCGATTAGTGACTCTGGGTCCAGAGGTTTTTATTTGGAGCGAGCAAGAGCCGAGGCGGCGTGCGCGTTTGACAAACAAAGCCTGCATGTTGAAATGTTCCCACGCTTATACAATTAATACAAATGACCAGAGACAGGGCGGAACCTTTCAAAACCTCGCCAAAATTTCATTAATTTATTTTCTAAATGTGAACATTTTTCCATGATTCGCTTGTTAATTCATCGAATTGTTTTAAATTAAACACCGTTTAAACTCAACATAAAATATGAACGTATTTCTCCTCATGCCTTCTGATACCCAAAAAAAGTCAAGGTATAAACAACAGTGTTTTATACTACTGATAAATATATACATGCACTACGCAACCATGCATCTATGGCATTTCAGTTCAATTTACTTCTGTCCTCACGATCCACAATGTATGCTGCTTTAAACAGCAAATCTAACCCTTCAAAATCATCCGCATCCGCGGTATTGCTGGCTGCCACTGTTTCACATGCAAGTGCAGTACTAGGCGTACTTGAATTAATGTCTTCCAAACTCTTCTTTAATCCTATTTCCAAAAATGAATCTTCTTCAAATTTGCTTTTAGGCTCTCCCAAATTATCCAATTGTGACGCACTCACCGTAGCACTGGCCCCGTCAAATTCAGATGGAAACTGTTGGTTTGGAAGAGCATGAGAACCAGGAAAATGTATACCTTTCATCTCCCATAAAGCTTTCACAGGGTTTACACATGGCGTAGTGCTGCTACTTTGGTCGGAACTTTGTAGAACACAAAATCCCTCGTCAAACTGCTTAATTAGATGTTGAATTTCTGACTTAGGAGGCACTTTTCCCCGACAAATTTTTTCTAGTTTTCTGATGTCTGAGTTAACAGCCAACCAGTTAGGAACAGACTGGCCAATTAGTGTTTTCCTCAAGTACTTCTGTTGATTACTATTAATCAAATCTGCCTGTACTTGTGATGCAAACGTGTTCCGAGCTTTTTCGTACATTTGTTTCTTCGACTTCGATTCTTCCAGCATAGCATTTAATTTTGCATTAATTGCTTTCAACTGATCTTTCTTTGCTTTCACATATTTGCTTTCATCAGCATGGCGCTTAATGTCATTGCATATGGACGCTGACACACATGGTGGAAACATGCAATTCGATTTATTATGACCACTTGTGTGGCAGTTCGTACACTTTGGACCACTATCTGTATGAGTATTAGTATAACTTTCTTCAAGCTGTCTAATTTCACGATCTTTCTCTTGAAATAGTGATTGTTGAAGCGATATGTCACGGTGCAATTTATCAAAATACTTCTGCGTTGGTGTTGTATACATAGTGTTACCTGTTTTTGTGTTATCTTCATTGCCGTTGGGCTCTATATCTTCAAAGTCCAGTCTCCCTCTTACTCGTTTCTTAGGTTTTTGTGGAGAAGGTGAATGAAATCTTTTACTGGCGACGGGATCACCGTGAATTAGCACAAGAGGAGATGTTGTGTTCGATACTTTTAAGATTATTCGATAAAGATTTTCTCTTTCTGGTACGGCTTGCGCACTTTCAATCATGTCTACGAAAGAATCTGAATCTTCGCTACTCAAATCTATCCAATCCTTATCGCTGTCCATGTACTTTAAATTTGAAGGCAAGAAGCTGCACTTTTCCTTGATGCGTTGATTTAAGCTTTCCATCGTTAAAGATCTGACACATGCCTCTTCCATGAAGAATTTTGCCCATTTTTCTTTGCCGGCGTTTCCACAGCTACTGTACTCCACTTTAAATTCATACTTTCTTCCAACAAACAACTGCGAATACATGCTATGTTTCAAATCAATACCACAATTTCTAGCATTCCCGCTCACTGAAACTGGGAAATGGACTCACTCACTACCGGTGCTCACTACGCATTCTTACATGTTTGTGGGCGTGGCAGCATATGTTTGTGGACGGTGCCATGATACGTTATTTGCTGCCGTGACCACACATCGGTGGTTTTCGTAGTATTCAAAATGCCGGATGGATAGATGTTTTGAAAGTCAGTTTTTTCTGTACATGTAACCGATAAGTAATAAAATACTGCCTAAATAAATTGAATACATGTATGTAATGTTGGATACAAGCTTTTAATAATATTTGTGACCCTTAAAAGTACATTAATTAAAATATATAAGCAATATCGAGTTCGTAAAACTTTGTTCCAGTAAAATGAGTGAAAAAGACAAGACGTCTTCACACACATTACATCTAGCTATATTATACACTGGAGCTGACGTGGGCACTAGCATGTATGCCGCCAACGAAATTGTTTGACATCGCAGAAGTCACGACAGAGGAAACAGACCATTCCATCCCAACCTGGAGTTGATTTAACTCCATGGTGTTTCCGGATTCTGCACAACTGACTGTCATTGTTTACTGTCCAATGATAAATGGTTCGTCGACACAACTCAGCACGGTATACACGGTGATGAAGAAAGCGCAAAATATTTGTAACAAGAATAGAATGATATGGTCATCACATTTGATCTGGCGACTTCTATGCAAAAGCGAAGCAGATCCAGTGTAAATTCCCGGATGAGTTCTCAGACACAGTCGTTCGTATGGGTGGCTCTTCCAGAAATACCAGAACTCTGGCTTGGAGCAAGGATCTAGTAGAATAATAGCGTCAATGAAAGGGTGAGAGTTCACAAGTTGGAAATGGAAGCGCATTTCGTTTGATGTGGCAAGCATTTCTCCATTGGCTAACTGCTAGAACTCGGGAATCTCTCGAGCTAAGTGTAGACGAATAGCATATTACTGGTGTAATAAAATCTTTTCATCTGGCTGAAAAGAACAAAAACCACCTCCCACAGAGTGCCGAGGCCACTACATCAGAGTTGCATACTTTAACGGAACTTTTCGAAATCTTCAGACAAGAAGAAAAGTCTCGATCGAAGATGTTTACTTTCTGGAACGCGCACATCAGCATGGTAATATATGACGCTGCTTCAATTTATCAAGGCAGAACGAACGGGAAACTGGTCCCTTTGCAGCAACCTCAGCTGCAATGGTTCCTCACTTCTATCACAGAATAAAT
Source organism: Chrysogorgia sp. JL179-B06 (assembly GCA_035772405.1). Taxonomy (NCBI): domain Eukaryota; kingdom Metazoa; phylum Cnidaria; class Anthozoa; order Scleralcyonacea; family Chrysogorgiidae; genus Chrysogorgia; species Chrysogorgia sp. JL179-B06. The sequence continues at coordinate 479,733 of JAYKKM010000043.1, forward strand.
ACTCAACCAGAAGTCCAACTCCGGTGAAAACATGTCCCATTTTTTTTATGCGCATGCGCGAGTCGGCCATTTTGCTAGCAAGCGTGCATATTTGTTAATGCGGGAAAATGGCTGATAACTTCCAAATTACGCATTGTTGAAAGACATCGTCTACGTGCGTATGTTAATAATTTCATAAGCTTTCATTTGGCATATAGTTCACGTTTTCCCGTTATCTGTATTTTTTTAAAATGCTCAAAATGTTCGTTCCATTACTAGTAAATGGGAAGGAAATTTCTCCATAATGTTGTAGAATTTTGAATATTGTTCATAAAATACTTAACACAGAAGCTTGGGCTTGATATCAAACAGAAGATACTGTAAAATTTTATCTGTGGTAGAAGTCTCAAGTTTCTAGCTTAACGGAAAGTATTTCAAAAAAGAGGAAAACTTTTTTTCATTTTTGTCTGGCCTGCGTGAATTGGTGAAGTTTGCTTTTCCTTTTGCAGTTACAGGGTTTGGTATTTTAAATAACTTTGCTGATACTGTATGTATGAACTTCGGATATGTTTTAAACAAAAGCTAATACAAATATGAAACTTTGTTTTTTTATGTAAAATAAATGTATACGATTCTTTTAAAGTTATAGATTAACAACAAACTACAAGATGAGAAATTATAGCATTCCAATATTCTTAAAATATATTCAAAAATATGTTCACTAATGTTCATCTAAAACTTTTTCTGCTTCAGTTAGAAAACTACAAACGTTTGCAGAACTTTGTCTTTTAATTAGCTTTTGTTTAAAACATATCCGAAGTTCATACATACAGTATTTGCAAAGTTATATGAAATAGCAAACAGCACAACTGCAAAAGGAAAAGCAAACTTCACCAATTCACACAGGCCAGACAAAAAATGAAAAAAAGTTTTCCTCTTTTTGTGACTACCCGCGTTAGCGGTAGTCACTAATGTCGGCGAGATCTTGCTTGCTTGCTTGAGTGCTTGTCTTGGACCTCAGTACGTCATACTCGGCCAGTCATCGTGACATGTCGACAAGATCGCTAGGTATTCGAGATGTGATCGCGTTAGATCGTGCCAGTTATCAACAAAGCGCCAAACTAGAGCAAAGAAGCAAGCCATCTATCGCTCTATTAAAGGTAAGCGTATTACATATTTTTATCTATATTTTTTTATCTGTCTTTGGTGATCATTTTACTTTCCTATTGATGTTCGTTCAAAATTATCATAAACTGCGCGGCGGGTACAAGAACCAGTGAAGTGTGTCGAAGACAAGCTCTTACCATTATTCCGTTTTCTGACAGTATTAAAACGTTATGACTATTAAATAAGGCTTCGTTTAATCATTTGGTAGTGTCTGTATACCATAAGTGGAAAACCAAGATACACAGTACAATTTATCAAATGCACTGTTTATATATTATTTCTCATAGAACACAGATTTATTAACACCGTATTTACATGTCATATATCAAGTTACAAGTCTAGTGTCTGTTTTATTTCTGATGACTTGTTTTAATATCTTAATATTTTAGATCTGGCGCATCTGGAAATTGTTTATATAGCTCTGTGTTCTTTATAGCAATGGTAGGAGATAATTCTCTTGTTGAAAGTCTCAGGGTTATGGTATCCATTGATCTTTTTTTAAATTCCAATTTTTATTATAATCATCTGTCATTTAATTCCATCTATGCAAAGCACAAGGAGCTTCATAGCCTTCACATACCTTTTCCTTACAATACAATATTATATTGCATTGTATTGTATTGTATTGTATTGTGTTGTATTGTATTGTATTGTGTTGTATTGTATTGAGAACTGAAGGTATGTACTAGTGTAAACAAACTTTTCCTTTGTCTGTTTTGTTCGAAAGTTTGGATTTTGTTACATCTGGAGGGGAATTGGAAGCCATTTCCAATTCTGAGGATAAAAAATGGGCTAGCGTTCTTTCTATTCTCTTTCTCTCTTCTGTCACAAATAGAAATATTACTTTGTTCTATAGTTATTATTTAATGAACAAGTCAATCCTAATGTTCCTTTAACAACTGCATCTGATGATCTACACTGTATATGGTTTATTGTAATGTCATTGCTGGTGAAGTATTTAAACCAAACCATTTTGTGCCAATTGTCATTGGGGTTTCTCAGGGAAAAGAATGCTATCACAGATAGTTTCCGAACAAAGTGCAGTTGTACTAATGATCCTCTTAGGGGCACTGGTCAGAACAGGCTTATAGCCAGAAGGGTATTCTGGGTGTTGTTGGATGCCCTACAATGAAAAGTGGTCACCAAAATTTTGGGCGAGAAAGAAATTATTCTCAATGATTTGCCTAAAATATATATATAAATATATTTGAAAAGAAATAGCTTTAATTTTCAATATTATCATACATGTGACATTTTGACCAATTTGACAGTGTATCTAGTTGAGTGAAAATGTCCTAGTTGAATGAAGAAGCAGCATTTCCGGCACAAACTTGCAAACCTAAAAATCTTGAATGGGTCTGATGCGATCTTTAATACATTACACAGATGTTGACATGAAGTAAACTTCTAATTAATAATTCACTACACAGATTATGAATTTCTTCTCTTGAAGATGTAAATTCTGTTGAACTGTTGAATTACAAATTTAATTGTAAGGAGAATATATATGAATATTATCTGCACTACATCTTATGGAAATATAACTAATTTACAGCATATTTGGACCAAAAATATATATTTAAAATGATGAGATACCCCATTTAAAAATTTTGTTAAAATAATGACTGTTATATTTTGCTCAAAGTGCTCTCAAAATTCAGGAAATGCAGTTTACCCAAAATTCAAATATTTTCCAAGGGCCCCCAGAGAAGCCTCTGAAGGGCCTCCTAGACGTGTGTCATCACTTTTGTCTGATATGTTCCCAAATTGGATGCCCTATTTCAGAATCCTGGCCACTAACATTTCTTCTTTTTTTTACCTGTTTCTACCATTGATGGCTTGTTGTCCATGTTGGAATCACTATAACTGGGCATGCCTGATGCATTTTGGTATATGCCGAAACAGCCAAATTTCTTCTTTCCATGCAACTTATTATACTTTACAGCTGCGATTCCTTAGTTCCCAAAATGGGGGGGGGGGGGCATTAGGGAAATCCTAGATCTGCCAGCTGTCAAATCACCACTAGAGTGGTTTTCTAGCTAGGACTTATCCACCGGATAATTATAAACTATCCAGGCTTCGTATAACCAGCCCCAGGTGTTTTATTTACATGTGAACTTTACAAGTTCACTTCAAATGAAATTTGAGGGCATGTTTATGATGATGCTATATTTTGGAAACAATCCATATAAAAATGTAGGCATAGTATGTGCCATGTTCAATTTAGCAACACATTTATAAAATGATTTATAATAACTATCAATTTATTTGTATCTCTGCTTTTCATGCATTTTCATGCACTGCTTCTTAAGTCTACATGGTCTATCCATAGTAGTCACATGTACGCATTGCGTACCTATTTTTTGAAATACTTTCCGTTAAGCTAGAAACTTGAATTTTCTACCACAGATAAAATTTTACAGTATGTTCTGTTTGATATCAAGCCCAAGCTTCTGTGTTAAGTATTTTATGAACAATATTCAAAATTCTACAACATTAGGGAGAAATTTCCTTCCCATTTACGAGCAATGGTACGAACATTTTGAACATTTAAAAAAAATACAGATAGCGGAAAAACTTGAACTATACACCAAATGAAAGCTTATGAAATTGTTAACAACATACGTACACGATATCTTTCAAAAATGCGTAGTTTTGAAGTTATAAGCCATCTTCTTCTATAAACAAATATGGTGTGATATTTAAGAATTGTGAAAGCCAGCTTCAGGGGGGTAGGCCTGAAACCAAGAAGTAGCTTGCTCGCAAAATGGCGTCAATTGATTTATCACTTTATAGACATTTTAACAAGTTGCAGATGATGCAGAAACTCGAGCTATGCAATCAAATAACAGTTTTGTGCATTTTGTCGTTCCACTTTAAAGTTTCGACCACGAAAGGTACAGTTGTCAGTCGTTACACGACGTTTCCTCCGCTACACCGCAACCCCCCGGCCACCAAGCGCACGCTTGCTAGCAAAATGGCGGCGTTAATCTATTGGATGCGCGAGGACACCAACATCAAAGGCGCCGACACGGAGTCGGACTTCTGGTTGAGTATTTATTCTGTGCTTCTATGCCCATGACAGATCTAAGTACGCTTGGTGGCTTCCTGTAAGCATGCTGTTATTTACAATCAGTTCATGGTTGGAGACCACGATGTGAATCGCACAAGTCAACCATTTGCTAAAGTATGGACTAACATGGCACTCGAACAGTCTATTAATTTATATTCCAAATCTAAAGGTGGTATCGTTGGGATCAGCCAAAATCCAGACGCACTCCAAATATGGTTCTTAACGAGCCATGAAAGGTCAACCATCACCACAGCAGTCGAGCAGATGTGTGGAATTAACGATTCGGACAGAGTTTGAACACACAAGGAAGCAGCCCCTAAAAGAGTGCAACATGATGAGAAAGATGTCGAGAAGATAGTTGCTTGCTTCAAGTCAGGTCTCATGAAAGATCCTTTTTCTGAAGATAACGATATTCTGTGTAATATTGCAACTGGTGTTGTATCGCCTGACGAGGGAGCTGAAAGACTGGTGAGAAGCAACGAGCAGGCTTTGTTGTCAACACCACAACAAATAGAGTCACCGTCACATCCTCAAACGAGAAGTCCATCATTATGGCTAAAGACAGGGACCTTTATGGACGGTTGTTGATTGTTGCCAAAGTTCGACAAGTTAACTTGAGAGAAGTCCCCAGCTTTGAGCTTTCAGCAGTACCATATTCCCTGGCCCACACAGATGGCACTCTCCGCAAGACAACAAAGATCGCACTACTCCAAATTATGGAAAAGTATGTTACTCTGGAGCTAAGACTCTTCCATTCCAGGGATGGCAATTGTCCACATCATTGACGGCATGGCACTCGTACAGACGATGAAATTTGCAGGTGCGTCAACTTTTGGTGAGATGGCGGCCAAGTACTATGAGGCAATCACAAGTTACTACCGGCAACGAAACTGTGATCGAGTTGACGTGGTCCTTGCATGACCAATACTGGCATGTTTTCATCACGGCATGAGGAGAACGAATTAAAGCAACGTGGAGAGAGACCAACGCATTGGAAGTGAAGATAAACGGGGTATCCACTCCAGCACCTAAGCAGTGGCATAAGTATGTGAAGAATAAAGAAAGTCTTTGCGCGTTCCTTGAAACCTTGTCAGAAACTCCACCAGTGCATTGTCGCGCATTGGAAAGAAGAAACCATGGAAAGTCGTCGCAAAAAGCAAAGTACACCAGGATACCCTAGCATGCGTGGGACAATCGGTCGACATCGATGACGAAACAGTACAGAAAATCGAGGTCTTTGTCTGTAGTTTGTATGCAGTGCCAACCAAAGATCCTGCGACAGTTGATGAAGCCCGTTATGTAATGTTTTGTCAAAAATCAAAGAGCAACATGGCACTTCCTCCAACATCCTACAGTCTTCAGCAGAACATCAAAAGTGCAAACTATCAAACGTACGTGTGGAGAAAAGATTTAGTGGCACGACAACAATTACCATCGCCTATTACGTCTAGAAAGTTGAAGATAATATGACAAAGTCACCAGCGCCAGCAAGTATCCTAGTTTAGAGCTGACCAATTGCAAGTGTTCGAAGTCGTCATACACTGAATGGCGGGCGTAAAAAATCGCGGGCTCATGCGGGCGGGAAAAATGGCGGGCGGGGGGAAAATTGCGGGCGGACGAAAAAAAAAATGAGAGATGCCTGCCAAAACTCGAAGAAAAGTGCCCACCGGATGTAACCTTTTGGACCAGCACCTGGACCCGGGGTGGGAAAGTAGGTTTTGTCAATGAATAGATTACTTACGCGGGGTACCCAAAGCTGTGTTTTGATATCGAGAATGGAGGATAAACAAGATCGAAAGACTACTACAACATATTGTTTCTAAAATTCCGCGGTATGTGAAAACGGCCTTGCGAATTGTCAGCGATAGTTCTAAAGCAACTTTGTTAAAAGTTAAAAAGCCAAATCTTTGGTAAACGATTTTGATGAAAGAAATAAAGGACGTCAAGTCACAATTACATTCGTCGCGATCTACGATCTCTAATTCCTCAACGTAAGTCACAGGAAAGACACGGGACTAACCCTTGTAGTCTGTAGACCTTGTAATCGTTACTAAATACCTTCAAATATTCTTTCGTTTGACTAGCTGAAACATGATATCTTATTTACCTTTCACTACTTGTATTTTTAAATTTCAAATTTGTTATCCTACTTTGACCGTTTGTAATCTAAAAACTGTTTAATAATTTGGCAAAACACAGTAAACAATTCCGCTTTCAATTGTCCTGCATTTGAAATACGAGATTGACGCGAAAAATCGGTGATTGTTTTAAAATCGACTGTCTTTGCCAGGGTGACAGCATAAAGTAAGAGCTTTCAGCAATTCAGTTTAACGGCCAAATGTTCAAATACACCCTTTAATATAATGGCTTAAAAGGTTGAACCCCACGTTAAAATAATGTGACATTCGTCAAAAACTATCCTTTCGATGAGATAGTTTTCAGACAAGGGCTTGTTTAATGAACAAGAACTTCAGGGTGCAGCCGTTTATATCACTTCATCAATCGTGCCATTGCCAGGCAAAACAAACTCCTACGGCTACGCGGGTCTGTTGCGGTTGGGCTTTATTTGTTCCTATAGCGCCGCTGTTTGCGTCTTCGGAATCGTTGACAATCACGCTGTTCAGTTTGACTTAAGGTTTCCATCAAGCAAAGAGAATCCGTATTAACGTATACGCTAAATTGTAATTTCCCCATTTGTATCTGTTGACAGTTAGTGAAAGGGTCAAATTACGGAAAGTTTTAATCACATACAATAACTTCGTTCTATTTAAAAACCCCATTTAATTTGAAATTAACAATCAACAACTACACACAATATAAACCTTTGACATTATATTTAAAGACATATTTTACACCATCCTGGTTTGTATTTCTATTTTAAATGCGGTTTCAAAAAGTGGACGGGTATTCAGGGGCGGATTCAGGAATTTTTTAGGGTACGTCGAAACACGGAAGTGCACATTCTAGGGGGGTGGGGGGGCAATTTTTTGAAATTTGACTCCCTGAAATGGCATTTCCCGCATTCTGGCAAGATTTTTTAGAAAAATCTTACAGTTCTAATTTACGTTTTTTATACCACATTTTACGATTTTTTAAAAAAAATGCTTCTGCACTTTTTAAATAATCGTTACTGGAGACAATTTTTACGACTGTTTCGCTCCATATCAGAGCTCATCAGCATGCCTATGATTCACTGCTCAGTGAATCCGACATGGACAGCCAAAGCCCACCAACTTTAGCTGCCAAGCAATTTTTTAGACACATAGAGGAGCTTATCTCTCTACATCACATGATCCTGGTCATGTTAATTTCCTGGTCATTTTACCAATCTATTAGATTGTTTAACTTTACCCCTTCTCCACAATGAGCTGTCTGGTTGTAAGGCGCCAGATACACACCCATGCAAAGCAAAATAATTAGGAATAGAGAAAAACAGACCATGTACAATACATTACATGGACATAGTCAGATAACTAAGAGCACACCACTCTACATCATCCTGGTCATACAAACTAGTAGTTACCAACAAAAGACTGCATTGCATATACAGTACTCTTATTGAAATGTTTATTTATTTTTTGTGGCTTTTTATTAATTTTAATATGTATATATGGAAAGAAAATGTAATAGTTCACCCCTTATCCAGCACAATGAGCTGTCTGGTTTTAAGGCACCAGATACTCGTCCAAGAAAAATAATTATGAATAGAGAACTAAGAGCACACCACTCTACATCATCCTGGTCATACAAACTAGTATTTACCAACAAAAGACTGCATTGCATATACAGTACTCTTATTGAAATGTTTATTTATTTTTTGTGGCTTTTTATTAATTTTAATATGTATATATGGAAAGAAAATGTAATAGTTTACCCCTTATCCAGCACAATGAGCTGTCTGGTTTTAAGGAGCCAGATACTCGCCCAAGAAAAATAATTATGAATAGAGAAAAACAGACCATATAGGACATTTCATGGACATAGAGAAGAGCTCACCTCTCTACATCATCCTGGTCATCTTAACAACCTAATAGTTTACCCCTTATCCACAATGAGCTGTCTGGTTTTAAGGAGCCAGATACTCGCCCAAGAAAAATAATTATGAATAGAGAAAAACAGACCATATAGACCTCTTTCATAATGGCGCTCAAATTAAATATTCTTTTATATTCATTTAAATTAGCCTTTCTGACCTCGTTCGTGTGTCTGTAATTCCAAAGAATCGTCGCTTTATAATGAGGCCAGAAAGGCTAATTTGCATGCATATAAAAGAATATTTAAACTGGCCGCCATTATGAAAGAGGTCTATAGGACATTTCATGGACATAGAGAAGAGCTCACCTCTCTACATCATCCTGGTCATACAAACTAGTAGTTACCAATTACCAACAAAAGACTGCACTCTTATTGAAATGTATATTTATTTTATGTGGTCGTTATTAATGTATATACTGTATATATATAAATGGAAAGAAAATTTAAAAATACTTAGCTAAATTCCAACCTCCTGTTACCAGTTGCGAATTTTTGGAGGACATCTTGCACATCTGGCTCTATTTCTTGATGAACATGCATCAACGCGGTCACTACTCACTTGAATCAAGATGAATAAATGAATATATTATTAAAAACGCAATCGATTCATGTTTGCTGTTTTATATGAATTATTATCTTAATATCATTAAACTACATCAATCATTGTAGTCTACAGTCAGACGTTACCTAATCCTTTATATACTATTTAAAATTTAAACTTACCTAACTACAGCCGTGGACTTTGATTATCTCAATTTGACATATTTCGGAATATAGATTTCCGCGCCAAAATGCCTGTATAAGGTCTTTCCAATCTTTGCGATATGCTCTTGATCAGAGAGAACAGCACACGATTGCAATTTTCCCGTCAATTCACGAAGAATTTGGCGAAGTAAGTTTTCGTCTCGATCAACGCTTGTACTAGCAGCCATGATTGTAGGTAACTCGCTCAATTTACTGCCTGATACGTCGAAGCCCATGGGTTTATTAATGGATTTCTTAGCCTGAAGTACGTCGAAACACCCGTATAAGCAGTTTCGACGGACTTGGAGTTTCATTGGTCTAAATCGAAAATTACGAACGCTGATTGGTTGCTAGATCCGATTCGACGGATTTGGGATTTTTCGACGTACCTGGCGCCTGACAAGCGATTCATTTCGACGGACTAGCAGGCTGGTAGAAAAGCATAGATTAGGGTGGCCATTTAGCATTAGAAGACGCGGGCTAAGAAATTTTTAAACAATTTTTAAACAATTTTCAACGTTAAAAAATGAAATTTTTTACGTGCAAAATGAAATTTTTGAAAATTTCAAAGATTTCAAAATATATATTAAAACATTTTTAAAGTTCGAATATTTATTTTTCAAACTTGAATATTTATTTTTAAAGTTTTTCCGAAATAAATTAATTCATTGAATAAATTAGTCTCGATTTTTTGCGTAAGTCGCTTGACGTGTTTGACGTACCCTAAATCCGCCCCTGGGTATTCTATAATGTATACATTAATTGGGAAATCGTCGAGGCGAGTAATTTAACAGAATCTTGGACAACTTTTTTGCTGCTTTAAAAAACATTCCCCTTTGACTTTCCATAATATCTACGACACGACGACAGTACGAAACTGTAACAGCTTTGACCGTGGTCTATTATATAGATAAGTGCTCTTCTACCTCAGGGGTCCCTTGATAGAAGAAAATATTGCATCTTGCTACCCATCCCTCAATTATGAAAATTGTCATGCGTGAGTCCACACGCGTGGGAAAATATACATGTCGAGTTTTGGCAGGCAACTCTCACGACTTTTTTTTCGGTCCCAATCCCCCAGAGTTGCCTGCGGAGGAGGCTAGTCATACACATAGAATTGCTCTTGCAGCAACAATGAACTGGCTGCACGGAGGCATATAAGTGCATGGCTGACGAGAATTGCCGTAATACTAACAAAGTGTATTGTTGCGACTCGGAGGGTGGAGACTCAGATGACATAGATTCAATCTATGTCATCTGAGTATTAGATTGTTCTCATGAATTTCCTGATTAAAGATTTTAATAGAAAATGGAAAACAGAAGTAACGTTCAACATGTTTGTTTACGACTAAATGAAACTTTTTCAGACATTTCTTGTAAATTTGTTGTACATAAAAGAATCAAAACGGAGCCAGTTTATTATGTAAATGAATACAAAAACAAATAAAAACCTAAAACCAAACAATTTTATGGGGATTTTGATTCACCTTTTCAGCAACAGCATCATAAAACCGGAAGTGGGCTTTCAAGAAATGATTAGTTATCTTATAAACTATAACCATTTATAGTTTGATCTATGGAAAGAGTGATGACATTTCACATTTCATTGCAAAATTTTGTTGTGTAATTTTTTATTACAAAAACAGCGGATTTTGACAAAAGCCTCGTTTCCATGCTGAACATCCGGTAGCTCATAAAACATGCTATTAACTCGAAACTGACACCACAATTCGACTCTACAACGTACCTAGCGTTAATCAGCAGTGTTCAATCTATCAGAATCCGTTTTCAAACCTTTACTGTAGAGTGGGCTGAGCAAAACATTTGTTTTACCAACCAGCTCCCCGACTACAATTTCGAGTTTTGGTTTACCTGCATAGGCTGATGTGAGATCGCAAATACCGATAATATTGACTATATTGAGATTTTCGCATATCGCCATAGGCTCCTGATTCAGATTCAGTCATGCATGTGATAGTGAGCAGAGATTAAGTTTCACGTTGGTGCGAAAAATGTCAATTAACTTAAAGAATATAACGTATCCAAATAAGAATGGTTATAATTACTGAAATATCGATATACAGCATAGCTTATGCCTATCTGCGATAGATATCCATTATCTATTTACCTATTTGCTTTTAATAAACCTGTCTCTTCTTTCTTAGAATCTCAATCGCTGGTCTTTCCGTAATTCGTGGTTGGAACTCTATCTTATGCTTAACAAGGCTGACAAAGAGGTAAAGAATACAAAATAATGAATAATTGCAAAAGGAAAATTTCACCTCAATTTTGGACAAAATTGGACGGAAATTGACAGAACTTTAAGGTGGCTTGATAGTCTAAATCATGAGAAATAGCATTTTCCCGCATAACAATGTTTGTAATGTAGATTGAAATCTGCGCTTCATCGTGGTTGAGCTTGCATAGCTCTAGTGGTGGTCTTAGCTTGTTTACTGAAAATGTTTATAATCCTGAGTGGAGAAATCGTGTTTTTACAATAAATCCAGAAAATTAATTTGCATAAAATCTGCCGCTTATCATAAATATACAATTGCTCTAGATATACAAATGCTACAAGTGTGAAACGTTTCAATAATAAAGACCACCGTAAAAACCAAAATAAAGCTCACATCTGCATTACAAAAGTTTTATGGGAAAAATGCAATTTTCGTGACTTAGACTATCGATCCACGTTAATCATTATCATTTCGGTTATTTCATCCCAGACATTAGACTTTACAAAATCTTTTCCAAGCCCCCTTTTTGGCTTGACTGAGTTCTACTGTGGAAAGGATTTTTGGTATTTACAGCGCGCTAAAATGTACTGGTATCTTTTTCCATCGGTGACGTATTAAATAGTAACAGCCAAATCATGTTGACGTTATTAACGTCATTGTCCCGCGAGATTTGATAGATCGATAGGGGAAGCACATACGATCGTTGTTGAGAATGGTGGGAAACACCCTCCGGGATTAACTGCGATGTTATATCTCTCAAGGAAAGAGGAGGGAGAGGGTTGCGTTCAGTGGAGTGACAGTGTAAGTCAGTGAAAATCTAGGCAGCTGTAAAACTGTACGAGAATTCAGATCACACAATGGAGATGGTCCGAAAATTTGAAGAGCGCTCTTCGGGCTTGGGTCACCATTCTTTAGTGAAAGAAGTGGTGAAATATACAGAGGAGTTAGGATTGGTTCTTAACTTGGCCCACCCTGATTGCTGTAATGACAATGGGGAAGAAATACCTGCAACAAAAATCAAAGCGCAGCTCAAGAAATCTAAAGAAAACTCGGACAATCCCAGCCCATGCACGAAGTGCTTTAAAGATTGTTTAATAAGGCACCAGAGAGTGTTCCTTTATAACTTTATGTATACACATTTGTATTCATATATAGCTTATAGCAGTTCCGCTTTTCGCCCTATTCCGCTATTTTATTTGTTGGCAAACGCGTTTTATACTGCTGAATCTCATTGCGACGTCTTGATCTACACACAGCCGCAGAATATTGCAACTGATTAATTGCACTCACGAGTTGAACTTGTGGTCGCGAAAGGTATCTTTGAATCGTCTGCACTCATCAACACATAAATTTGGCCAAAAAGCTTTCAAGATTTTTTTAAAGATCTATATACTATATCTTACCTTGATATTTTGAATTAACTTGCGAACTTATAACAATAGAAAAACCTAATATTGCCATAAAATTAGCAATATTGCTATATCTGAATATTGATAGCCATACATGCGCAGCAGTGATATAACTAGAAGCCATACATGCGCAGTAGAGATATACCGTACCATGGATAATAAAAAGACTGGATAGGAAATTAGCCGACGCCACCAAACTAACCTTGTTGAAATTCGTGATATCACGAGTATCCAGATTTTGCTGAATTTAATTTCTCCATATTTTCGTCTTCAGGTAGCTATATTGAGATTCCAAAATGTTTCATCGTCTTACAAACTGCCTAAGCCTCGACCAAGTGTTCGAGGGAAATGTTGTTCGTCTTTGTTTCAGCTGTTTTCGTTTTGTTGTGAAGAAACTGGCGTCGTAAAAACTACCGTTATTTCAGTTGAAATTTGCAACGGTCTAAAGTTGGAACTTACGTGTAATAATAGTCGAATATTCCATCGTAAAATGGCATTGTTATATCTTTTGGTAGTTTGACTATCATTTTTAGCTGTATTATTATTGCTAAATGTTGCGATTTATGGAGATTTTGTGACGTCACGATTTTAAACTAGTTTTTCACGCGACCAAACGCGATCAACCGGTGCCTTAACCAATCAGCACGCTGGAAACGTCACACGTGATCTTAGTTTCCTGTCCAGTCTTTCTACTATCCATGACCGTACCGAAGAAACTAATAGATGGTTTTCAGTCACGTGACAAAGAACCAAAATACAAAGGGCATGACTGGCATATATTATGATATATGATTAATCTATTAAAGCTTCACGGTCAATAGTTGTTAAGATGAGCTACGATTTCTTTAACGTTTATTCATTGTCATATTTCTTTTTTTAGAAAATAGAAGTTCTGTTGGATTGCATTTCTTCAGCGTGTTTAAGTTTATTCGTTAAAGGTCATGGCTCGTCAAAACGTCTTGCAAAGGTGGTCGAGAAACAAGACGAGTGTATTAAAGGACCGGAGTGGTTAGTGGAACCTTTGATAAACAAACTCTCAAGTGGGCTGCATGGTCGTATCCTAAAGACAGCTGGAGATGTTTTGGGAGAAAAAGGCTGGTGGAAGGATCAGAAAGAAAATGGCGGGTGAGGCCCATTAATCTGGTAACGGAAGTTCTGTTGAGTTTATAAGTTTCGCGCCGAAAAATGTCGTTAGCGAAATTGTGCCCTCTACATTTTGATTACGTTATAGAGCCCGGGACAAACGTATTCTAATCACCGTGGGGGCGAGTATTTCCACTGCGATTTCACTTTCATGAGTGTTGTACACTGACCGATTTTCTTGCCTTGCTTTTTATTCTGTGGCAGATACTTCTTTCATGAGTGTTCTATTTTGTTTATAAAATAACATTTTGAAAAAGTAAGACGTAGAATAAGGTTATTAGTAAAATCATGTATAAAATGTAAATTATCCTTATTCACGCAAACATCACTCTCAGCTGTTAATACGACTAAATTGCGAGAGCAAAAGCAATCCGTTCGACAAGAAATACACGAATATTGTTTTAAAATATCAGAATTTGAGAAACAATTTAGCAACTTTTCGTTTGATTTCAAGAATGGCGTGGAAATATACATGTTTCTATACAGTTTCAGGGACACAACTAGAAAATTTCGAGGGCAGGGGTTGAACGCAAAAAAGGGCAAAGACGCTCAGTCATTGGTGGCGGAAGATGTTGTGTTTGCGGCATGCTCCCCCGGAAACTTTTTGAAAACTAGAGTCTCTGAAATGGTATTTCCTGCATTCTGAGACTGTTCCTCACATAATTGTCAAGTTCATTGATAGTGTCCAAAATGTGCACGTTTTGGAGGTGAGAAAGTCTGTAAGAACCGACATGGCACCAGAATTCAAGGGGAAAACGAACCAGACCTTTGAATAATTTAGTTTATCTTTCGCTGAATATCCGTTGGCGTTAAACAAGGGAACAAACAGTCTTTTAGCTCTAAAATCCTAAAAATATTGGGGGGGGGGGCTTAGCCCACCCATTTCAAATATTTGGGGGGGCTATAACCGCCGCCCTTGCGCTCAGTATTCTAAACAATTTGGGATACTAGATGGTTTTGTTATGCTTCAAGAACACTCAACAACCACGACGACCACAACCACCACCACAACAACAACTTTTATTTACACAAAAATTAACATGAATGATTTACAAAATATATAAAGCACGCTCTGAGTTATGACACGCGTGTAGCATCTTTTACAAGGCAGAGTTTTGAGTATGTAGACTATATTCATTAAGAACATACTCGGGTATTATTTGTCAGAACAAAATGTTGTTCTGCCACTTCTTCAGCTCTCTGCAGAAAATGCGGAAAACCGCTGAAAGCTGGAGCACGGGCGTAAGAAAACTCGTGCGCAGAGCCTCGCCGCGCCCGGTGGAAGATTAGAAGCCGAGCTTGAAGCCGAACTAGAAAGAAGCCTCTGAGTCTCGCCAGATTTGCGGAGAATTGTATTGCGTACCACAACAGACGATTAATTATCTGTTTATCTAATGTCTAAGTAAGTATTAGCTAGTACTAGAAATACGAATTCGCAATAATCCCCTCGCCCGCCTTTTCTATACCAACCCCCCCCCCCCCCCCCCCCCGTTTCGTCGAAGAAATGTTTGAACGTTATCTCGGCCAATATTTAACCGATTTAAACTCTGAAAACAGATTTGGAATTAGCGATTCAACATACATAACATACGTGTTTACTATATTACGAGAACGTGAGTACCCTTCGTAAAAACGCGGTTTATGTACTTAGAAATTAGTCGGCTTTAGTCGCTATAAGCCGGTCAATATTATTTTGAACGTTATCTCGATCAATATTTAACCGTTTTCAATTCTGAAAACAGATTTGGAATTAGCGAGTCAAAATACATAACATATGTGTCTACTATATTACGAGAACGTGAATACCGTTCGTAAAAATGGTTTATGTACTTAGAAATTTGTCGGCTATGATAAGCCGGTCACTTTATCGTATATTATTTTGAATATCTCGATCAATATATAACCGTTTTCAATTCTGAAAACAGATTTGGAATTAGCGAGTCAAAATACATACTCTGTCTGTTTTGGAAAAAACCCTTTGAATCATGTGACGGTTCAATTTAAATATGAATTCAAATCTGAGTATCTAGTTACCAGGACCAAATTTTCCGATGTCGCGCGGACGGTGGTTGATCATATATATATATATATATACCTATAAACTCGATCCTAGATCTAGGATCGGCCTTCCATCTCGCGTGATAAGGGACTAAACGCCGGTCGATATTAGCACCCTCAGGCCTTCGGCCGGCGCTTCGCGCCGGGCGAGGGGATTAGAGGTCTCACAAAAAGGGCAGGGGGTAAAAAGGGCAGGGGTTGCAACCCCCCAACCCCTAGTTGCGCCCCTGTTTTAGTAGAAATTGACAGGTGGCTGTAGAGTTTCTCGTGCCGTGATTGGTCGAGAAGGACGGCCTATTTTGTTATAGTCACCTCGCGCAAGGTTACTATAACATTTTCAGCAATTTAAAAATGGCAGCTTCTCGATTTATCGATATTACGTACGAAAAAGTAGTAAATAAAATTAAAGAAAATGCTATTCAAAAACAAACTAAAAAAGCAACTAAATATAGAGTTTAACGTTTTCGAGGTAAGATGTAAGAATTTTCCTAATTTCATAGTTAAACTCTTGTTGGTGGTGTCGACGGCAATCGGCGACGCAGTTTTCCCTTTCGTAAACGGTCTTTGCCATCTCGAACGGTCTTTGCCATCCTAAACAATGACCCCAACCCCCCCTGAATCCTAACCCTCCGGAATTTTTCGCAACAATGCGACAGCTTTACACAGTTTTTCCGTATATATTAGTAAAAAATTCCGGGGGGTTAGGATTCAGGGGTATCGGGGTCATTGTTTAGGATGGTAAAGACCGTTTACGAAAGGGAAAACTGCATCGGGGACACGATCAGAACAAGTAATTTTGTGAAAAAATCTTTATTTAACAGAATAGTTTGAACAACAAACATTTAAGACAACATTTGAAAGCTTATTAGCATGGTTGTTGAAGAGATGAACAATATGTTACGTCTGTTCCCGGAAAAAGACGGCAGTTTTTACAAAAAAGTTTGTTGTCAATCCGAGGTCATCCTCCGTACAACAAACAAATGTCAATCTGTGACAGTATTACTTAATATTCAGTGAGGCTAATAAAACACTAAGTTCCTACCTCAAGCAGTTTGTCAGTGAAGGAAATATAGCGGTGATATGGTTCAGAAAAAAAACATTGACAGCCGTAAAACAATCCAAAAATTGTACGAGACAGAATGCTGATACACAGAATTATCCCCGAGTTTTACTCGAAACAGCATGATTCTGTATCTCTATCTACGTTGGAAATCGGGGAAGAGAATTAATCCAAAGTCTGCTGAAAAAGTTATTGCTTCACCTGGTAAAAAGCCGGCTTTGTACTAACATTAACAAGCAAAAACCAGTTCCGTCTGGATCTTCCAACAGTTGCTCGTTTATGTTAACCCAGTCTTTAACTCGGTCTTCCACTCTATAGATCTGCTTGATCTGACAGTAAAATCGCTTTTTGTTAAGCACATTTTGGCCTCCACTTGCAAGAGCATGTTCGTATGTTGTTCGTTTTAATATTCTGTTAAATGTTTATTACGTGATCTCACGATGCGCGACTTCCGTAAATAACAAATAAAATAATTAAAACATTTTCCCTAGCTTTCTTTCAGTTGTTTCGCTCTGATAGTCACCTGTGAATTTCTGCTAAAACAATTAGTCACCTCAGTCTCGGTGATTATCGGTGAATATTTACATCGCTGCTTCGCAGCTCGGTAAATATTCACCGATGATCACCGAGACTGAGTTGACTAATTGTTATATAGAAATACGGGTTTTAGCCAATTTATAATGCATGTTGCTATTAAAAATGAGATCAAAGTCATAATCAATTTTATTATTCAAGCATTTATACAAACAAATACAGCGGTGAAGTATTATACATATATGTGCGAGTATTTTATCGGTATTTTTAAACATGAGAAAACTTAATGAAAACTATTCTTGTTTTCGAGCACGACATAGCTTCTCCATCGATCATAGCTTCTCAAACGATCTTGATATTTAGCTAGACGTTAAAACATTTTAGAAAATTGACTTCTCGTTGGGTGGTGATTAAGATTGGAACCACACTCTCGCTTCTTTCTGAACGCATTTTTTATTTCGTTTCTAGACCAAATCTGATCCACGCCATGCCTTTTCTCCATCTTATACTGTTCTGTTTACAAACCTTGGGCGATCAAAGAGAGCCACTTTTAATGTCGCTCCTGAAACAGTTTCAAGACCTTCTCCAAGCCCCCAATGAGGTAGGAATTATACCCGTTTTTTGGACGATAATCATTTAAAGTTGCCGCCCTGGCATTTTGATGATAGATAAATAGATAGATAGATAAACTTTTATTTATACAGGATAACCCACGAGTCAGCATAACAATATACTGGTATTAAGAGGATCCCATCTCAAAACATCGATAGCAACTTCACTAGAATGGTATTCATAAACCGTCTTTGCGCATCACCCCTATTACAACATTTCCATACTGTGTCGCAATAATCAAACAGCGGCATAATGAATGATTTATAAACATATCCTCAGCACTCAGAGTGATATAATTTTTTATCCTCAGTATACCAATTATTTTGCTGACTTTAGAGTGAGAGATTTTACTGTGTGAGATTTCCAAGTGAAGGATTCATCCATAACTATTCCCAGATATTTGAATTCAGCCACACGACGTAAGGCGTGGTTACCCAACACAATGCTAAAATTATGCACTTTACGAAGTCTAGGGGTGAACCAAATAGGACACACGGTTTTATCTTTTTTCAAGAAAAGATTGTTCTCTAATATCCATTGATGAAGATGAGCAAGCTCACTGTAAAAAACTCTTTCTATTTCGGAAACTTCCTTAGATTAATAAAAAATCACTGCATCATCTGTATACATAAGAACATGGCACTGTAAGGTGAAATCAGGCAGATTGTTT
Organism: Chrysogorgia sp. JL179-B06; assembly: GCA_035772405.1. NCBI lineage: Eukaryota > Metazoa > Cnidaria > Anthozoa > Scleralcyonacea > Chrysogorgiidae > Chrysogorgia > Chrysogorgia sp. JL179-B06. The sequence continues at coordinate 498,454 of JAYKKM010000043.1, forward strand.
ACGAAGATCACAAACAATAACGGGCCAAGAATTGACCCTTGCGGACCCTGGAAAGCATTTTCGGAAAAAACCACTTGTGATCGATTAGACAAATCAGTTAAAGTGCCCCTGCGACGAAATATCACATTATGTTTCCTGGCATTTTTTGTTACAGAACATCATTTTAGGTAACAAACATTCTATCACAAGAAATTTAACCTCCAAAGTCGCCGAAATTTTGTCCGCCATTGCTCAAAACTTGTTCTAGACGAGTCCAGAGGAGGGTGGACAGCTGTCACGTGCATATCTCGACCAATGAAATTGCTTTATTTTCTCATCGTTTGCGCGAAGTTGATCGGCTGAAAAATTTGCATTGGACGCAGAAATACCGAATATTTTACTATTGTTATTCAAATTTTCCTTTTAAAAGGCAGCGATACTGTTTAAACTATTATTGAGCTATCGATATCTGCAGGATTTTGTGAGGTAGTTGTCTTTTTTCTACCTTGTTTTGATCATTTATGTAGGTCGTGTCGTCGCCACGTGATGACCCGAGTCCGTGTTTGTCAACAATATTCAAACTAAAAAATCTCGAATTCCCATGGTTCGATTTCTCTAATTTTTGCATAATGAGTTAAACAAATGTCTAATCTTTGATTCTATCCGAACGACCCCCCTTGACCCCTCGACCGTTTTCAAGTTATTCGTCTTTGAATCGGTCGTAGTATTTTCAGCCTTTACCGAGATGGCGCCTCGTATTTGAGGGGACATTGCACCTATAAAATGTATTTTTTTTAAGAATTTCGGAAGCCCTAGCTTTATTCTTTAGGGTAAATGTTAACTGAGTTCTAGAAGAATATTCAACGTGTGAAGTTTGTTATTTGGCTATTTTTATATATTTAAATTTGGATTTTGGGATGGTATCTGGTTGTCTTCGAGGATCTGAAGATATGTAAACATAAGAATTTTTGCTTCTTGAGGTTAGTTTCTTTTCTAGGCTTATAGATTAATATATCTGATGGCACAAAAAGGATCATGCTCCACCAATTTGTCAAACACCTGGGAAAAAATACCAAAACGAAGACCTGCTGTAGGCTTTGGGAAAATTTGGTTTGGGTTTACTTTATGAAGTTCCTTTTTAGATTTTGGATTGTTCTATCTACAATAATTATAGTAAAGCAACATATACAAAATGTTGATACCAGATGTTGATATACCAAATGTTGATACCAAATGTTGATACTTTACTTACCAGTATACCTTTAGAAAGGCAAGCAAAATTATATTATGTTTGGTATACATCTAGCAGCAAGTTATAGTAAACTATAGGCATAACTCATAAGCATAGAAAATAGAAATGGTGTGAGAGGCAGATCAGTACTGCATGAAAAGCATTCCTGAGATAAGAATAACAATTATGCTATAAGGCCTTTTCGGTATGCCATAGGCTACTAGGTTCAATTCCTAGTGCATACTATTATTGTGCCAACTCTTACATTGCAGGAATTATCTGCACTTCAGGATTTTCAAAAGAGGATTTTAGAGTAACAAGTTAACAAAGTAATATATACATAGAGGACATGATTAGAGCAAGTATTGCTTGCAGAATTGATTGGTAATTAATCATTGGTCATGTAATCTCAAAACAAATGAATAAAGTGCATTAAATATTACTTTTGGGATATACACTGAATTTATGCAACATTTAATTAATAAATACAGGTACATTACTACATATAAATCACCTATACAGTTGGGATGTACCACAATGATTAGATACCAATTATAACCAAGACTATCACAATACTTGTTCATGATCAACACATTTTCTAAGCCAGAATATGTACAAGTGCATATGTTTATATTACAGTAGAGTACTAGAGTCCAGATACTTCCTACCATTTTTATTTAGGAATATTTAATCTGAAAATACTAAAAATAATACACTTGTTTCACTTTGAATAACACACGTTTAATAACACACTTGAATAACATACTTGCTTTAATATATACATTCGCTGTATATAAACGCTCGAATATAAACACACATTTCGTCTTTCAGACAGAATTTAGAAAAACTAAAATGTTGACAGAAATGCCCGTTCAAACTTTAAAATGGCGAACTACGCATAGTGAAAGAGAATTCGTAAGCAGAATCGCAACAATAGAGGTATATCACGCCCTCTTCAACAAAAATTCCAGCCTGACATCCTTGAGTATCAAAAGCGTCCATCTTTAGGAGATGTTACCTTCGAAACAGTCGAAGCACAAATGACAACCGCGCGGAAAAACAAGCCCGCTAACCATGATCCTTTGCGCGTTGCTGTCCAACCTCCTCTGAGACGAGTCCTCGATTCTACAGCAGAGTATGTGATTGTGACGTCAGAGGCTCAACACGTGACAAAGCTTTATGGAAATTATACGACAAGTTTTCTTCCTTTATATTCATACACAACTAGCCACGTGTTGAGTCTTTGACGTCACTTCGTCTAATCGCAACCTAAGCGTCCGGAACATGTTCGCGTAATGGCGGCCGTATAATCTCGTAAAAACAGTCTGAAAAGGCGACTTCCCATGCTCGCAATTGCTTGAAATTTGCCAAGTTAAGTAAGAACACCATGCCTTTACAAATATGTTAAAATTCGGGACACCAAAAATGTGATCACAGGGATTAATTCCATAGGCCCGCAATTTAATCAGTAACATTGAATGGTCAATTGTATCGAAAGCCTTCCGTAGGTAAACGAACACTGCTCCTGTTAGGAGGCGTTGGTCTATGCCACGGCGAATGGAGTCAGTGAAAAATATCGCGGTTGTCTCGGTCGAGTGTTTCTGCTGTATTTTCCCATCCCTAGGCCCCACGCATTCACTCCCCTATTTGAAGTGCTAAATTAGTAGACTCGTGAGAGAGACTAAGCTTGTGCGACTAGTAATTGTGTGTTACACGCATGCGCTACCAAAAAATACAACGCCTGTACATCGAGGCTGTCATACTTGGCTTGATGTTAATGTTAAAAGCTGACCGCTGACCATGCTGATTGCATGTTCATCCTCGATCCACCACCGTGGGATAGCAAATCCGATGAAGTTTACGGACACAATAGACCATATCATGGTCACTAGACTAGATGGCAAAACTCCTGACGAACTTATAATAGAGGGACAATTTGTGGTTATTAAGTCAAGTAGCATGGAAGATCTCGGGACAATACGCGTAGGCTCATCAATCTTCTGGGCAAAATTAAAAGCTTTAAACAAAGACTTCAGTTGTTTAGTAACATTGCACGGGTTTTTCCTCGTTGCAAAATCACAATTAAAATCCCAAGCAGTAAAACCTCTTTCGATTGAACGAGTGCAAAATCCAGCATATTGTCTAACTTTAATACAAAATCTGGGTCGTGATTCTTGGATGAATTAGGTGGACGATGAAAGGTCCCGATTAAAAAGGCATGGGATTTAGGCAGTGTTATTTCAAGCCAGAGAGATTCGACATGAGATGACTGCAAATCATCTCTTCGAACAACAGAAATACACTGCAATTCCGCCTCCCCTTATATTCCGCCTCCCCTTATATTCCGCCTCCCCGCCTCGTCTATAAACATTATATCCCGTAATCTTAATTTCAGAATCTAAAATGTCATTGCTTAGCCAGGTTTCCGATAAAGTTATTAAATGTATCCCAAAGACAGAACGTAGTTCGTCAATCTTACCAACTAGACTTCGGACATTCTGATGAACGATCTTTAAACCATGTGTACTAACAATATCCTTCAGCTTACTGTACCGTGAAGGTCGCAGGCAGACGGATGACTTTCTTCTCTGACTTCGCTTTCATTCAACGATGGTTTTCTGATGTACACTTCAAATGATACCACTGATTGCATATTGTAGGGTTGAATTTTCCTTGTTTTTTAATAACACGAGAACAATTCGGGCTAGGATTCAATGCAATATCATTGCAAACCAACAAAATGTTAAGTCGATTGCAAAACTTAATTAGGCAAATACATTGAAGCGTAGCACTTTGGTTAGTCATGTTCGACACATCCAATGTCCTCGATGAAGTTTCATACGAGCTTCTGACGCTTCCAAATTTTTACACATCTGAGCCAACATGCACTTCGACAGCTCTATTCCAGAGATGAAATATCGAATTTCAAATATCGATTTTGACCATCAAAAATTATTGCCAACAGCATGAGCAAATAAGTTAAAAACGAAGACAACCTTACAACACTCCTTCGTGTTGACGGCATTGTTAAGCAATGAAGGGTGAATTAAGCCAAAAATCTCGACGGCAACGTCACGGGTCAAATTTTATTTTCGTGTCTAACATCGTGGATAACAAGTGTTAGTTTACAAATGTTTATAACTTAACTACAATTGAATTTTTCGTTCTATCTAGGAAAGCCATCCTACTGATAAGAAGAGCAAGGCGTTTCTCCAAGATGCACTCGACTTACGACTCAGACTGGTGAGCATGTAATATCTGACATAATTTAACGCTAAGCTACTCTGGGTAAAACGTTTTTTGAACGTAACTTTAAAAGTTACGGGTTTATTATTTATTGGGGCGTCAGCGCTACTGATAAGAGGAACAGAGGAAAGACGCTATTTATTCCATTCCTTGCAATGTCTGTGACCAGGAGCACATCGGTCAGACTAAACGTCAGTTTCGTACGCGTTTAAAAGAATACCAAAGGCTGTTTTCTTTTTAAAAAAGGAAAATTCTGCTTTGTCGGAGTATGCGTGCGTAACCTACCATGAGATTGTGTGGGGAAATTCCAAAATTATTACCAATAATCCGCGCTACCATCAGAGACGTTGTATGGAGGCCCCATTGAATCGCGTTCAATGGACGCCCCATTGAATCGTGATGACGGTAGTCTATTAAACTGATCTCTAAATAAAGACTGGATCGAGCAACTATTGTTTGGATGCTGCGAAAAATTGAAGCCCTTAATATTTCGCGGCGGCCATCTTGAAGGGACCACGCTATATAGTTTTACTGTAGGCTACAGAGACTATCTGTCTCTGATCTTTTAAGATACTAAAATGAGTCAGTTGTCGAAGGTTTTCCCGTAATTTAGAACACAAATTATGGCCCCATTACAGTAACTATGAAGCCGGAAATATTTCGCGTCGGCCATATTGCAAAATTTGGAAAATCTGGAAACCAGACGAACGTCAAATGGGTCGCATACGCCGACGACGTCAAGAACCTTACTAATTTTCAAAGAACTCTTAAGGAGTTTGGATTGAAAATGAACATTTCTAAAACCGAGACGATGCTGCTTATCAACTCTTTGCCAACTAGTCGACAAACCTCTGATCAACACCTCTGTTTTCCGATACCTTGGTTCTATGTTCAACTACTACACCTGTGAAGAAGAAATCTCGTCTCAACTCTGCGAAATACAAGTTCTTTAAAACGAAGCCGTTTTTCACTAATAGTGACGTAAAACTCCATATCCGGACGTTACATGGTGCGTGGTGGTTTTCAGCTCCAAAAGAAAGGCGATCCTGAAACGACACCGGAACTGTTTTTCAAGTACATCAATTCGAACGATCGAATACTTCAGAAATGCAATACCGTACCTCTACAAGACTTTATCTACGATCCGCAAGACCGATGGATCGCACACATCGCTAGAGCTGAAAATGGATTGGCCATCAAGCAATGCTGCTTTGAAAACGCGAAGTCCTCAAGACTAGGTCAACATCCCTGCACAATCCTCTCCCAAGTCGGCAAACGATGTGAGAATCAAAACATTACCATAGACCAAATGCTGACGGGTATGATCAACAGAAAATATCCGATTTGAATGTACAAGTGATAGTAGACTGGTATCGCGATGATGCCCTCCAATAGCAACCCAGCTGTATGTTGGAGTAAACAACAACAACATATTGGAGTTACCACGGTCACTCCAATATGGCCGCCATGCGCTAATTCCGGTTTCATAGTTACTGTTTGTGTTCTATATTATGGGAAACCTTGGACAACCGATTCATTTTAGGATCTTAAAAGATCAGAGACAGATAGTCTCTGTCGCCCACAGTAAAACTATATAACGTGGTTCCTTCAAGATGACCGCCGCGAAATATTCCTGGCTTCATTTTTTCGCAGCATCCAAAAAATAGTTGCTCGATCCAGTCTTTATTTAGAGACAAAGCAGAATTTTCCTTTTTTGAAGAGAAAACTATGATGACGTTATCTATTAACAAGATGCAAAAAAGCTTCTGGTAATAGACCACCACCGTCGCAATTTAATAGGGCGTGGGCGCTATTGATAAGAGGAACCGAGTAAAGACGCTATTTATTCCATTCAGTGCAATGACTGTGACCAGGAGCACATCGGTCAGACTAAACGTCTGTTTCGTACGCGTTTAAAAGAACACCAAAAGGTCGGTTCTATGAGGGTAAAAATAGGGATCCTAACTTTACAACAATCACAGTTGATGAAGACACTGGATTGGAGTGTCGAAGCGTTGGGTCATGGACAGTAACTTTTAAAGTTACGTTCAAAATACATTTTAACCCAGAGTAGCGTCAAACTATGTCTGAAATACAATATTGATATAAATATTCTTTTTGCCATTGGTGTGTCCTCCCTGATATCCTATCCGTTCTATGAGACTACGATGTTTTCATGGCGTTAAAATAAACAATTTTAGAAGTAGATTGTTTTGAACAGTGAATGTTGTGAACGAAGTTTTCAAAAATGTAATCAAAGCAATTGATTACAGATATAAGTCATGAGATAACAGGAAAACGTTCACAATATAGTTCAATATAACACACCCTGATATATAGTGACTGCCGCATAGGCAGTACATACATCAATCGAACAAGTACATCATTGTAACCTTCGCTCTCCATCTGAGTCTCGTAGCTCAATGGTTATGAGCGTCTTACCGGCAGTCAGAAGATTACAAGTTCGATTTCCTGGTGTCTTAATTCATTAATTGTTATGTATAAAATGTTTTGACTTTTATTTTGTATAGGTCGGCGTCATGTTTAACTCGATAGCAATCCAAAAAAATCTCCAGGTGGCAGCAGATTGGGGAATTGTTCTATTCGAATTAATCAGTTCTGGAATAATTTCGTCGGAATGCGTCTCAGGAAATTTGTAAGTGCTCCTTTACTAGTTAAAGTGATACTTTCCCTCTAAAACAAGTGGTTGAGAATCGCATCGGTATGAAAATATCATTCCAAATTTTAGACAATTAAAGCCGTCAATTTTGTTCTAATTGTGGGCGATCGCGGTCGCTCCCACTAAGTTTTGACGTCATTGAGTGAAAAAAACAGCGTGAAAAAACTACAGCGTGTTTTGTATAGCCTGCGTACAGACGCTCGCGGGCGCAAAAAGGCGGCGCTAAGTAGCGTCTGTGCATCAGAGCCAAATTGTGTGTTCTGTAATTTATGCCGATTATTCGCAATGCTTATAGATTGTGTTTATGCCTTATAGTAGACTTGCTCCAAGTCTGCCTCTTGATTGTTTCGGGTTTATTTAAAGACGGGTTTGTTTCGAGAAGACGGGTTTATTTCGAGAGTGGTTTGGTTTCAAAGACGGTTTGTTTCAAGGTTTTGAAAAGAACCTGTCTCGAAACAAACCCGTATTCTCAAACAAACACGTCTTTTAAAACCCGAAACAATCAAGAGGCAGACTTGGAGCTAGCCTACGTCATAGTCTGTTAAATTTGAAAAACACAGACTATGAACCAGTTAATCGTGTTCTGTGACGTAGCTACTATAAGGAATTTAAATAATAGACCATGATTGGTCGCTTAGAAAATTTAGTTAATACGTGATATTCAATTGGTTAAGAACTACTTCCGTTTTCAATGTTCGTCATGTTGTTTACCACGAAGACAGTTTCTCAGCCGCCTCAACGTTTCCTTAAAACGAGACTATTAAAGAGTTTGCTAATACTTTCAAAGGATGACTGTTTATAGTCGGCATAATTTTGGTTCGAGGATGATCAAACAGTCGAAGAGATGCGGGAATCGAATTGTTAATCATACGATATTTCCAGGTAGCCGTCGAGTGCCGATTCTCGTTATGCTGTTTCGTTTTAGCTTTTCAGCTTGTCCTATTTGTCTATATTAGAGCTAAGTTTGCTCTTCGTATGATTTCTTAAACTTTTAGTGAATACTCGTTAGTTGCTATAAGTATAGACTTGCTCCAAGTCTGCCTGTTGATTGTTTTGGGTTTGTTATTTTTTGGTTTTTTCGGCTCAAAATGTGCTTAAACGTACCTCGTGAAATTCTTAAGGTCTTCTTAAATCGTGGTTCGCTATAAGTATTCCATACCACTTGCCACCAGCCAGAGTTGCGAATATATCGTCGACATGATCGATGTGTTGATTTTGTGATAATCGAACAAGGTAGCACTAACCCAAGAAGAGAGAAGAGTACATTTACCAAAAATCTCCTCCTCATGACCAGTAAAGACATCGTGCTTAGTAACAGCAGTCTTCTTCTCCTATTCGATTCGATAAGCTTCCAAATCGCCAACGCTTTCAACCTATTCCTCCTTGCTGCCTTCGCCATGTTTATATTTTCGCGGGAGCGCGCGCCAATTCTAAATCCGCTGGTCATTATGTTCACTGGAGCACAAGAGGTGAATTCGGTACGACTTATTAGGTTCGGCGTATGAATCAACTGCCGTGCTAAATGTATTTGAGTCGACCCAAATGATAATAGGTTCGGCACATGAAAAGTACGCCGTCTGAAACAGGCCTTAGTTAAAGACTAGGGGTTTGTTTCGAGAATACGGTTTGTTTCGAGACAGGTTCTTTTCAAAACCTTGAAATAAACCCGTCTTTGAAACCAAACCACTCTCGAAATAAACCCGTCTTCTCGAAACAAACCCGTCTTTGAATAAACCCGAAACAATCAAGAGCATAAACACAATCTATAACTATAAGCATTGCGAATAATCGGCATAAATTACAGAACACACAATTTGGCTCTGATGCACAGACGCTACTTAGCGCCGCCTTTTTGCGCCCGCGAGCGTCTGTACGCAGGCTAACTTGGAGCAAGTCTATGCTTATAGCAACTAACGAGTATTCACTAAAAGTTTAAGAAATCATATAAAAAGTTCTAATAGACAAACAGGACATGCTGAAAAGCTAAAATGAAACAGTATAACGAGAATCGGCACTCGACGGCTACCTGGAAATATCGTATGACTAGAAGTTACTATCGCAAGGGAAGTGCTGCCTCAAAAGTCATGGGAAGCCTAATTTTTGATAAAATTTCCAAAATGAACCCACTGTAGTATGTACACATTTAAATACAGCAGACTTAAATTACAAATGACTATCACTTAATATCTGAATATAATTGGCAAAGCTTTTGACTGCATACACAGTATACATTATGACTACAGTATGTAGTTGGTGATTGGTAAACAAATTTTTGATAAATCACTGCCACTATAAATCATGCTTCTTACTGTGGCAAAGCTGTTAGTGGAATTGTGAGTGTCTGATATGTTATGGCAAAGCAAGCGCTAAACAAATAGGCGCTGACTAAATAAATACCAGAAATGGTATGTATGCAACAGATGTTTACGATATTGTTGCACAATTACTAATTTATATCATCTAACTTTCAAGGAGATCTTTGTGATGTATTAGTTCATTGCACATGCCCACGACTCCACATATTATACTGTAATTGTCATTCAGGAATACACCAAGGTCCACTACAACCTCTGTATTTTATTTTCCCAAAAGAACTTGTAATATTGTATTTACTGCATACCAAATATTAAGGTTACCATGGCACACAAATAATTTCCATTGCACACTGAATTTTCACAAAGTTGAGGTAAATCATTTCTTGAAGACAATTCCATGTACAGTTTATTACATTATACAGTGTATCCACATACAGTTTTGTGCACGAACCATTGTAGAAACCATTTCCTCAAATCCAAGTCAGATGTTAGTGGTATCAGGTATGTGATGAGTGCCAAAGATTGAGGAGATGGTGTCCATATGCTTAACTTTAATTCACAGTAAACAAAGTTGAAAGAACATGTCTTTTTTAGTTTCCTTGTAGATAGTGTCTCCTTGAACTAAGACGCTGTCGATTGTTGCCGTGTTCCACTCGACACTCGTTAACAGGAACGTTCTGTGCGTTTAAAAGCGCCGATAAACTCATAAAGGAACACTGTTTTCCCTCGAGACTCGCCACTAAAACGTTCATGACCTTGATGTATACTCCCACAAGCAAGTAGATCGAACCAAAATTATGCCGACTATAAACAGTCACCCTTCGAAATTTTTAGCAAACTCTTTTAATAGTCTCGTTTACAAAGAATACGTTGAGGCGGCTGAGAAACTGTCTTCGTGCCGTGGTAAACAACACGCATTGAAAACGGAAGTAGTTCTTAACCAATAAAATATCACGTATTAACTAAATTTTCTAAGCGACCAATCATGGTCTACTATAAAAATTCCTTATAGTAGCTACGTCACAGAACACGATTAACGGCGCTGGTTCATAGTCTGTGTTTTTCAAAATTCAAATTTCACAGACTATGACGTAGGCTAGTTTTGTAGGGCTTATCGCGTTTATTTTTTGTTGCGATGTCTCGTTCATGACACCGACCATTTAAGATTAAAGGAATATGTTCTTGTTCCAAATGTGAACCACAGTTTTGTGTGAACCTTGGAATGTTTTTTTTTTTATGATTTTAATTTTATTTTGGATGTCGAAAAAGGTTTGCCGCACATGATTGTTCGGCCGAGTAAAAAATAGGGTCCAATCCGCGTTATACCATCAAAGACGTCTGGCAGCATGTTTGGCCGGCAGCATGTCATACTGTATATATCGGACTCTTTTAGTTAAATTTGTCAGTTGTCAGAAGTTTCCGGTTCAAATTGTTCAGTTTAAAATTGTTCAGTCTCTTAACTTCAGTTTAACTGATGTTTGGGTATTTAAATTAAACTCTGATCATGATGGCGTTCATCCCCCAAATTGCAAAACTAAGTAAGAAGCTGCCTTGTGCGACTGTTTTTTCCCAGCCGTGATCGCCGGCGTGTGCAATTTGGCATATTTATCATGCCAATCATTCATAATTCACGAGTAAACACAACGGAAATCAGTACCAGGTCGAATATGTGACCCCAATCATAACCCTAACACCCCTAGAGTTTCATCATAACCCTTCGTAAAAACCTGTTTATGTACTTAGAAATTAATCGGCAATACGAAGGCCGCTTCGTCGTAGATTTTTTGAACGTTATCAATTTTACTCGCGCGAATTCTGAAAACAATTCTGAAAAAAGATTTGGAATTACCGTGTCCAAGTACATAGCATACGTGTCTTCAGGTAATATAAACACTGCATGTTTTCTGCATGTTTACTTGAATTTGAGATCGCGGACCAACCCGTTTCGAAATCACTCAATTACTACTCATCTTTTAGAATAGGTCTACCGCAATTAAGTCAGTTACTTTCAAAATCTACACCAACACAGTCAGAGAACAACTCGACCAAAAGCAAAGCTGTCGAAAAGAACGAATTCGGCCACGTGACTCGGCTTTACATGCCTCGAGGTTCGCGAAGCCTGACGGAATTTTTATTGCGTAATTTTGCAAATTTGTGGAACCCCAAAAATAATAATTAACAATTATTCACCGAAGTGGAAGTGAATAGTGGTGGATATTTACCGAGACGCGAAATTTTAGCATATACCAAAACAAATTGATAAAAATTAAGTAAATTTCGGTTAGTTTCATTATAATTTAGCCAGGAATTGTTGCGAAACGCAAGGCAAAACTAATTCTACCAAGGTGGTCATACCATATTTGGAGTTGTTTATCAGTTTTGACAGGCTGACAGAAGCCGGTCGTTTTAAAAACCTTTCGAAGTTGGATCACAGTAAGGCAAACGACCACTGGATTTTAGCTCAAAGGAAATATTTTAATACTGTACATTCGAAAACCTGAGGAAAAAGGATAAATGAATTCTGGGTGAGTAAATGACAGTTGTTCTTTTCAAAAGATGAGTGTAAGCGTTTTTATTTCGGTCAGTGCATAAAGTGACAATGTTTCATGTGTTTAGTCGTTGAATTTCCTTTAATTTATAAAGATTTTCTGAGGGTGTTTCTGTTACAAAGTCGTTAGTATATTTTCCGGTCATTTGTTTAGTATTCAGTTCATTACTCGCCAGTTTCTAGGGCATCTTTATGGCCGAAACCGTACTAATTCTTTAAGTTTCGCTTGGTTTTTGTTGTAACTGAAATGATTTTTAATGTTTCTGAATGTTATTAAATTCTATATGAACGGCAATTCAAATTGTCTCAAACTATATAAAGGCGAATATCGATATATGAACTACGGAGTACACTTTTCTTTCTAAATATTTGAAGGAATACTGGCAACAGTCAGTTCGTTCAATTGAGTTTGTTTTTGGAGCACATCATTCATTGTTCTGCGGGTTTTTGAGCACTTTCTATTCTCTCTTTCAAACTTGTTTTTCCTAAATATTACCTAAAACTAGAAGTTACTATCGCAAGGGAAGTGCTGCCTTGAAATCTAAGGATTTGTGATATTGTGCAAAATTGCAAAAAATAGCGGTGGACTTATTGAAGTCAAAGTTGCAGTGGAGGTAGTAAAGCCTCGTACCCATGCGGTTAAGGTTTAGGAAAGACAGTAAGACCAGAGAGCTCTACATATATATGAAGATCACACTGAGCTTGCAGGAGAAAAGGTACTTTGGGGTAATATCAGGGACATACACAACAAAATTATACAAAAACAACAAAAATTTATACATTATAAATCAGAAAGATAGAAACTAATACAGTAAATACATGTAAACCCGGTCATCATCATGTGCATGGGGAATTTTTACATCCCTGTAAAAACCTTGGGTTTTTGTGAGACAAACAATTCAAATTAAAAGTGTTTTCAGACTTTCAACCCATTGGAAAGAAAAGTCGACTGGTTGTTGCTCTCCTCCCCCCACCTGAAATAATTTCATGAGGTACAACGACCCCCATTTGAAAAAACCTGTGTACGCCCTAGACACTTTTCTATCTGCGGATGAATCATATGCAGACACCCCCTGGCACATTTGTGGATGCCTCATGTCTGCCCCCTCCCTTGTTGACCTCCTTGTGTTTTAATGCTCACATCTATTTTTCAATCACAATATAGTAATGAACTTATGAACTTGAACAGTTGCATAAAAATGCAGTTGAACATAAAGATAAAACAGTTGTATAACATAGTTCTCTGTACAAGGCTTGTATACATTTAAAAATGCAGTTCAATATGAACACAAAACAGTTGATATTATAACAGTTGATATTTTTATATCTCAGAATTTGTTTCTGATATCGACACAAGGGACACGGATGTGCATTATTTTGCATGCTCAATATCTGTTATCTACATTATTATATTTGATATTGAATGATTTGCCATATTCAAGAATAAAGAAGACTATGTATTCTTCTGATATATTAAGATCACTGTTGCTTCCCAGATGCTGATCAGCATGAACACAGTGGCTCTAGCCTCTGTGAGAAACAATGAACTCACACCAATATACACCTAAATACAAACAAAACAATTAACAATTTGATAATTGATGATAATTATGGCAAGAAATTGCAGATGATATCTTATAAATTTCTACCTCACTCAACCATATTGCCGTTTTAAGTTAGCCTTTAAATAAGGACAAAGAAAAATTAAGTACACAGAACTATCTTAGTCGCCTTACCTTGACAACAAAAAATCTCCTCACTGAAATGAACTGAAATTCGTGACAGCACCAACGTAAAGACAGAAGAGATCCTTGGAGAACTTCGTTCACTTCTTGCTCACCTTCAGATTGCTCATAATTGTAATTTTATAGATATTACGTCACAAAACGTCATAAAATCGGACAGAAATCCTTAAATTCGATCTGATCGAGTTTCTGTCTGCTATAGATACGTCCGCAAAGGTCTGGGCACGAGTGCAGCAAGAATATGAGTGCTGCCCGAAGGCAGCAATAATTGCCCTACATACAGTGATTGTGTTTTCTACCTGCCTGCGTTTACCAATTTCTTGCATTATACTAGAAATACGTATACGCAACAACCCCTCGCCCAATTAGAAAGAAATTACTTTTATCACAATATTGATGACTCGCGAAATAATCAATGCAGTATTTAGTATGTAGACACCAAAGGCTGTTGAAGGAAGAAAGTGCATATCTATCATACAATGAGTGTCCTTTAAAAAAATCAAATTCGTTCAAATGTCTATGGATACATATAGTGCAAATGTATAGGGTCCATTCAAATTAGATTTACTAAGACGTATTAGGGATTCTACTCCAATTGTTGGTGTGGATACATTATATACAGTAAGTTGATAATTCTACCCATATTGAACTACTGTGATGTGGAGCTGGCAGGAATATGGATAACTAAATATTGATGGTCATAATCCGAGGTCTCTATGCATGTCAGGGAAACTGATTGGTTAATAGAAATCCTAAGTTTTGTACCTCTTGTATTAGAAGCAAGTTACATTGTGTAATGCTAGTTAGGAATTAAAATTCCATGGCATTTTAACATCATATCTACCAGTAAAAGCTATTTTCCATGTTTCAATTAATCTAACGTACATGTTATAGCACCATTATCTATTGCCTTAATTGACAATATGTAAAGGATATACAACTTTTGAGTTAAAATTAGTTTTTGTAACATTGTACTGTACATTTATGAATATGTGTTGAAATTTGTAACAACTGTAATTTGTTAGAAAACAAGACCCGCATATATTGATACCAGTGTTAGCATTGAAGGGCCTATCCTGTATAAATATTATTGTATTATTATTATTATTATTATTATTATTATTATTATTAATATTATTAATACTATTAATAACAATGCATTAACAATAATACTATTAATAATAATGCCTAATGCAGATTGTAGATACCATACAAAGCATATATATGGCATTGTGTACTATAGTATCTAAATTATATCACCATGCACATATATATTATAACCTATATCCAGGATGCCATGCCTAGTCTGCTTGTCGATAATGATCTAGCTAACACAGTACAGTACTTGTTCAATCCATAACAATCTGCATACATAGTAGTGTCAACATACCCAATGTGAACATAATAATAATAAGCTGTATTTTACATTGACAGAATAAGTTGTGACCCACTAGGCCAGCTAAGTACTGTAGGTCTAATATGTTCCATAATGGATGGAGTACTGTAAACACAGATTATATATGGAATACATGCCAGTATACAAAACATGGACGTCAAGATCATATCGTCAGAAACATAATATTCCTGGTTGAAAAAAATTATAACCTTATTGCCAGTGACGGCCTCTAACCATTGAGCCATCGAGATTCAGATGGAGAGAGGTTACAATGATGTACTGGTTCTAATGATATATGTACTGCCTTGGGTGTGTTAATATATACACTGCTGTATGCAAATGCGAGCTGCATTTAGGCAGACATATATCAATCGAATCAGTACATCAATGTAACCTTCACTCGCCATCTGAGTCTTGGTAGCTCAATGGTCAGTGTCCGGGACACAGAATAATTTTTCTGAGGATATGAGCTTGCTTGACAATCATCCATGTACTGTATCGTCTGTTTCCCCCCGAGCTCTCCCTTATTCACTACAGCAATGTATATAGTAACACTGACAAGTATACAGTAATGCTTGTTTATTGCTACAAAATTGTAGGCCAGGGCCCAGGTCATATAAACACAGCAATAGTATGCATGTTTTTTTCACCCTAAACTACTGTATATATAGGCTAATTATCAAGCATATAGTATTTATAATTTTAATAAAATAATAAACATACTGTACATGCAATTCCAAAATTTGTACTACCACTTACTATTCTGCAGTATTATAAAGAACAAATGGTATATATTTTAAACTGCATGGATTTAATTCCAACTGTCAAAATATTATACATACATGTTTTGAAAATTCTAAACATTAAAAACATTACACACCTTCAAATTTTTCAAAATCTCTCTGTTAAGTATTTCAAAATTTGTCTATTAGATTTCGGAGCTTGGAGCAAATACACAATACAGTGTACAATTATTTAAATTACATGAAAATTAGCGAGTCAAGTCAAAAAGTTAAACGATAAAGTGAATGCACTGAACTGAAGGTATAATGGCTATTCGTACGGTAGCCGTACGACGCTATAGTCTCTTAGAATTCAACGACATGCGGGTAAATATCACCAAAAAACTAAACCTAATCCTAACCAAATTACTAACCCTAACCAAATTACTAACCCTAACCAAAAAAAACTATGCAGAAAAGGCAAATTAATTGCTCAACAAAGACCGGTGAGTCGGTGACAATGTACTATTATTAGCCGTTGTTTGAGAATACTAATTTATTTACCTTTTACTTGTTCCTGTCTTTGATTATCTTGTCCTTCAACACTACACTTTCGGCTTGAAATCAGCTGATAATGTCTATAGTAATGTTTGTTAAAAACAAACATTACTGCATCCGATGATTTTGTGAGGAAATGGCTGGTTTTACTTTCGCCGTCGGCGAATGGCGGCTTCTTCCGGAAAGCGGTTTGTCGCGCTGGCGTCAATTTAAATTTAAATTACGCCAAATCTAACGGGAAAAAACCCCGTTTCAATACCGTTTCAATTTTTGCATTCGCAATCATGTGACGGTTGCAATTTAAATATTAATTCAAATGCAGAGGTCTACCAATCAGCTTCTGTCTATATCTAGTTACCAGGGCCAAATTTTCCGATGCCGCGCATGATCGACGACGTTGATCCTGAATATATATAATTAAACTCGATTCTATTTAGCCCACCCCGTGATAAGGGACTAAACGCCGGTCGATATTAGCACCCTCAGGCCTTCGGCCCGGCGAGGGGATAAAAAGAAAATCGTTCAAGAGAAGGACACCATCTTGTTTTGTGAAACAGTGAATAGTGCAGGATATCCCGAGCTAGAGGAACCAATCAGATTGCGCGAAAAGCACTATCCACTGTTTTGGCATATTCTAATACTAATAATAACCACTATGTAATAACCAGAAATACGTTCCCTCTCACGCTTGTTTTAAGCAAAGTTGTCGAAAAGAAAGAACTTGGATATTGACCCACAACATGCCTCACGATTCGCAAAAGCCTGACGGGAAATATTATTGCGCAATTTTGTGTGTCGAAAAAAAAATAAACGGAGCCGAATTTAAGACTCGTGCTACCACAGTTTCCGAGTAATTATCGCCTCTGGACGCCTAATCGAGGAAATATGGTAATAATGTTGTGTTTACGGCCAGACAACACGCTATCATGAACGATTTCTTTTATCACTCAATGACATCGAAACCTTCAGTGGTACTCTAAAAGTACTTTTGTAATTACTTAGCTGTTCTTATCGGAATGGATATCTTAACATTCTTTTTTCTTTACATATAGCAACCATTATACCAATGTACTGGACATATTATCGGTGTTGATAAATCTAATCACCTCACCGGAGACGAGCACCAACCAACTATCTGACGATGCTAGAAAAGTTTAGCAGCGGTTTATTTAAACGTCTCAAGGTATAATTTTTTGTTCGCTTGTATATTCATTCATTTTGAACTCAATTGCTAACATGGAAATTTATCGACATGATTAACCTATTAGTCGAAAAAAATTATTTCGACGGAAAATTGTTGACTCGAAATCGCACTTTCAGGATTCCGGACCGCTGCTCTACCAGTCGAGCTTGCCTCCGCAGGCTCTTCTTTTGTAGGAAGGAAGGAAATCGGGAGTGTGCAGGCTAAGGGCGGCGCAGGCTAGCAATAGAGCGCCAGCAATGGTTGATGGGAAGGAGAGAAAGGAAAAAATTAGAGCCTGCGAAATCGTGTGTCCGAAACTCTGCAAATTTGTTCGAAACATTGCAAATTGGCTTTGGAAATGGCGAAACAGCACGAGTGTTTATAACGGCGATATAGCCGAGTGTTTTAATAGCTTCTCGAATGCCGTTATAGCGCCATATATGATAATGGTATATACACTGCAGGTGGAAATCATTCAAACTCAGGTACGCCGGTAGTAATATCACATAGCAATATAATATAATATAATACCTAAATACATCACCCATCCTTGTTTACAGCTTTTTTATTTTAAAAATACATTTAATATTTTACAATTGAATGTTTTGAATGACAACATTAGGCCTCCATAGTTATGCAATTTAAACTTTATTTTGTCAGTGTTTGACCTGGAATAATTTACTATATCCTACATATTTCATTTACAAAGCGTATTAATATTCATATAAAGCAAAAAGCGTACCGGTATTTTAGCAATAGCGCGTAATGTTCACGCGAATAATTTAAAAATTGTCATCGAACTATTATACCTTTAATTTAAACGTGATCGAATATGGCGTCGACGCAATTCCTGTCTCTATAGCTACAAGTGTCATTACAAAGAACACCATTTTGGATGCAAGATTTCACAGTCGCTTCGCACTTTTTCCCCTTCCCGTCGTTCCTCGCGCGCCTTCCTCTCAAATTTCCGCGCGCCCGCACTCGTAATTTGTAGGCGTACTTACTTAAGGTCATCCAACTCCCGTTGGTGACACTTTAATGTTTCCAATTTGCATATGATACACGTTGTGTTGCAAGCACTCCCAAACGCAATACTCTAAAGTACTCTAACTAACCAAGAGTGAATTATATACGTTGTAATATCCATACGCCAAGCAGAGTTATCGCTGAACCGAAGGCCGTGTAGGAAAGCTACTACTCATTTATCTGCTCTGGGGAGCAGTGTGCTAAAAATGTTTAAAACGAAATGTTTTCGCGACAACTTAACACTGCACATCCTAAAGGTGAATTTCCACTTGCTACTTTTATCTCGCGATCTAATTTTTTCGATCGAAATAAATCTCGAGATTTTATAAGTTGATTTCCATTTATTTTTTGAACGCGCGTATTTTAAAATCGGTCTCAAAATACAAAATGCAGTTGCTGCAGTGAACAAGAGATGGTTATTAAAGAAAAAAATTCTGCGTTTGATTATCCTGCGACGTCGTTTACGATTTAAAGCAAACAAGTACAAAAAGAGATTTTGGATACGAAAATTGTTTGCGGAAAGGGAAGAAAAAGGAGAATTCAATACTCTAGTTAAAGATATGAGCTTGTTCGATAATGAGTATTTCTTTAAACGTTTTCGGATGAGTCCATTGGAATTTGAACTGCTTTTGTCTTGGGTTGCACCACGGCTCATCAAGTCAACTATACAAGGAGAAGTGATGTTCCTTGCCCTTCTGAAAGACTTTGTATAACCTTAAGGTATCTGGCTACAGGTGACGCACAAATAACAATTTCTACCAGCTATCGTCTTAGCCCATCTGTTGTTGGTCGCATCATTAGTAAAACATGCGATGCAATATGGCATGTTTTAAAAGAAAGATGCTTCCTTCAAGTACCTACCTCTGAAACTGCTTGGAAAAAGATAAGTAAGGAATTTAATGAAAAATGGAATTTCCCTCACTGTCTGGGAGCAATAGACGGCAAGCACGTTGTTAAAAAGACCCATAGCATTGTTTTGTTAGCCATTTGCAATGCTAACTATGAGTTCACGCTTGTCGATATAGGCGATGCGCGTAGGCAGAGTGATGGTGGTGTGTATAATAATAGTAAACTAGACTATGCCATTGCAAATGACTTACTAAATATTCCAAAGGAAGAAAGCATACAAAACTCTACTTATGGCAATAAATACCCGTACGTATTTGTCGCAGATGATACATTTCAACTAAAGACATGCATGCTAAAACCTTATCCTGGCTGTGGAGATGGGGTCAAAGAAAAACAATATACAATTATCGTCTATCACGTGCCCGACGAGTTATAGAGAATGTCTTTGATATTGCAGCTGCAAGGTTCAGGATATTCAGAAGGCCAATCATAGCTAAAGTGGAAACTGTTACACTGATAACTAAAGCTGTTGTTGCATTACACAACTTTTTGATGAAAACACGTTGTGATGACCTCTACAGTTATTGTCCACCTGGTTTCGTTGACATTGAAAACAATACCAGAACACCAGGTAATTGGCGAGAAGATGCAAATGGTACAACAGGATTAATATCAGTAACTGGTGTAGGATCTAATAATTACTCAAGGAATGCTTCAACAGTCAGGGATGATTTCAAGAATTATTTTTGTTCTGCAGAAGGAGCAGTACCATGGCAGTGGAAAATGGTAAACTCTACAACTAACTATTTTGATACAATGTGAATATGTGTATTATTCCCTAGGCTTATATGTGTGCCTCTAATAATGAATTATATGTCTCATATATATAAACTTTTGGTGGACTTCAACAATACATTTGTTGTATAGTAAAAATCTACAGTTACATTTAATTATTTAATCCCAAATTCTGAGATGTTTATTGCCAGTTTATTGGCCTTGAGCTAAGTAGGACTTCTCAGTAGCAGATCCAGAAACAAAAGGAAATAGTTACATAGTTGAGGCTTGCTTCTTTGTAATTGGCATTATATATTCATGTCTGCATGTAATTTTTGTGATATACTTTTACTACAATAGGCTACTTTGGGTATAAGTCTGATGTGAGACTAGGCTTGCAAGTGTCCATGTATTGCCAAATTGGTACTGTTTTTTTTTTTTTTTTTATATATTTTTTTGGGGGGAGAGGAAGCATTGTAACTTCAATGTCCTAAAATAAGGCCCCTATATACACTGGGGGAGGTCTATGGTCCTGAGTTTGGCACATGCAGCCCCCATGTCTTGGACAGACATTATTCAAAAATGGCCGCCAAATTAATATTCTTTTATATGCGTATAAATTAGCCCTTATGAACTCGTTTTCAGGTACGAAATTGAAAAGGATTCTTTCTTTAAAACGAGGTCATAAGGGCCAATTGATATGCATATAAAATAATTTTAAATTGTCGGCCATTTATGAATAAAGTCTATGTTCCCCAAAACAATGCCATTGACACTTGCATACCTACTCTTACATCAAACTTTTACTGAGTGGTCTATCATATTTAATTAAAATTCTAGACAAATTATAAATATATAATATTTAATTGTAATACAATGTATATGATTATATGTAAGTTATGTAATTTATAATGAATTTATAATATAATTTATAATATAATTTAATTTATAATATAATTCAAATAAATATTATATTTATGTATCAAATGTACCGGTAATAATATTTGACATCAAAGGAAACATCTGAAATGACCCACGGTGGCAAAAAGTTGTCTCTTGTAATGTTCTGTTATTGTGACACAGAGATTGTAGGATTCGTACTTGCTTCTTTAATGGCTATGCTAGTATATCATCAACACCTTATATGTAACTATATACAAATGTGAGTGACGTCACATGAAGATATGACATCACACCATTACATCCCTCCCTTGTTTCAAGATGGGAGTTCGTCGGTTACTAAATTATTACAAAAAGAACACATATTAAGAGTAAATAAACAAAGTAGATTAATTTTCATATTCAGTGTTTAAACGTTCTGGAGGCCGCCTGTTTTCCCGAGTAGGGTATCGTCTTTCAGCTGGATGTTCTGTGATTGGATGTTTCATCTCGTCACCATCAAGAAAGTCATCCTCCGACTCAGGATTCTGAATTGTCGTGTTAAACCGTTTGAACTGGGAACTGTTGCGTGTGATCACATGACCAGTTGCGTTCCTTGCTGTGATCATACTGCCTTTGATCTGGATAATGGTATATGGATCTTTTCGGTACGGAGAAGATAATTTGTTTAGGCGTCTTTGACGAACCAGAACAACATCGTCAATCTGAAACGTGTGTCTCCGTGCCTTTGACGCTGTATCAGCATGGATCTTCATTTTCTCCTTTGCCCTTTTATCATTGTTTGCGAGCAGTTCTCTCGAGGGTGGTGGGAAGACCAGTTCTGGTAACTTGGTGGTAAGCTTTCGTCCGAACAGGAGCTCGGCAGGGGAAACTCCAGTGGTGGAATGAGGTGTAGCACGGTAGTTGCGAAGGAAGAGAAACAATTCCTGTTTCCAAATTTATTTTCAAGATGTGCGGCTCGCAGAGTTTTTTGAAGAGTTCGCATGAACCGTTCGGATTCGGCATTGGCTTTGGGCCATTCGGGGGTGATCTTGCGGTGTCGGAAACCCAGATGCTGCGCAAACTGAGCGAAAGCATAACTTTGAAATGGAGGGCCATTGTCAGATTTGATTTCTTCGGTGATGCCATGTGTGGATAGAATGCGATCAAGCTTCGGTATGACAGCGTTGGCGGACGTTGATCGTAGAATTTCAACTTCGGGATAACGTGAGTATTCATCTATTACCACGAGGAGCATGTCACCAGATGGGAGAGGACCACAAAAATCAGTGGAAAGTTTTTGCCAGGGGGCGGTCGGAAGTTCGGTCATACGTAGTGGTTCGAGAGGCTGTTGGATCACATTGGCTTGACAGGCGAGACAATTGTCGAGGAGTGTTTTTGTCATGCTATCGATTCCGGGAAACCAAATCTTTTCACGAAGGAGCTGTTTTGTTTTGGTTAAACCCTGATGACCTTCATGGGCGATGTTGAGAGCGCGTTGGCGAAGGGCTTGAGGGAGAATTAGGCGATGTGCACGAAAGACAAGATCGTGATCATTAGAGGCAGTCAGTTCGTCGCGGATTTTGTAAAAACTGTTGAGGTCCTTAAAATTAACGAGGGGACTTGGCGTTGCGAGAACGGTCTGCCACGAGTTGTTATGAAGGGTGTCGATGACGGTTTGCAATGTGAGGTCGGCTCGGGTGGATTGTTTTACTTCAGCTACGGTCATGGCTTTGGGAGTGGTATGATCTGCCAAAAACGAGATATATTCTTCAGCTTGCGTCGGACGCGTTAGAAGGCTGTGTTGTACCAAGGGGGTGACGGGACAGGTAGTCGGCAGGGTTGGTCTTACCAGGCGAATAGGAGATGGTGAACTGGTATGGTTGAAGCTGCAGAGCCCATCGTTCTAAGCGAGCATTTGGGCGAGCGTTCGGATTAGAAAAAATCCGTTCGAGAGGCTTGTGATCAGTGACGATGGAAAATTTTGCTCCATATATGTAGAGATGGAAATGCTGACAGGCAAAAAGAACACCAAGTGCTTCGCGTTCAGTTTGAGAATAGCGCTGTTCCACTGGGGTAAGAGAACGGCTGGCATATGCGACAACAACGTTTGGCTTGGCAAAGAATAGCACCAAGGCCAACAGGGCTTGCGTCGACAATGATGGTGGCTTCTTTGTGAGGGTCAAAATATGCAATAACGGTGTCACTTGTCAGAAGCTGTTTGAGCTGATCAACGGCTTGCTGATGTCGGGGTGTCCATTCGCAAAGTTGACCGGTTTTGGTGAGCGCGCGTAGTGGTTCGGTAATGGTGGAATAATTAGGAATGAAACGGGCACAGTAGTTGGTCATGCCAAGAAAACTGCGTACTTCGTGGGCAGTGGTGGGAGGACTGGTATTTCGGATGGCAGTGACTTTCTTAGGATCTGGGGAGACGCCATTCCCAGAAAAGATGTAACCAAAAAACTCGAGCGTTGATTTGTTGTACTCGCGTTTGGTGGGATTGAGGGTGAGGTTTTTGGAGCGTAAACGTTCAAAAACGGCATGAAGAGCTTTGTCGTGTGCCGCTTGGTCACGACCAAAAATAATAATGTCCTCGCTGACGTTGCGCACACCCTCGATGCCACTGAGTACTTGCTGGATTGCGTTTTGGAAAACTTCAGCAGCTGACGACGTGCCAAAATTTAAACGTGTGTATCGTCGCAGGCCTTTGTGCTCTCTCCTCCGCAGAGGTTATTTTTTCGGGTATCTTTGAGCGTAAATAATTTTTTCGGGTTTGAGTAAAGCACCCCATAAAATTAGTCAGCTGACACATGTAAGTGCGGGCGCGGAAAGGGGAGGGGGCGAGAGAAAAAATAACCTCTGCCAACTTTCTGATCCAATATGGCCGCATACGGGGGGTTGACTGTCGGTTTCTTGAATTTGAATTTTGAACATGCGTTTGGCTTATTTTGGTCCAGAGAATCTGGCAACCCTGTTTCTTGTGTTCTTGAGTACATGCCAATATGGCGACCGCGAAAATAATTAGGCTAGAGCATGTTTATAACGCTACTAAATACTATGTGAATGCTTGGAGGTTAGGAAAGGTTTGTTGTTCAAATGTAAAATTCGAAGGGAAACTGTTTGAATCGAGTGGTCTATGTCAACACTATCGTATCGTGCACGATACGTGCGAAAATATTGACCAAAATATCATGGCCGGGAAGAAATTGCTACGGGAACTTGCAGCAGAAGAAACCATGACTAATCTGAAAGAGCTATCAGATACGAGGATGAAACAAGTAAGAAACCGTAGGTTTAGTAACTTATAACTTGCAATATACATTATCCAGATTAGTCTCTTTCATTTTGTATTATTTAAATTGCTATAATTGGAATCATGTAGGAAAACTGGCAAAGTATATACGGGCGGGCGCGCCCACGGCAAGGAAAACGGACACTTTTGGCAAGAAAACGACACAAAGTTGGCAGAGGTTATTTCCCTTCGCCTTTTCCCCTTTCCGCGCCCGCACTACTTTATCACAGCCGCTTCTTTCTTTCGACTGCAGTACTTTATTTACGCTAAAACATATCTCCTACACTATCCGATTCAAAAAAATATAAATACTGCAACAAAATAAGTCTTCTACGATCCAAAATAACCTCTGCGGAGGAGAGAGGCCTTTGTGTGTAGAGAAGGTCGTGATATATCGGCTTTCAGGAGCTAACTCTAGTTGGTGGTAGCCAGAATTCAAATCCAGTTTGGAGAAAACGGTGGCACCATTTAAATCGTGAATGAGGTCATCAATGGTCGGTGTAATGTGACGTTCTCGAAGAATGGCACGATTGGGTTGGCGCATATCGATGCAGATGCGTATCTCATCCGGTTTCTTTGGTTTCGGTGCGATGACTAAAGGAGACACCCATGGCGTGGGGCCTTCGACCGGTTCAATAATGCCTTGGCGTTCAAGATTGTCAAGTTCTACCTCGAGCTTTTTGCGAAGGTGAAAGGGAATACGTCGATGTGGTTGTGTGACGGGGGGTACGGAAGGATCAATATGCAGGTGTACTTGAAAATCTTTCATCTTGCCAATACCTTGAAAACGATCAGAATACGCAGTGCTGAAGTGAGTGGGGACAGCGGAAGAAGGTGTAATTGGGTTTAGCAAACCGGGTGGTACAGTGGTGTGGGCGATGATTGAGATGAGTTGTAATTCTGTAGCGGTTGTGTAGCTCAAAAGGCAGCCATGTGTTCCTTGAATGACGTAGATGGTGGCGGGGGTGATTCGGGTTTTGGATTCGACGTGAGTGGTAAATGTTCCGAGGACAGCTAACGATGTAGTGCCGCCGTAAGTATAGATCTTAGTTGAAGTGGAGCGAAGCGAGAGGTGTTTGTTCTGAGGAGATTTAGTTATGGCGCGATAAGCTGTTTCATCGATGACGTTAATGCTGGCGCCGGAATCTATCAACATTTTAAGTGGAACATTTGCGACCATGACATTGTGGCCTTCGGGGCGATTACGTCACGAACTTGGGAAATATTATGCGAGACTGATGCGTCTGGCGAAGAGTGAATGTTAAAGAGATATTCATCGTCAGAGCTCGAGGCACGATGCGGACGTTGAGTATCTGTAACGTGGCGAAGGTCGCGTTGCGGTGGTTGGTGGGAAAGAGGGTTGGGAGGGGAAGGGACGTTGCGTAATAGTGGCGGGGGGGGGGGGGGGACGACGAAGGTCAGATGCTTGGTGGGCAGGTTTGGAACGACAACAACGTGCAAAATGGTTCATTTTGCCGCAAGAACGACACTGACGACCTTGTGCGGGGCAACTCGCTTGGCCTTGGGGATGTGGATAGGTATTACCACAGTGTCCACACGTGGATGGTGGGCGAGAGGCTTGGCGTGAAAGCGAGGAAGGTACACGAGACGACTGAGACATACGTGTATAATTAAGTTCGGAGGTGTCGAAATGAGATACACCAGGAGATACACCAGGCGATTCAATGCCAGTGGCTTGCTGTTCAGAAAGTTCCATGGCTCGACCTAAATCTAAAAGACCTTTTAACGTTAGGGAGGCTTCTCGGAGGGCGCGTCGACGAAGGCGGGATGACGAGCAGCTAAGGATTATCTGCGACTTGATTTCTTTGTCAACAGCGGTAAATTCACAGGTCGAGGCAAGTTGTCGTAAACGAGTTGCAAACTGATCGAGAGTTTCGGTCGATTGTTGGCGAGCTTGACGAAACAGGTACGTTTCGTAATCGACATTTTGTTGCGGAGTAAAATGTTCAGTGAGTCGGTCGATTGCTGTGGCGTAGTCTTTATCTTCTCCCGTCTCTGACAAAGTCTCAAATATATCGAAAGCCGATGGTCCAATGTAGTGCAAAAGAAGGGCGCGTTTTCTTGTTGCATCGGTGATGTCCATGGCCAAAAGAAAATTTTCAAATCGTTTCTTCCACTTGCGCCATCGTTGTCCAGTAGCAGTAGGGTCATCGTCAACGTTGAACGGTGGAAACGGTGGAAGAGAAGAAGCCATAGCGCATCAAAATAATTAATCCTCGTCGCCAATGTAATGTTCTGTTATTGTGACACAGAGATTGTAGGATTCGCACTTGCTTCTTTAATGGCTATGCTAGTATATCATCAACACCTTATATGTAACTATATACAAATGTGAGTGACGTCACATGAAGATATGACATCACACCATTACATCTCTCACTGCTGTGATCCAGAGTTATAAGCCTGGGTGGATGGGGTTAGTACTTTGGTAGGTGACCGCTTGGAATCAATAACCTCGTTCTCAGCTAAAACCTGGGACTTGTGTGAGCAGAGTTATTGTAGTTGATTTCTCCTGTGCTTCGAGGGTTTTTCTCCGGGTTCTCCAGTTTTCCCTCGTTCATAAAATCAACACCTATATCTAGTGTCCCCAATTAGCTGTAACATAGCTAAATACATTGACACTTAAATAACGTTATCTAATATAATTCCCTGTAAATTCACTATGTACTATAGAACTCTAAGTGGGCAATGTAGTTATTAGTGTTACATGTACATGCAGGGCTGCCAAGAGGGGGGGTGGATAAAGGGGCAAGTTGCCCTAAAATTTTGAGATTTGAGTTTGACGTAAGAAAACACGAGGCCCAGAAAGCGTAAAGATCAGGAACACAAATTGCATTTTAGCCAACCATATAGGGTTGTGTCTACGTGTTTTCAAAGGGGACCATTTGAGAACACATAGACACAACCCTATGACGTGTGACATCATCAGGCCCCCCAATCTGCCCATGTGGATGTCATCAGGGGCCCCAAATTGATAATTAGCCTCGGGCCCCACAATTTCTCTCAGCGAATGTATTTCTTTCATTCATTTTTCCATCAACAAAAAGCAAGAAACTTTAATTCATACATTATATGTACTTCAATTTTTTGTCAAACAAGAAAAAACTTTAATTGATACTTCAATCAAAATACCAAAAACACAGTGTCATGGAAACAGATAATAAACATACCAAAGCTTTATAAACAAGAGGACATGTCAATGATGATCAAATTCAACATTCATAAATGTTACTGATTTAAAATCAGATCCAACCTCCACAGATTATCAAACTCAACATCACTGATTATCAAACTCAACATCAAACAGTGCTTGTTGTATCTTCATTTTTTTCTATTCTATTTTGTATTTTTCTAAGTATCTGCATCATCTTCATGGAAAGTGGGCTGTGTAGAATTAGAATCCTTCAGATCATTAAATGACTTCACAAGCATTGCATCAACTTGCAGGCAGAGCTCATTTCTTTTCTTTGTTTTATAAGAAGTGGGGCTATAGTAAAGACCATCTTTTTCATCCATAGAACTTTTTCTCTTAGTAGTTTTAGCAGTACAGTCTGCGGAATCTGTTTGGACTGCAAAATAACTCCCTTGCTGTAAAGAATGATTTGAAGACAAATCCACATTCTGTGGCAACTCAAGGAAGCTTGAATTATCTGATGAGATTGAATCTTCATTTAAATCACCAATGTCTACATTGCTCTGTGTTTCTCTGTTTTTAACTTTATCATGAATAAACAAAAGTTGATCGAAATATCTGCACTTGGGCAAGGAATGTGCTGCAGCCCCAGACCTGGTCAATCGTGTTCTTTTATCCAGACAGCGTTTGAAATTTTCTTTTATTTTTTCCACTCAGCTTTAAGAAATTCAACTGAAAAGAAAGATACAGGTGTACAAGGACCTTGCAAAACTTCTGTTGATTAAAATTAATAAACATATGCATTGGCATAAAATTTCAGGACATTAATATTCACAACAAAACAAAACATTCATAAACACTTTACGCGTGCACTTTACATGTAAAATTGTTTTACAGTTTTCTGATGAGTGATGACAAATTACGCTTGTATTTAATACATATATAATATATATATAATTTGTCATCACTCATCAGACAACTATCCAAAAACATGACCATTTATCATGTGAATTTTAGTAGTATAAACATAGCCAATAATGTCGAGCACTCAACTAACAAAAATTCTCAATAAATTGTATGCTGAACTGGGGAGGGAAACAAACTTAAAATTCTTCAACTTGTTCAACTGCTATAAATGCTTACCATCCTTTCCACCAAATTTTAAACTGATGTTTTGCCATGCTCTCTTCTTATTATGTTCTTTGAAGACACGAAGTGACGTGTTCCAAAGGCAATGATAGTCTTGAACCTCTTGAATGAAAATTTCCAAATCAAATTGAACTGCCTCCACAGTTTCCACTGGCATAGTTTGCTCAAAAGATTGAGTTTTTGGAGCAATCTCCACTCCAGAATTTATTACAGCACCCTGCACGTCTTCTCCTACACCTTTGTGGTTTGTTTCTTATATGACCTTCTGATTTTGTTGGAGCTGGTACACACGCAGCAGTTCTTCGATATTCAAAGGCACGTTGTCTCCACTACAGGGCCAGATTAACGTTGCGCGAGGCCTGTGGCATATTTTCAGCGCGAGGCGCCCGGATCCCCCCCCCCCCACCCCCCCACGTTATGAACAACTAACTAAATAAATTCAAAGACACAAAAGATTAAAAAAAATCGTTTTCAATTTTCTCCCCCCAAAGACAAATAATAAATAAATATATAAATATATAATAATAATATATAAAATAATATATATAATAATATATTTTATAAATTATTATAAAATTTGAACGTTGGGATCGGTAAATTTCTGCCACCATCGGACCTCCCTAAAATTTATCATCGGACCTCCCCTACTTTAGTTTGGGCCCCGCTCTTTTAGGGGCGGGGTCCCTAAAAGCAGGAGGTCCCCAAAAGCGCGAGGCCCGTGGCATATGCCACTTCTGCCATATGGTTAATCCGGCACTGCTCCACTAGCATCGGCCATGATGAGCTTGACAACCGAGCAAATAATCCACAAAAAGTAGCAGTATTTTCAACTTTTTATTTCGATCTCGCGATTCATGATTTGATCCGATGAACTCTCATTGAGATCCAATGCGCGTTGCCTAGAACGGCCAAGCGATCGAAAAAAGTAGATCGCGAGATAAAAGTAGCAAGTGGAAATTCACCTTATACAGATGATCATATAAGCGTTAAGTAATCGCGAAAATATTTCATGCACTTAAATGGATAAAATTAGCACACTATGTTTTCAGTTGACACGGTAGCTCAACTCAACGTGCGAGTTCAAATCAACAATTTTCCGTCGACTTCGTGTAGGTTAATCATGTCGCTGACAAATTGTCTGTCTGTTTTGACCATCACGTACCGAATTACGAAGTGATCCGGACCTTTACACTGTCATAGTTTGAATACAGGATCTCTATAACATATTATCCTGTTAATTAGCTAATTCTAGCCAACCTATTGAATGCATTTTTTTAACTACTTAAAACAAATTTACAACAATTCAATATTTTGTGCGTACCCATGTGCAACTGAGGGTGTGTCATGAATTGCTCACACTATTCTTGATGTTGCCTCTGTGTTAACTCGTGCCTAGTCTTTTTTCCGAGCTATGTATAGCCGACCAGATCTCGATTTGTTAAATTTTGTGCGTTTATCTGTCGGCATTACGTCATCCATACATGAGCTCAAGTGCACATGTTCCGCCACCACGCTGGCCTTCTATACTCGGTGGTTTAGCTTCTCGAAGTTCTTCCTTGATCAGAAACGTACGGTAAGAACAATACATCATGTCTTTACTTTCTCGTGGCAGTATACAGCACAAACTATTACAGTTATTGAGTTGAAACTCTACAACCATCGACAATGTCTTAGTACAAGGAGACAACATTTACTTGAATGCTTTTAACAATGATCTCATTCCTCGATTTCTGTCGCTGAACAACTTACCAACCGTTGTTTGTTGCCGTTGGTTAGTAATCAGTGATCGACACAAATATATCGCCCGTTGAGGCACAAAAATACTATTGATCTGCCCATTGAGGCGGAGCCCGTTTGTTGTTTTCTCGGAAAACTCCTCAGCGGTAGAACTTCCCTTGCGATAGAACTCCTAGCCTAGATAACATCAAGCACATGTATTCAAACGTGACCTTAATGTGACGTATTTCATACGTTGAAATGTCTTAGTTGATGTAGCTAGAGACTGTTGAAGCAGCCATGATAATGAAAGAAGGAGCACTTCGTAAGCCCTAAACCTAAACACCAACTTGAAACACCAACAGAAAATTAAACTTAAACCTGACGTTTGACACTAAAATTATGCATCAACAAAGGATATGTTTCACGGCAATTTTACCAATCTTTAAATGGCTTCCCAGCTTGTTCAACGACAAAAAAAGCCCACGTTATAAAATTTATAGCTTGAAAACCATACATCCTAATCGCCTGCAATAACTCTGTGGATAAAGATTTCTGAGGCACAATAGTAGGCAAACGTTCGGGCAAAATCTGAGACCGAGAAAACCTAAATTGTTTATGCCATGAACTGGGCAACAGTGCTTACGATACTGAGAACGGGAATAAAAAAAACACAATAAGACTGTTAACCTAAAAACAAAAAATCCAAATGGGGATGAAAGCGCACAGGTTTCACACATCACAATTCATTTCATTCGTAAACAGTGTCAGTTGTTTATATCCCAAAATATTTCAGTGCAAACCAGCATTATAAACATGGCATTAAATGGGCTTGAAAACGTTTCCAGTGAGCACAAACATAGAATTAACGAAACGCCAAAACGTCTATCAATTTATTATCCAAAATAATTATATATCGAAAAACTATTTTACATCAAGATATTTCCAATGAACGGCATTCTGAAAAATCGAACCATGTGCTTCGTTCTCCATTTGTCGATTGTAATTTAGTCGCGGGGCGTCGTGTCATTCGATGTTCACATGAAGGGACAAATCTCGGGGACGCAATTGTCCCTGTGACTTGTCTCCTAAACGTAATACAATTTACATTTATGCGACAAGTAGCCTGCGTCGCGTCCGGCCTTTTGACCGGATGCGACGCAGGCTATGCGACAAGTCGCGCTAACAAAATTTTATCTCCGCGACAACATTTTTGACACGAAGAGATTTGTCCGTTGATGATGTGGATCGATTGTTTTGTTTCAATACTTTTGATTGTTTCTCTATTTTTATTTGATTTTCATTTTAGCGTAAGCTTTGTGAAAAGAATCCTCGTGACATAGAACACTGCAAACAGTTACTGCCTTTTCCTGGTCGATCCATTGAAGTGGTCACTGTTGAAAAAAGCCAAAATAATGATTTCTCGATACTTTCGGAATCTTCGTTGAAACGTGAAGACACACAGGAGGTTAGTGTGCGTTTTGTCGTCGTTGTAACTGCTGTTGTCGTCGTCGTCGTGGTTGTTGTGTTTCGGTGGCGCTGTTGTCGACTTGTCGTTGATGCTGCTTTGTTGTGTTTCAGCGGCGTCGTTATCGTCGTCTGTATTCTCTTTTTCATGTTATGCTTTTGTTTTTATCCTTGTTGTTTGAGAAGCAACCATATACAATTGCTTTTTCTATTGCATGGTATTTTCAAAGACTATGTCGTTTTAAACCATGCTCTGTTTACGCTCAAAATTAGGGTTTTCAGGTGAAAGGCCGACAAAAGATCAGCCCTTGGGAGTTAATTGAAGGACATAAAAACCCAGCTCCGATGGCATTTTCCTGGTTTGGTGCTGTAAGGATTGAACGAAAGCCACTTCCCTACCAAACTGACTTGTCGCGTTCAGTTCATCACAATTTCGTGAAAAAGAGACCGTTAAGTTACTATATAAATCCTCCTGATGACTCTGATGATGAAAGCGTTGATTTGATCTCTGGTATGCTGGGTTCTCCTGGAAATCTGCCAACTTCACTTGAACCAAAAGGTCGGTTAAATCATGATCGTATAATTATAAGTAATGCCATAACTACATCCGTTTATATTGTTCCCTCATCAACATGGATAATTATCCCTCAAAACAGGGAAAATCTCAAATTTTAACTGGGACTGTTAAATAAATAATAATAATGGTTACAATGGTTACAATGGTTACAATAGTTATAATAATACTAATAATACTAATAATACTAATAATAATGGAAACTTTATTAATATAAAGTTTACAATTGCAAAATCTCACTTCTTGAGGTAATTTACAATTGGCTAACTTGAATCACATATGATTATATACAGTATTAATATTTCTAAAACAACAGAAACAAATTTATACTTAAACATTTAGTGGTTCAGGATTGGTAATAATAATAATAATAATAATAATAATAATAATAATAATAATATTTAATTTCCTTTATAACAATAATGTCAAAATATTTTACATTCAAGGTACTGATGATAAAATGTGTTCAATATACTGTAGAATAGTTATTATTTCTTAAAAATTTGCTGTCCGTATATTCAAACTATATTATGATAATTATTTACAATAAATTAATATAAAAAATAATAATAATTAAAACTAAAGTCCAATATATATATAAGATTATCTAAACTAATGAATTCTTGCCATCACGGTCTCTATATCTAAGTCTATGTCTTTAATGTTGGATTGTACTCTTCTAATTGTTCTCGAGCCTCTTAAACATAACAAGGCAGATCTAACGATGGAGAATGATATCTTTGCTCTTATCCACGATATTGTGTGTGAGTATCAGCTCTCCTTTCTTGTCTGCTATCAAACTCAGCAAGTCCTGCTGTGATATCGTAAGCATTCATCTCCCATTCCTCCTGTTGTAGTGAAAAACGAGTGGTGTGAACGTT
This sequence comes from Chrysogorgia sp. JL179-B06, assembly GCA_035772405.1. Lineage (NCBI taxonomy): Eukaryota > Metazoa > Cnidaria > Anthozoa > Scleralcyonacea > Chrysogorgiidae > Chrysogorgia > Chrysogorgia sp. JL179-B06. Next base: position 531,818 of record JAYKKM010000043.1, read on the forward strand.
CCTTGCTCGATTTCTGTCACTCTTTTGCCATACATACGTTTCTTCTCGTTTTCGTGCTTTCTGTAAATTTGTTTGGGAGTGAGATCTTCATAAGATTCTGCGTTTGGGTGACAAACCCGGACATCAAAAAAGGCAGATCTTTGTCTTTCCCAAAAGCCCCTTGCTAAGCGCTCCAGCAGATATATTTGCTCCCGGGTTTAGGGTCTCCATTGACATTTTGTAGAGTGGGTTCAATCTCAACGTCGTTGCATACCATGTTCAAGAGTTCAGCTTCCAGATCTCTTAAGTTCATTGTGGCGTTGAATTATGAAGCCTCCGCGTTTACATATCATTGCGTGATCTATAGTAAACGTCTCCCCACATACACACATCGAAGGGCTGCCGCTGATACTCCAATCATATTATTTAAGTTGAAATTCATCTCTGAAATTGGAATTACTGTTAGCCAAGTAGAAGCTCCTTTTTCGGCTGCAAATTCCAATGATCTTTTTGTCTTTTCAGATACTGCATTCTTCAAGATTTTAACTTTTTCATTTAAAGCATAGTTTTCCCCCTTTCTCGCTATTTTCTTCAATTGTATGCGTGAGTCATCCGGCAATTCTTGTGTCTGTGATGTAATTCTTTCCACCAGAGGTGCTGTTATCTGTATCGATGCTGCGTACTCTGTGGCTGCTTCTTCGCAAGGATTTATGAGTCCTAGACCGCCCATTCGTACCGGTAATGCTAAGACTTCACGGTCAAGCTCGGTGGTGTTGTGCTCTGTTATGGCTGGTATAAGAACCTTGACAAGTGCAGTCTCCAATGGTTCTAACAGATCTTGGATATCTGGCAAAGTACGGAGAAAGTACGTCCAACGATGTTTCAAACCATAGGTAAAAACGGCGTAACATGCTTGAGGTTGTGATACTGCAAATTACGCTAATTTTGTTATCTCCTTTACCCATTCTTCTACTTTACCGTCAACATATTCAGATAGATATGATCTTGATCCTACTACCGCTCCCAAGTGATTTTGCCCTTGTGTGGTGATGTTAATGGCTGTATCTTGAAATGCTTCTTTTGCTAATTCTTCTTTCTCTGGTTTGACAATCAGCCAGCATTTCTTGTCATTTGGATAATAACCATAGTCATGAGGACCAATATCCGATAAGGTATTCCACCACTGCTTTATTTCTGTTATAGTTCCTGCTCCACTCGCGTCATCGGCGTACCAGCATTGCTTTGTGTGACTTGTACCTTGCAAATATGAAATTAGTGGTTGAAGACTGATAGCGTATAAGGCCATGGATAATGGATCTCCTTGCGTCATGCCTTCTGACTATTTTAGCTCTTTGCCACCAACGATAAACAATCGCGATGGCAGTCGGTATGTATTCGTCGCGTATGTTGCAATAGTGGGGCAGAGCACTCTTGTATTAATGCAAAGCAGCAGCTCTATTCAGGGTATTAAAGGCGTTGGAAGCATCGATAAGCAAGATTGCATCTGTGTCATCTGCCTCGAATATATTGCGCATTGCGTGGATTGCTGCCTCGCTACCCGATGCTTGACCGGCGCAAACCTGGAGTGAACCACTGGCTTCGATCACATCTTGCTTAACCACTTTCATGACACACGTGCTTATTACTCTTCTGATAACCTCTCCCACACCAATCGGTCTAACTGCACCTGCTCCTTTGTCTAGCGGAATTAAACGACTTGCTAATATTGATTCAATAGAAGTTGGATCAACATGTTTTGTACACAAAGCCCTTGAAAGGGTGGCTAGTGCCTCACAGAGCCTTGTAGAGGATTGCTTGAACGATTTACAGGCAAGTATTCTTTTAAAACCATTTGCATCAATACCTGACGGACCACCAGACCCTTTCGTTCTCAGGGCAGTTTCTCGTATCATTTCTGCATTTATTCCGATGTATATGCTTTCCGGTATTTCTTCTACAGGACCATGAAGTATTACTTCAGGCTTTGCTTCTTGTGCTTCAGGATGTTTCTGTTTAAGCTGCAACATAACATCGTCTGTTAAGGGCAGTACACTTCCACAATCCACATCATTTAGAAAACGCATTGCTGAATTTATTTGGCCCTCCATAACGAGTTTAGCAAAAATCTTTGCTCTGTTTGGAGGGTCAGATTTTTTTCCTTTTCCAAGACGCTTTTGAATCATTCGTCCTTCCCTTATTAGTTTGTCAATTTGACCTTCTTTCCATAGAGCCAGCGTTTCTCCAAACAAAATTTGTGGTCTTTCGCTTTGGACTTCTGATCAGGCTTGTTCACTGGGTTATCTGGAAAACGCGTTGGGGCTCTTTCTTCTTGTGTGTCGTCTTCGAGTTGGCTATCAGACCCATGGGAATTTCTTGTTTGTTGCCTGTCAACCGTTTCATGCAAATTTAGGCTCAAAGTTTGGTGTTATCAACGCTTCGACATTACGATTTTCAGCTTCAATTTCATCTCGACTTTCTCTCGCTGAGTGAGTTCGCTACCTCCCTCTCTAATCTAATATCTCCATTACCACCAGTATTCTCTGACAAGTTTCCTAATGTTTTCTCTAGTCTTGCTGCTTGATCTCTTAGGTTTTGACTTGTCAATCTTAGGTTTGCATAACCTCGTCTCTCCCAAAGCTCTTTCATGACTTTGATATAGCCTTTTTTTCTCCCATTCTCGTTTAGAGGCGGATTCACCGATGAAACCATGATAAGGGCATTTATTTTGCAATCCAAACAATCTCGGTTCATTTGCTCGGTCCATTTTAACCTTCCTGGCCTTCTTGTTGCGTTAGCTATCGCGCTCGCCGTATTTGAACCACTCGCCATGATAATAATAATAATAATAATAATAATAATAATAATAATAATAATAATAATATATAATAATAATAATAATAATAATAAATTGAAGAAAGTCTGAAGTACCCGCATTTCACCTTATAATCCAATAAACACGTTATTAAATTATCAATCATGTGATCTGAATATCTAAAATATTTCTTTTGCTTTTTGTTTGCCGATGGTCCGTTCAATTCGTCTGTTTTATGAGTAGAAGTTATTTTCTTCTTGGACACAATCTTTTTGACTGTTCACATGTCACATGACAGTGGCCGAATATTGCAATGTCAGCATAATGGACGGAGTATTAACATGACAGTGGCCGAATATTGCAATGTCAGCATAATGGACGGAGTATTTATTGGCAAAAAATGTCCCGATTGAGCCAGGAACCAGGATCCCACTTTGCCGGGACGGGACGAAAAACGTCCCTCTTAACATCGATTCCATATAAACAGAACGTGATAAATATGAGAGAAATATATACATGCCGGGATCCCGATTATCGTCCCGTCCCTAAGAGGTCCAGTTATTGGCTTTAGCAAATGTTTTACATATATTATCTCTTCTCTTGGCTAACGTTTTATGACCAGCTCTGTTCAGTGACCCTTGATATGGGATCGATTATTTTTATTACTCTCCTTTGTACTCCTCTATTTTAGCATTTAGATAATCAGGGATTGCAGACCATACAGGGACAGCATTCTCCAGAATTTTTCTCACTAGACTGCAATATATCGTTAGGTGGCCAACTTTTGTTTTCCGTAATAAACGTAGGATCTAAAGCCTCTTGTTAGCTTAATTGGTGATGATATAATCGCAATGATAAATCCAAGAAAGGTCGCGTTTCTTTAAACTTTTTCGGATTAAGACATTCGTAAATGTCCTGAACAAGAAATAGTTATTATTGGTGAGCATCTAGGAATTACTTAGTTAGATCATCCACAAATTTTGTTCCAATACCGTATTAAGCTGTTCACTATAATCGCTAATAACATGGGAACCAATTCAGTGACTTTTTTTTTAATTTTTTTTTTTTTTTTAATTAATCCATTTTCACAAATAATAACATGATAGACTATCACAGTGAGGAAGACTAGTAAGGAACATAAAGAACCATGCTAGCTAGTCCACCTAATTGTACACCACTAGTACACCACTTGGGTGTTCCACCGTTCAAATTCTTGTATGAGGAAGTAACATCACCAATACGTACACATTGCTTTATTGCGGGCTCGTTAAAAACATGTTTTGAGCAATGGCGGACAACTTTAGAGTTTCGACAACTTTCGAACTTAAATTTCTTCTGATAGTACGTTTGTTGTTCGTCTTTTTTTTACAAATATGAACATTTATTAATTTAAAATTATATCCATGATAACAAATGGCAGGAATCAAATCTTTTACAAATCAAATATTTTGCAAGATATATGGTAAATAAAGAAAATGTTTGTTACGCTCACAGTCCAGAAATGTCGTACAACGACCGCTGTGGCTTGTTTGTTTTGTAAGTTCTCTTGTCTCATTGATATTTGTGTGTTTAGGAATTGATAGATTATATTCCTCCTTGACCAACTTAAATGCAGCCGTGAAACGCGAGTTGCCTCTTCCAGTAGTAGAGCAACAACATGGAGAGAAACCGAAAGCTAAACGACCGAAGAAAAATGGTTCGAGCAGCACCGCAGCAGCAAACGCTGACAATACAACAGCAAAAGCTTCTACAAGAACACAATTTTAAATTCAGTCCTCAGATCTTCCAACAGATTGAGCGACCATATCAGCAACCTGGTCAATCTCAAACAGCCCTGAGTGTCCGCAGGTAAACTGCATCAAACATCAGTTATGGTTGCGTAGTATCATAAATTGACTTTGCTGTGACAAGCTGCACTGATCTCTAAATAAAGACTGGATCGATTATTTTTTGAAGCCGGGAATATTTCGCGGCGGCCATCTTGAAGGGACCACGCTATATAGTTTTACTATAGGCGACAGAGACAATCTGTTTCTGATACTTTAAGATGCTAAAATGAATAACTTGTGGAAGGTTTTCCCGTAATTTAGAACACAAACTACGGCTCGATTACAGTAACTATGAAGCCGGGATTAGCGCGTGTCGGCCTGATCACTCCAATATGGCCGCCACGCGTTAATTCCGGCTTCATAGTTACTGTTATATAGCCGTAGTTTGTGTTCTATATTATGGGAACTGATTCATTTTAGCATCTTAAAAGATCAGAGACAGATAGTCTCTGTCGTTATAACGTGGTCCCAACAAGATGGCCGCCACGAGCTACTTCCGGCTTCATTTTCTGAACAATAGTTGCTCGATCCAGTCTTTATTTAGAGATCAGCGGACAAGCTGTGACATGCATAGCCCGCTGCACACATGCGCTTTGTTCAGGTTACACTGTATAGTATAGAGGGCCTGATAACGGATAGTCGTTTACTTGCTACAGTAAATCAATAAACCTTTTCTAACACAGCAAACCAAATAAAACCAGTCGGAAGTGAACACTACTCTGGCTAAAGTTGTTTATTTTCCCTCTACTTTCTGAATTGTGTAAGGAAGTTATGTAAGGAGTCGCATGTTTCCTATAAGTCGTACATCTGTACTTTGCTTCTCTGTTCTGCAGCAACGACTGACGAAAAACTCTAATTATCCACTGAATTTCATTATTCCATCTGGTAAAATACCGAGCAGTGTTTTACCTGTACTTAAATGCCGTTAAGACGTTATTCAAAAGGAAATGGCCAACGCTCGGAAAAGCTGGTGCAAGTTGCATGTAAACGAGGTCACAAGGGCAAAGTGTTGGATTGCATGTTGTACACGTATTCCGAAGCGAAAAAAACAAGTTGGAAACCAATGAGATTTGGTAAATTTTGGCGTTCTTTGTCAATAAAAGTTATCTTAACATTATCTATGTATCTTACACCACACCAAACTGGATTTCATCCACGTAAGAATGTTTAGAAAACTACAAACATGTAATGAATCATAGCCCTAACATGTGTCACATTACGAAGCAACTCTTCCCGAACTTATCGCTCTGCCATCTGAGTCCATGTAGCTCAGTGACCAGAGCATCTCACAGACGCATATATAATATGAATGCATATATGTTATGTGAATGCAATCTGATCTGCTGCGATTACTGCAATATAGTTGAAAATTGGAAATTAAAAATGTTTGGAGTTTCCATTGTTTTGTATTTTATAAAATTACTAAGTGGTAACCGTAAATTCTTACGTTTTTAATGGCTTATATAGACTCCAAAGACCTCAAGGAAAACCGTATTCCTTAGGGCAATCGATAATGTTAATACCAAAATCTCAGTCAGATCACCTACAGCAACATCCATCCACTGCCGTTCAACCCCTTGTATACACTGGTAGGCCGCAGACTCTGCAAACCAAGCAAATCTCACAATCTCCGTTGGTGACACTACCCCAGAAACGGAGGCAAATTGCACAGTCTGGAATGCATGTAAGTATAGATTATAATGCACATCCGAAATTTTGAATGTGTAGGTAATATATATCAATATTTATAATATAGCGTATTTATAATATATATATAATATAGCGTATTTATAATATACCGTATGTGAGCTATTCTGCAATCTGATTTGTTCTTATATACTAGCAAGTTACAGCTCATATATCACTAGTAATGAAAAAAAATGGCGGCGTTATACTGCAGATGAAACTGACTGTTTAACGCACAGGAGCAAAAAACCTAAACTGAGAGGAATAAGGCTAATGTTTAACAGAAAATGTTTTAACCAAATGCAAAATTTATGAAGTTATAATTGGCAAAATCCACTTTAAAATCGTCTTAAGGCTTGAAAAACCGACTGAATTATCAGCAGTTGATAATAACATTTTGTCAGACAAAATAAGTAGGATAAAAGTTAGCTATCAACACATATTTATTACAATTACAATTATGATTCAGTAAAGTGAATATTTGAAGTAATAGAGCATTATGAATGAAAACTTTGTTATTTTTAGGTGAAAAACATCGAAAAAGAACAAAGCGTGATTTTCGCTTTTTTTTAGCTTTGAAAGCCCAAATATTCGCAACCGTGATACAATAAGTAAAAATAGGTCCGCAATGCGTACATGTGTCTGCTGATATTGCTTGAGTAATATGAGTGGCTGATCTGTATGGGATTTATGTATTGAGTAGATGACGTGCAAGCGACTCGTCTCAGTTTCGTTATGTTTATCGGCCAAATTAATGGCGGCCGTAAATTTCTTGGAGAAGCAGTTCAATTTCGATAGGTCACTAAAACTCGAAAAAGAGGAAATGTATCTTACATCCCATTTAAATTGCAGTATCTATTCAAATTATGGGTGGGATAAAAAATAGTTCGTGTCATGTAGTTCTTACCTATTCGCTTTTGTCTTCTACTTATAGGTCGATGAATCTCCAATCCAGCAGTTATTGCAGTCCACTCAAGCTTACCCGTTTACTGCAACACAAAGTACACAGCTTCCAGTGTCTAGCCATACAGGTTTGTCTGGAGCGAGTACTATATCTAGCACATTAACTGCTTCACCGTCCTTGGGCAACACTTTTGCATCGCGCACTTTTACAGGTTAGTCGGCTATAGAAGTTATTTTTACTACTGTTCAGCAGATATGGGATTTAATAAGGTCCAATGCTTTACCGATATTTATATGTACCAAGAGGATTGATAGTACTCCTATGATGAAATTGTCGGTGTTCCGCATTCTCACATATTTGTAAAGGCATGGCATTCTTATTTTACTTCGCAAATTTCAAGTAATTACGAACATGAGAAATCGTCTTTTTCGATTGATTTTATACGAGATTACGATGCCGGTATTAATCGCACATGTTGCGGAAGTGACGTCAAAGACTGAAAGCCAAAGTATCCATGGCTTATCGTCATAGGAATATAAAGACTATTTTGGGAAACAATTGTATGTAATTCTCGACATTTCGTAAAAAGATATATAAGGAAACCCGCGGAAGCAATCCAGACAGCACCAACTTGCTACGTGTTGAATCTTTGACGTCACAATTGCGGACTCATCACGAACAAGCTTTGAGCGATGGCGGGAAAAGTTTCTGCAAATTTAGAGATTAAATTTGTTGTGATAGATCGTTTGTTGTTCATCTTTTTTTGGAAAATGTGAACATTTATTAATCTAAAATTATATTATATGATAAGAAATGGGAGCAACCAATATTTCATATTTCGTCTCAGGGGTCTATGAATAGCAAATTGGGTTGGGGAGTGGGGAGGGACCAGCAATATAGCCACCTGCGGCTTTAGCGACACAATAAGAGATACGCAATCCAGGTATATAGAGATCAGTGAAGTTCCATTTATTTGTATTACTAGGTCCTAATACTCAACAACTAAGTCATCAACAACAACTTGATCAACAACAATCAATGCAACAGTCGTTCGTTTTGCCAAGTCAAGGAAATCTTCAACAAAATTCTACACTGTTGCAACATCCTATGGCGTCATCTTCCCTGCGACTTCCTGTTGCTGGACAACAGAAGCAATTTTCGCAAGGTGCTATGAACCATCCTAAACAATCTGAACTCCGAGCGTGCCTTCTACGTCAAACACCTGGTAATGTATACGAAAGTTAATATTTACCATTTGTTCTCGATATCATAATAACTTAAGTTAATCCTTCAGAGGTTGCGGCCCATGCTCTCCTTTAAGTACGCCACTGTATTTATGAATATCAGTATTAGAAACACTTTAACGCACGAAACCCTCGTATTCCCTTAGAATTAGTTGGCATTTCACTCGATTAAACTACATGTTGAAAGGATTTATGGTGAAGGAAAATTTCGAGTATGAATCTTATCCCGGCATTACCACCACTATATATAGACCTTTTTAATAAGTCTGGCGTCAGCAGCCCTATGACGTAGTTTGCGGTAAAGGGAAGCCCCGCACGGCCATTTTGTTTGCTTCATTTTAAAGCCACAAGGAAGAAAGCCTCAAAAATGGTAAGTTTTACGTAATTCTCTTTAGTTAATGCTAAAAATTAATTCTATGTTTATGATAGTTTAAATTATCATTGTTATTTGTTTAAGTCTTACCTTAGTTTAGCTGGTAAACTCGTACATTCATCAACGTACGACCTTTGCTGTCCTTTTTTCTTAAATCTTCCAGTCTCATAAGCGTGTATGAACACAGAGCTAAGGTGTAAATCATCAGTGAAGTCGATAAATCTGGGTATTAACAGTGAAATGACATTTCGTCAGTTCGCCTCGGACATCGACAGGAAAAGCACGAGGGTTGTTGCGGAAAAGAAGAGACAAAAACAGGTACTTCCAGGTGAGCCACCAGCTGTTGTGGTCTAATGGTTACCACACATGCCTATGAGCTGGGAGACACAGGTTCAAATCCTGGGTCGGACCTCCACTCAGGGTCTTAAAAATAATCGAGGAGAAAGTGCTGCCTTTGCAATAATATCAGCAAATGGTAAGACTTTCGGGTCTTCTCGGATAACGACCTTAAATCGTAGGCCCTCGGAACCCCTATAATTGTACTTCTAGACTTTTATTTTCGAGTGGTGAAAACAATATTTTACGAACGAGCGCAGCGAGTGAGTAAAATATTGTTTTCAACACGAGAAAATAAAAGTCATATTTCCAAAGCCACCGTGAAATGTTCTTTTTATTATATGGATAAAAGTTGAAGCAAAAATAAATTTCATCAAGATTTTTTGTAGCTCACCGTACGGCAACAATGTTATGTCTCTCGGCTCGTTTATCGAGGATAAATAGTCGCTGAAGATCGCCAAATCGGACTTAGTCTTTCTTTTTGTGTTCTCATTTTCATTTTCTTCAGAAAACCTTGCCAAATCAGCGTCGGAAACATCGACAAAATGTCGAGAAGTTGCTATATTGTATATCCAAAACAGAAAGGGCAAAATGGCGGGAATTAGCGTGGGTCCCGCGCGAGACGTTCCCGCGTAAGATATGACTTCATATCACACTACCGTAAAATACGGAATATATCAGTGGCATATTTTACGGTATTTTACTCATATCCATATAATAATTGGTATTACTTATACTAGAAAAGTTTTTAAGAAAACATACTTTTGTATGTTCGCTGTATTTAAAAAAACTGAGGGCCGACTGTAATGCTAAATATTTTGATTGCTGAAGCCAAGAAAAAGTCAAGACTCTAGTTTTCTTTCGTGCTGTGAATTTGTCGTAGTAATTCGTATTTTTCAAGCAATTCATTATTTATGTTCGAGATTTTATGTTCGAGATTTTTTATTATTGGATATATACATTGATTACATGGTCTTCACTGCTGAATATATGGTCAGGTTTTCTTCACATACAGTATGTTTAGTGAAATTGCTGCAAGACGGGTTTTACTGCTCGTGGTACCAATCTCGCTGATCAGCTGAAACTCGTAACTCTTAAAATGCAGCCACTGTATGTATGTTTTCTCACCTGTTTAATATAATTACCAAATGAAAATGTTTGAGGTTAAAAACTTTTCTGTGCTAAGTACTATCAGTCATCACTAGGTCGGTTTTAAGTACAAAACAATACAACATAGCGTACGACTATTACAAAGCCTTGTTCATGCATCTATGTTGCTAAACGATCGACTCACCTGGAAGTATTTGTTTTTGTCTCTTCTTTTCCGCAACAACCCTCGTGCTTTTCCTGTCGATGTCCGAGGCGAATTGACGAAATGTCATTTCACTGTTAATACCCGGATTTATCGACTTCACTGATGATTTACACCTTGGCAGTGTGTTCATACACGCTTATGAGACTGGAAGATTTAAGAAAAAAGGACAGGAAATGATTGGAAATTATATTTTTTGTGGCATATAAATCTAAACGACAGGAGTAAGCAGGGCCACACAGGGCCCTTATTGATAACAGCATGAATATTTGCTGACAAGGTTACCCTGTATAAATATGTATTTTATTATTATTATTATTAAGCAAAGGTTGTACGTTGATGAATGTACGAGTTTACCAGCTAAACTAAGGTAAGACTTAAACAAATAACAATGATAATATAAACTATCATAAACATATAATTAATTTTTAGCATTAACTAAAGAGACGTAAAACTTACCATTTTCGAGGCTTTCTTCCTTGTGGCTTTAAAATGAAGCAAACAAAATGGCCGTGCGGGGCTTCCCTTTACCGCAAACTACGTCATAGGGCTGCTGACGCCAGACTTATTAAAAAGGTCTATACAGAACTCGTGACTAGGCTCTCGGCAACATCCTCCATAGATCAGTGGTCAGAGCACTGTACTAGCATCGCAGGGTCGCGGATTCAATTCCAGCCGGGAGGCCTTGAAGTTGCATTTTTCGCAACTGGTCCTTAAAATGTATATATTCCAACACTCGAAATTTTTCTTCACCATGGTAATGCCGGGATAAGATTCTGTGTATATTACAAGTAATATTTGGCATTTCACGCGATTAAATTACAGCCGAAAGCCTCTAAGTTGCATTTTTCGCAACTGGTCCCGGTTTGGAATGTATATATCCAAGACTCGAAATTTTAAAATATTGTTTGCTACTCCGAGTTTCACGCAAATGCGATCATCAGGCAATTTGACACGCATTTGCGTGAAACTCGTTATATCAGTAATGCTGCTTGGGTGGACAGACGATACATGGACGATCGTCAAACATTTTCTGATGGACGATCGTCCATCTATCGTCTGTTTGCTCCAAGCTCTCATTCACTTCATAAGCTTTCTAGCAATCCTACTTTCCCTACTTTTTCCTACTTTTTTGTATTTTCCTAATGCCTTGATTTTCCCACTTTTTCCTACTTTTTCTCTTAAAATCCTAGTTTTTTGGTTTGTGAAATAACTTCGCTTTTGTCTTTATACTGCCAGGATAACGTATTTTCTCCTGGTTGGAGATAATAAACCACTGAATTTATTTTTCAAGACGCCACTCTGTACATTTCCTTTATGAAAAAAAGAGGTTAAATTGTATTTTGTGGTATCGTCATTTCAAATTAATCACGAAAAATGTTTAATTTTGCATTAATGTTTTGTATGTTGCTACGTAGCTTTTGTCAACACCACGTTGGTAATTTCAGCGGTGAAAATGCTCTCAAACGTGCAAGTAAAACATTTCCTTGTGTTGACAGCTTGATTTAACTTGTGCCCAAGCATATACCTTGACTTCTTTTTGTAATTGAAACAACTTAAATTCATCAAAAACAACAAAATCCAGTCCACACCCATTTTCAATTGTTCCCAATCGATTTTGGTATTTTACTCAAGACCTCATTCTAAAAGTTGGTGGCGGCATTTCATTATCGACGGGAGATTGTGGCATACTTTACACACTTTACAGGTCTTGAATTAGAAATTCAAGACCTATACCGGGGTCTTGAATTCGTGAATTCAAAACCCTTATAGAAGTAAACACTCAGAGACACTTGTCACAAACTTTTACTCAACGAAATGGTTCCTTTAAATAGAGGCTTTCTAATTCATAACAAAATTGAAACTGATATTTATCGCAGCTTTTTCGGAGATTTCTTGCTCCATCTTCTTTTTCTCCGTCTTTCTCTGCTTTCTTCGCCATTTTGGAAGCATACAATATATCAGACACTTGGATCTATTGAAGTACGTTTATAAGCCCTCACAGCGTTGCTTCGATGACCTAAAATGAATATTCAATATCATCAGTACAAATTCAAAATCAAATTTGAAACGCCAAATCAAATGTGGATTAAAACTGCATATCTTCCCATCGGTTCTTCTTACCTCGCAAATTAATAGTGCCAAGGTGAGATTTAGTTCCTCGTCTGAAATAACGTCGAAGAATTTTGTATTGTTTTTAATCCTGAAGAATTGCTTTCTTTACTATTGCATAGTTTCAGGTTTCTTTTCTCTCGCCAACTCTCAACCAACATAACAGCCCACTTCTCTTTGTATTTTGTCGATTTTGGAACTGCATCGCCTATTTTCGCCTGGATTTCGACTTCGGATATAGGTTTGGCAAAACGACTCTCTCCTATTTCTTTGCCTTCATCTGTCGTAATATCCGATAAGTCTGCATTCGGCGGAATACCGAAACAAAACATTCATACAAGTACAAAGAACATCATTGTCTAAACATTCTTATCACCGCTTATTATTTACTTTGTCATAGACAATAAAAAGAAAGCGCACCAAAACCGATTGGGAACAATTGAAAATGGGTGTGGCAGGTTTGTAAGCGCGAAGTCTTGAATTTCAATGAAAGACCTCGCACACGGTTTTTATCCTATATATAAAAGCACGCTCGTTCGGCCCAGTTGCGGATAATTATATATAACACATGAAAACCTGTCTACACAATAACAGTGTAGATTAATCGTGATAATAAATTTGCTCAATTAGCTGCCGTCAAATAATCTTGAACTTACCGTTTCAATTCTCTTTTGTTTTTGTAGTGACTGGTCAGAACAATCCCGTGGGCTCTCAAGTTAATCTCCAGCGTCAAATGTCTGCGCCCGCAAAACTTTCTCTTCCCCGCAATATGCCACTGGCAGTGAAGTTTCATATCAAGGACAAATACCGCAGACTCAGAATATTGCTCAGTCCAGTCAAACTCAACAATTTCCCAATTTTCCGCCTCCGTTCCAGTAGAACGAAATTCCCTGCGACAAATATTTCCCAATTTTCCGCCTCCGTTCCAGTAGAACGAAATTCCCTGAGACAAATATGAAGATGTCACACGGTAATGTCCGTCTCTCCATAAAACTGGCCAGTATGCATAACAGTGGATCCTTGTTTTCCATTTGTACGATTAGACCGGGCAATTGTGGAAAAGAACAGCCTACCAGCGTATATATAAAATATATTATAGGATATATATTAGGACCAAGTCTTCCGCACTGGCCGGGTTCAGTCCCTAACATTATCGTGTTCGTTTTCGAAATTTACAAGAATGAACAGTGAATCGTGGGCATGGAAAGTGCTATTACTTTCATTTGACAACATTTCATGAAATCTTACTTGTTCTCGATCCGGTTTCCAACAATCTTGCCACTAATTTGAGCAAAGCTAAAGTGTGGCCAGGAAAATCGAATCCTTAAAATGATTCTGTTTACCTGGGTGATGAAGGCTGGTTTCGCACCTTGTATCATTCAGAGAAAATAGTTCTCCCAGATCTTCCTCAACTGAGTGGGGAAAGTGAGTAGTCACTGAGAACAAGTTTGTGATGGTCCGCATTTGCACAATTTCGATTGAGGAAAATTGAATTTAAGACTGACAATCTGGACTCGAAATATGCCCTGCCCTTGATACCTAATTTGGAATGGAGAAGAACCGAATACGTGTATATATAATAATGGTAGATAGTGAAATTGCAGTCGTAACCGAGGCTTGTAATTGCGACTGTAACAAAACGTTTGACGACGCACGTTGAACAGTGTACAATTAGGACAAATATAGCGCTACGCATCTCCACAGCATGTACAGATTACCGACCGTTAAAGCATTGCAAAGTAAATTAAGTATTTTCTGCCGTGCAGGCAATATATGACAAAACAAATTATGAAAATAATTATGAAATAAATTGAAATCCAACAAATTGAAATTGAGCACGAAGAAAACAGAGAACCCCAGCGTCAGTAAAAACAAACAATGGATGGTTTCCAGTTATGGAACAAAGTCTCCCTAGTGATTCAAATGACACAGGTTATGTTGGTGTACATAACAAAAACGGCTAAATAAAAATCTATTGTTGAGGTACACCAATATGGTGGCTGTGATGTCACGTGAAAACGATTGCTTTACTGCACAACAATAAGTTGGTACTATATGAATACGGTATGAAATGGTTCGGATTGAAAAATGTTCACGATGCCGGTACAAAGTCATGCGACTTGCAGTGAAAAGCGAACAGAAATGAGTTGGCGAGCTAATAGTACAAAGTTGTAATGATTTGTGTTCCAAAATGGAGGTGTAAAAATTCGCTGGCTAACTTCAAAAGCGCTATGAAATCGTACCGTATTCGGGTGTTTACACATGACGTATTCAAACCGATCCAGCTGGTGAAGGAGATCAAATGTTTATAAACTATAGTATTTAAAATGCCTATGCAATGAAAAATTCAGTTGTAAAATAACTCTTTTGTTTAAAATAACTCTTGAAATTATAAAGACTAACCATTTACAACTTTTTCATATCTCAATTCATTCTTGAGATATTAAGATTTGTTTAATATGTAAATGATCATACTTATGACATCACAATGAATAATGACTTATTGAAAAATGTTGCATATCTTTACCGTTATCACATGGAATCTTTTGATGATTTGCATATTTGATGTCATTGGATACATCCACGCCCAAGCATCTGCATTTCAAGTGATTTCATTACATAATCTCAAGGATATATAAGCGTTTTCGATAGTATGATCGTTCACATATTAAACAAATCTTAACATCTCAAGAGTGAAGTGAGATAAAAAGTTGTAAATGGTTAGTCTTTATAGTTTCAAGAGTTCTTTCAAACCAAAGAGTTATTTTACAACTGAATTTTTCATTGCACAGTTAAAATGTTTATAAACTACAGTATTTTTTTGATTATTCACTCTGTCGAACATCGACACTTTGAAGTTGTCCTCCAGAAGAGCCTGTTTGACGTATTCACATACATTTCATGCCGGTATCGTGTAGACGGAAAGCCAATCCGATACTGTTTCATGCCGTATTCATTTCGTACCGGCGTCGTGTAACGGGGTCTTAATTACCAATTTTCTAGAATTTTACAAACGTAGGTAAGCAGGTATTTTACATTATTTTAAACGTCGTACGTTTTTAATTAGCTTTATATATATTATATTGTCAATTCATAGGCATGCATGTACATACAAATGCGCGCATACAATCAAATACCTTTGTATTGTGTAATTCTTTTCAATTGATAAGAAATAAATTGAGAGTGGAAGCACGGCAAAAGGTATAATTTAAAAAGGAGAATTATCAAAAGTCATGGCCAAAAGGATTATCCTCTCCTGGTTTTGATTTATATTGCATTTTTATGTTATTGTGATTGTTTTAAATTTTAATTTCCATTTTGTATTATGACCTTATTACCTGGGCTAGGTCCTTTCTACATGGTCTGAGGTCTGAGTCGTCTTCTGGACGATCTTTTAGTATCCGCGAGAGGTTGAACGAAATGAGAGATTGTTACGATCGGACGACGGACATGCCAACCCTAACCCCCTGCCTAATGAATGGGTTTTCTAACCCCCCGCCTAATGAATGGGTTTTCTAACCCCCCGCCTAATGAATGGGTTTTCTAACCCCCCGCCTAATGGTTTTCTAATACTAACCTTGATACTAATCGTCCAGAAGACGTCTCAGACCTAGTACCTCACGGTCACCTTTCTACATCGCGATAATGCTGACTCAGCAGTTACACCCTACCGACAGGCTTTGCGAGGCTGGTGCGATTGCATCAATAGTTTACCTAGTGGGCGTTTTGTTTCGTATTAAGAATTATGATAAAGGAACGTTATTGATCTCAACCCAGTCCTAACCCTACGGTGGCCACCTAATGGTTTCCAAGCACGCGGGAAGTTGCGAGAATGGAGAAAAGCGTAAAAATACAGTCGGGGGGTTAGGGTTAGAAAACTCGTTTGCCGTTAGCATCTTTTGTTGTTTTGGGGTTGCTTACAGTCCAACAACTTATTGGTTACCATGCTGTTATGCCAATAATTTATTGATTACAACGGTTGAATTCACGCAAATCCAATTTAGTACGCGGTAAGCGGTTTCACCAGTTATCTTGGTAGGTACGTTGTGTTAGGATCCCCTTACCATCCCCTGGAACCCTAGCTGTACGCGGCGGCCACAAAAAATGTTTGGGATCACTTTCCATGGGAAGCCATCTGATTGGCTAACCCGAAACAACTTTTATCCTAACCTAACCCTAAATAACCCTGATCGTAACCCAACCCCTTAGCAGAAATTTTTTGGGATCACTTTCATGGGAAGCCGGCCATCTGATTGGCTATCAAGGTTCCGAAAAAAATATTTTGGGAATAACAGTGGGTCCAATGGAGATTACGATGGTCTAAGGGAGGCTAAGTGGTTGTATGGGTGGATAAGTGGGTCTAAGGGTCTATGGAATACTCGCAGTTGAGGTGACCGTGAGGTACTAGGTCTGAGTCGTCGTCTTGATGATCCTTTTAAGGTTAGTATTAGAAAACCATTATAGGCGGGGGTTAGGATCTAAGTTGTTTTGGGGTTAGCAGTTCCATGTATTTCATCATACAGGCGACATGCCATCGTATCGGACATCGATCGTATGTCTGATGCAGTACAATCTCTCAATTCCTCCAACCTCTCGCCGCTACTAAAAAAGATCGTCCAGAAGACGACTCAGACCTATTACCTCACGGTCACCTCAACTCCTGCGTTCCAGGCGTATAATGGTGTTCGGGCGTATTCCGTTGCTAGACAACCGGTTGTTAAGGACATGTCATTAAGCGCCCAATATACTTCATGTGTGGACAATAAATTCAAGGAATAACCAAGATATTTTTTGCGTGGAGTTCTTTCGTCTGGTGACGTAATTTGATGACGTCCATGACGTCATCGACAAAAACAAAAACTCTATCATTTTCATTATTTTTTACATTTTGCTACATTTCTGAATGTCGTATAAACCTAAATTACTTCCTACAAAAGTACGTATAGATTTATTGATAAATTAAATAAAAATGAAGTTATCAATATTTTGTTTATTCACCTTAAAAATTCGATATCCCAGCTACTTTTTAAAAATTCTTAAAACCACACGTACTTTTTTGAAGATAACAGTCCAGATTCTAATCGCATGTGAAAAATTAATTTTACCTAAAAACCTTCGAAGATTATAGGATTTTTCGGTGACATGATGACGTCATCATATGACATCAAACGAAACAGTTTTGCCCACATACAATCTCGTTCCCAGAGCCTTCGCCGCGCCACGCAAACGAAGGCTCCGGTTAACTAAAAGATTGCCTTTAATTAGATTAACTCTTAATATTTACGCGAGTGTTTCGTTCAAACGGTGTTGTACTTCGTTCTTATGGCAGAGTTTACACCAAAAACCAAAACGTTTACACCAAAAACGGGGGGGGGGGGGGGGGTGTGGGGGCGTGTAACACCCACCCCACTTTTCACTGAATTGGTCGGTAAAACGCGGAGTCGGTAAAACCGATTGGTCAGACCGGAAGTTGGGAAAACCTTGTAATAGTTAAGGCTGTCGGTAAACTGTTCCCCCTAAAGTGTTAGATTTATTCCCAGACCCTTCTGTCAGTACTAGGCGCAAAAATGGCGTCACGGCGCCCAAGACGATACACCCCCCATCCAAAATGGTCACGGTACGCCACTGCTTATTATTTGAAATTTCAACAATCAGTCAACACCTATTAATAAATACACAATGCAGTGTTTATCAACCTATTTGATTTCATTGCCGCGAGTTACATAAATTCTAAAATCATTCTTTTCTGTCCCAAATGTTGCTAATTTAAACACCAGACAACAAATTTTGTTCACCTCTGAAGAGATCCTCGAGAGTTATTAACGTGATTAGCACAGATAGTTCTCACCCAGAAACTACGCTCGGTCTATTACTGGTGCATGCTCTTTAATTTTCAATCGACGCCCAGTTTTCCGGCCCGCGAAGGCTCTGGGAACGAGATTGGCCCACATTCTTAAATCTGTGAAATTCTAAGCTTCATTTGCAACGGATATAAGGTATGCAAATCTAAATACATCCGAACACCCTTAAGGGAGGCTAAGTGGGTGTAAGGGAGAATAATGGATCGTGTTAGGTGGATTTATTATATCACGATTATACTATATAATGGTACTAAACCACTATATGGTCCTAACGTGACGTACATACCAAGATAACTGGTGGAACCGCTTACCACTAAATTTGACTTTGCCGTTGGTCTGCTGGTCTTTAACCGAGTGGGGACTAGGACTAGTTGGGGTTGTTGGTTAGGAAGACACTGGCGCAGGTTGTCATCTCACCTGAGATTCACGATTAATCTTAATTTTGAAATCGCTCAGAATTAAGGATAATCGTGAATTCAATGTTAGAACCCAACCCCAACACAACAAAGATCCTAACCCCCCGCCTAATGAGGTGAAAGACCCTCGGTGGATTGCCTCTAGTGGCCGACCTGATGACAGTTATGGGTGGGCACTAGGTGGGCCTCCCTTTTCTTACATAACATTTGAATGCGCTTACTTTCTAAATCTCCGTAGCACATTAGGGTGCGGCACCCCCTCAACTTTTACAAAATTGTTGGGATCTGTTTTCTTTAAGACTATTTTAAGAAATTATGTCAAAATATACTGTTTAAATGTATATTTACTGGCAACAGAAAACTTGTCAGTTGAACGCAACTTAACATGTAAATATTGTGACGAACATTTATATAACTGTGTAGTATAATACCCATTTTGTGTATAATATGGGTAAAATGCAGTACCATTACTACCATAACTGTGATAAAAATGGTTTTTGTCCTTGTCGTTTTGGCAGTTGGCAAAGTATTGTGATTATTATTAAGATTTTGGGGGGAAATATTTCATTCGGAAATTGTGGGTTCAGCCCTGGCTCTAGCCACGAATTTTGCTCACCAGCATCCCATAATGCTCGTTTCGCGATCCCTGTAATAGACACTTCCTAAATTGAAACTGGCTGTTGGTTGAGTTTGACAATAAGATAAAGCCAATGTTAATGCCCATTGAAGTTGAAACCAAATTCGGGAAGTGTCTATTGACATGGGATGCTAGCTTTTTAGTCGTACAATGAAATCCCACAAGGTTAAAGGAGAGAAAAGGTAAGTTAAGCATAGTCATCCGAAAGTCGACCGAACCCGACAGGGACGTACTGGGCGCCATGTTCGGAAAAGGTCCATAGAGTTATGGTTATCCAATCTAACCATCTTCCGTTATGAAATAGAACAAGCGACTTTTCTTTGATATTTTTGCCATAGTGGAGTGGAGGGGGGAATGAGTCTAGGATGGTATTGAGGTCGAACCTGGAATCTTCAAAAGTCGTCGATGTGTATATACTATGTATGTATATATGAAGCCTAGCAAAAAAAACGGACAGAGTTCCATAAAATGTCAGTAACCCTGCAATAAGTGTCTGGCGTGTACTTATAACCTTTTTGATTTGTACAAATGATTTATTTTCCATGTTTCATTTTGTTTGCTGAAGTGAAACAGGGTAAACTTTCATCTTTTAAGTAAATCTTTTAAACTTTCATCTTTTCATCAGCTTTTAAGTTGACGGGGCTAGCGTGTGATTTTAAATAACGTTTACCTTACCTATCTTACATCGCCAACAGTTAAACCCTACCGGCGAACCGTTTTCACGGTCTTCCGAAGGTCGACCGAAGCAGACAGTGACGTACTGGGCGCCATCTTCGGAAAAGGTCCCATAAAGGCTGATTTACTACATCGATCGCTTTCTTAAAGTCGATCGCGCGATAAAAAGCACTGAATGGAAATCCGCCTTTACAGGGAGTTTAAGATTACGACGACGATTGAATAAATTATAACTGTTAATTTCAACACATATCAAACAATCATGTACGTATAATCACATGGAACCATATTTTTGTAGATTTGACAGAGTTGATTAATTACCCACTGCTTTTTCCTGAGATTTTGTAGCTGCGATTCGGACCTCGATTAATCTTTAAAACTGAATTAAACAAACGCCGTTTAGAAATTTGGTTCCCAGAGTATTCTTCACACCATTGTGACCCTGTTGATAACGCAGATAAATAACTTTTTGGTGTAAAACAAAAAGAGAACACGGTGCTCGAGCTGCTACGAAACCGTCGAAAATTATAACACTCGGTACAAACAACTGGTTAATTAGTCACCACTGTCTAAACAATTTAGGACACTACGAGTCTGGCATATGATATGAATTATTCCCTATAAGGTTGAATCGTTGTTCAATCGTAGTCCAGATCTTAAACTCCCTAATTTTCTTCTCAATTCAGTAAGTACTGCAAGTAAAGAGAAAACATCGGCTTATATAGACCTCTTTCATAATGGCACCAAAATTAAATATTCTTTTATATATTCATTTAAAGTCTTTGCTTTTTAACGAGGCCAGAAAGGCTAATTTGCATGCATATAAAATAATATTTAGACTAGACGCCATTATGAAAGAGGTATATATAGACCTTATTCCAAGAAAAGTACTAGATGTGATGTTATCGACCTGAACCAGGTGCGCCAACAATCAGTCATCCACGTGTCAGCGGTACATTAAATTTCTTGGGTCTTATGTTGATCTGTTAATTTCTTATAGGACATGATTAAGACATTGTTTCTTTTTTTTTCGTAACCAAAATATGGTTAATACGTCAAAATACAGCCGGGGGTTGGTGTTAGAAAACTCATTAGGCGGGGGCTTGTTTTGGGATTAGCAGTTCTATGATAACCATGTTGAAAACGACCGGAAATTTAATATACCGCTGACACGTGGATGACTTATTGTTGGCGCACCTAGTAACTTCCTTATTCCAAAATGGCTGCCAATTTAATATTATTTTATCTGCATTAAATTAGCTCTTTTAGGCTGGTTTCAGAGGAAAACTATTTTGAATTTCGTACACAATAATGAGGCTATAAGGGCTAATTTATATGCGTATAAAAGAATATTAAATTGAGCCATTTTGGAATACCTACCTACTCCTGTACCCATTTATTCCGGTTCCTGTTATCACACAAAGCAGCACTTTATTATTTATTTATTAGCTCATTAAAAACTGTACATAAAATAAGTTCGTTTGTAAAACGATTTCTTGACGTTTCCGTCGTGATAAAGATGTTATTAATGCTACACGTTCCCAGCTCAACACAACCATTGTTGTAA
Organism: Chrysogorgia sp. JL179-B06; assembly: GCA_035772405.1. Lineage (NCBI taxonomy): Eukaryota > Metazoa > Cnidaria > Anthozoa > Scleralcyonacea > Chrysogorgiidae > Chrysogorgia > Chrysogorgia sp. JL179-B06. Next base: position 553,561 of record JAYKKM010000043.1, read on the forward strand.
CGACTTGTTCACCACTGAAAACACTGCTACAATCAGGTAGACTTCTTCGGAGGAGGTCTAGTAAAACAAACGACATGTACAGGATACAATAAAACTTTGCGTCTAGTGGAACAGTAGACCACTATGTTATCATTGAATTGAGTACTTGTCTGTTTACCGAACACAGCAGTCTAAGCCAACATTGTAAGAATTGATGTCCAATTCTATTAAGTCTTTGAATGAAAAAATTAACTACATAATCGAACAAGTCAAATTCCAGTAGACACATGTACGCACTGCGTACCTACTTTTAATGCGGCGTATTTTTAAAAACGTACGCGCTGATTGGCTGAAAGCCGTGTTTCTATAACTCGATGGAAAACATGGATTTGTCCCGCCATTTTTATAAAATGTAAAAATGGACTGTAAGACGAACCTTTGCTCACAAACAGCTAAAATGTCGATAAATATGTTCTGTGACAGCCAACAACGAGAAGATTGGATGATTTTCTTCACCACGACGCTGTCTAGCGTGAGTAAGAATGTATATTTTCATAATTTTAATAAAAGAGTCATTACTTATTTCCTCAGTGTTATTTTATAAAAGAAATAGAAAACACTTTCCGTGTTCCCATACGCTATAGAAACACTCGTAAAAGTTTGGGAGAACTCGAAATAGCGTGGAAATACTCGCTCTGCATGTGAGCTCGTGTTCCCACTGCCATTTCTCGTTCTCCCAAACTTCCACTCGTGTTTCTATAACTCTATGGAAACACCGAAAATGTTTTCTATTTCTTAAATGTGACGCAGTTTGAACCTTCCCATTTTCAAGAACTAATCCCACTGATCTCTAAATAAAGACTGGATCGAGTAACTATTGTTTAAGTGCTGCGAAAAAAATGAAGCCGGGAATATTTCACGGCGGCCATCTTGAAGGCACCACGCCATATTGTTTAACTGTAGGCGATAGAGACTATCTGTCTCTTTTCCCGTAACTCAAAACACAAACTACGGCTCCATTCCAGTAACTATGAACACCGTAGTCACTCCAATATGGCCGCCAAGCGCTAATCCCGTCTTCATATTTACTGTTATGGAGCCGTAGTTTGTGTTCTATATTACGGGGAAATCTTCGCAACTGATACATTTTGGTATCTTAAAAGATCAGAGACAGATAGTCTCTGTCGCCTATAATAAAATTATATAACGTAGTCCCGAAAATATGGCCGCCACGAGCTACTATACCGGCTTCATTTTCTGAACAATAGTTGCTCGATCCAGTCTTTATTTAGAGATCAGTGACTGATCCTAACTTTAAACCTAACTCTAACCGTAGCTGATCCTAACCTAACAAAAATTAAAATACAAGTCAAAAACAAAAAGGTCCTGTTGAGTCATTTCCTGTGCTATCAGTCTTTTTATATTAATGATTTCAAAAAATATATTATTCCGTCGCACGCCATTAATACAACGCTGCGAAATACAACGCTGACAAGCACATGACGTCACGGTCATATTCAAAATGGCGACCCAAGAGCCTGTTTTTAGATGGTTTACTCAACTTTTCAAATGTGTTACGAGCATTTTTATATCACCAAACTACTACATTGCGACTAACTAAGTAATATACTTTGATATAAAAAGTAGTTATTTTTATTGCCAATTAATCCATTGCCTGCAATACAGGCTCTTGGGGGAGGGGTTCTCCCGTTTCAGGGCGTCCCCCGCAAGAGCCTGGCTTTTCATACACAACAAGAAGATATATAATAATCAAAATACAATATTATTGACATGCATTTTCAGCTGGCACTTCCAAACTCCAACCAACGCAACTAAAAAGGAGTCATCACGTAGCTGATAGAAGCTAATTTTTGATTGGCTGTTGGTTACTAACATCATACAACAAGATCCTAACCAGTGGGCGTGTTTACTAGGTTCTTGTGTCGGATTGGATAAAAAGATCGAAAAACGACCAATCAAATTCGTTGTTCAAGAAGTTTTTGTCATACCAGAACGAAATCTCGTATCACCTTTACATGATTAGTGGTGGTACACGATTTCGTACTAGAATGAGATTTCATTCCGGAATGAAAAACCGGGATGAACTCCTGCCGGAACGTATAATAACGTATATCATGTAAACAGATAAAGAGATTTCAACAGAATCGGGTTCGGAGTTCGTACTGCAATGAAACTGATTCCGGTTTTCATGTAAACAATGACTAACTACTCGTTACCTGTAGACACCAACAACCACAGCGTGGTCCCTCTCATAGGGTTCTAAGGTAAGTTGCTCTTGAGGTTTCATTTTCTCTGCTTGCATTTTTTTCACTTCTCCAGCAAAAATAGCTGCCGGCTCAGCTGTGGAGTCAATGCAGTTCGCCTGTAAGAAACAGTACAGTAGAACTGAGATGAAAACAAGTTTCTTTTGTCCTACTACTTTACTATCCTATCCTATTGAGTATTGGACCTGTCATTGTACCCTTGACTAGTTCTCCCTCCCCCACATTTTCGCATCATTAATTATTAGTTTGTTTATCTCCCGTGCATTTGATTGGCTATTTTATACTTCACTGCACGAAAAAATAGATTTCGTCATATTTGGTATTGGCTAAATGTGTCAGGGCTAAATTACTCGAATATGATTGGCTAGTGAAGAGGGCATTTTTCCTAAATTCAGGCCAAAATTACTTGTACCTGATTGGTTGAGACGCCATCGGGAAACACCTAAGTTATTATGTTGTTTCACTTGTAAATCCAAGCTCCCCTGTTCTTTTAAAGAGTGAGTGTCAGGGTAGTGCTTTGCGCGCTTGTTTTCTTCTTTTCTTCTTTTCTTATTTTATGGGACGCCTATTTCAGTTCACAAACGAATCCGTCGATATTTGATCAATCCTTCTTATAAATTATCCATTTTCAAGTTTTCTAAGTAAATATACCTGAGTGATCAATTATTGTGATATTTTTCGTAAAATTGATAATTTACTATAGTAATCTTTTCGATACATAGAAGCTGCTACGAGCGCTTCGCTTCCGAAGTGTGGAATGCCGGATTATGCTGCTGAAACAGCGCGAATAAGTTTGCGAATGGAAGTGTTTGATGAGTGACTAGTAAAGAAATATATTTTGTTTCTTCTGATGTTTTGTTCATTTGAATTTGCAAAGATTCAGGAACTAAAGCCATCCGGACCAGCTTGTCCGTCAGAAACGGCGTTGCGCGCGGCCCGCAGTGGTTCACAAACAAGCGAACCGCAACTGTTCAAATCATCTTTTGAACATTAACTTCATAACGCCCCGAAGTCAGGATCGGACTCCAATTTCAACATTTCCAAATAAATCTAGAGTTCACATGGAAATTATAGTTCTAACGATGCGATGCACTGCAATCAATTCCTATGAAAACAAAAACACAAGCGCGCAAAGCACTACCCTGACACTCACTCTTTAAGGCAATGGTTTGTTGTAATGTACCGTTTACTTTCAGTGGGGATTGTATAGTTGTTTTTCACGCTTGGCTTGACACCTAGCGGGCTTCCTCATGTTGTTCACGTGCGCAGCTAACTCATTTATGAATAAATGTTGCCCTCTATATGAATAACAGCAACCTCGGGCATTTTGCCTCCACGATCGAAGGTCGGCGAAAATGGCCCTGGGATCGGCTGGTCACATGACACCCAGAATATCTGGGTGTTTTGATACGATAATTTATGATAATTTAGGTCATTTGTCTTTGTTTACTCGGTTGATGTCAACGCTCAGCAGACTTGTTCATGTAAAGCATTCATCCTAAAAGCAACCAATTCGTAATACACCATGATCATCTCGTATAAATATCATGGAGGAACAAGTATATATCGAATGCAGTTCTTGACAATCAACAAAAGCCCTTATATTTCTTATTTGTGGTAAAATTGATAGGCGAGGAAATTATACTCTAAATTATACTCTAGCTGAATTAATCGAGTTTTAGAACTGGCCAATAAGATTATGGAATCGACCAGCCGATCCCAGGGCCATTTTCGCCGACCTTCCACCGTGGAGGAAAAATGCCCTGGGGACGATGTTGTAATCACATGGTTCCTCGTAAAATTAAGGTTTAATTTCACTTGTGTTTTCAAAGTTTCACAAATTGCCCAATTTTGTGAAACTTTGAAAAGACGCGTGAAATTAAACCTTAATTTTCCTCGGTGTGGTAAATGCCGTATTTGCTCAGCAATTTACCGAAGTAAATACTGTACCAAATACGACACTTACCACATTTACCCATACGTAAATTTGATTAAATATCATATTTGCTACACATTTACGCAATACCAAATATGAGTAAATCTATTTTTTCGTGAAGTAGCATATATAAGCCATATTTATTTTATTTCATCGCGTCTTAATCTGACGAAGGGCTCGGCTCGCATTTCGTTCACAAAATATCTCTACTTTGCTGTATATCCGCAGATAAAAGCGGGCATATGAAAAGGCATAAGGCATATGATTCGAAAATTGAGATGAATTTCTTATTGATTTATTTGAAAGAATTTATAAACGATAAAGAATGGCGTTTGTAGTTCTGTGCACTCACCATTATGACGAATCTGAAAATGAACCATATCGTCAAAATTATTGAACAAAATTGCTGAAACTTTGCACAAGTATACAGTTCACTAAATTGAATATCCCCACGTCAACTTTATCGTTGCCATAGTAAAATATATTTTAATAAACTTCTTTATTTTCTGCCTTTTCTACAGCAATTTTTTACTGTTATAACTGTTACAATTTTTTACTGTTAACTAGTGAAATATATACAAAACAGGATAGGGGTACCTTACCTAGTGCGTATCCCTTATAAGGAAGCGCAAATAGAAGGCATTGACGAGCAAATAGTGAATTAAACGCGCAAATAGCTGACACGTTGCACACCCCAAACCAACAAAGGTCCTAACGTTAACCCTAACCCCGCCTAACGAGTTTTCTAACCCTAACCGCACGGCTGTGTTTTATAAAGTCTTTTATTTTATAAATAAAGTTTATTTATAAAGTTTTCTTCAGAAATAATCAACTCCCAAAGCTACAATATATATTAAAACAAAGATAAATTATCTGTTTACAATATGCGTACAGCTTATCCGGCGTACAGCTTATTAAAAAGAGCGGATAATCGAACATATCGTAACGCGTGTTAACAATCCCACATCCAGTGGGCTGGTACGAGGGCAATATATTTGCTCGTACTTCCTTTTACTTCTTGTATTTGCTTGTACTTCCTTACATGGAAACGTACTAGAAGTACATATGCAAAACAAGGCAACTTCAAATCAATATCTTTGCAGGGGATAAAGAGTCTGGATATTCAACTTAGTACACTGCATACTTGTGCAAACTTTAAAGGAATTTTATTCAATAGTTTCTTCATTTTCAGATTGGTCATAATGCGAGTACATTGTGTGACGTCATAGTTCATATAACTCAAGAACAAGATAAGATATTCCTTTCTGTGCCAATTAAATTAGCCCTTATTGCCTCGTTTCAGAAGACAAATTATTTGGAATCACTGGGCGATTTAATCCCTAAATGCCTGTCGGGGATTGCCTCCTCATATCATCCAACACTTCACAACATTACAGTCACAGGGCAAAGCATTGGTTGACAGTTCGCAATGAATTTCAAACAATACAAATTATTTTTCGTCGGTAAACATTGTATTACAAACTAATACCAATGACATGATGGGAAATCAATGATTAAATGTCCCTCAAGCCTCAGCTATTTTGACTAACATTCGATTTCGTCTTGTTATATTAAAAATCCATTAAAAAAACACCAACTTTACAGTGGCTTTTCGATCATTTTAGATCTACAAAGATCTTTTCGATCGTTTTAGAACAACAAAGAATGGCCGAAAATTCGACGAAAATTACAACCAACAAACATTTTCGTGACATACGGATCTCCATATTCCATCTTGTTACATCTTTTTATGGAGCGTAAGGGGGGGGGGGGGGAGGGTGGTGAGCGAGCGAGCGAGCGAAGTAAGATTGAAGACTTGCTTGCAATTTGAATTGTCTAACCTATTGTACGTTATCATGCTATTATCTTATTTTGTCTCTATTTTATTTTTGTTTGACAATTACCTTGCCAAATCCAAAAAAATGGATATGACAAGGCAATTGGCACCCCTCCTGCACCCCTTGGCCAGGGGGGTGCGCTGCGCACCCCCTGTAAATTCATCACTGGAAAAACGTACGATGTTTCAAATTCTAGAAGTGATTTTTTTTCTTATTCTTTCATTATTGAAAAAAAGAGGGGTGAGTCTTTGTGAGTTATACAAGGTTGAAGACTACAGGCAGCCAAACATTTATTCAAGTACCTAATTGGTTTTATGCAGGGGCCTCTATTCTTCTCTACAGGCTCGGTTCTAGCAACCTTGTATTAACACCTTTCATGTCTGCGAATTCGGATGACATACTGTAGCATATCAAAGGACCCCTTGAGGGCGACTCACGGATGTGGGATAGTGGCGTCATATCCTCCATGTTGGTGTACCTCATCAACAGAATTTTAATGAGTTTCTTTTGTTAGGCACACCAACATGGCCGCCATAGACCTCTTTCATAAAATTAATTAAATATTCTTTTATATTTATTTAAATTAGCCTTTCTGACCTCGTTCGTGTACGAGGCCAGAAAGGCTAATTTACATGCATATAAAAGAATATTTAGACTGGCCGCCATTATGAAAGAGGTCTATGCCGTTTGCAGAAATATTTTTTGGGGATCACCTCCCATGGGAAGCCATCTGATTGGCTAACCCAAAACAACTTTTATCCTAACCCTAAAAACCCATCCTAACCCTAACCCCCCGCCATGCACGCCCCTACTTGAGGTGCTAAAGTAGTAGACTAATGAGCGAGACTATGAATGTGGGACTACTACACATGCGCAGTATCCCAAAAAAGTGATCCCCAAAACAATTTCTACATGCCGTTTGTCTTTTGAATCTTTGTCACGTGACTGAAAACCACAACCTCATAATCGGAAAAATGTTTCTTAGCCCCAGACCAGAATCGAACCCACAACATTCTGATCTCCGGTTTGACGCTCTAACCATTGAGTTGCCAGGACTCAAATGGCAGAGCGAAGGCTACGTTGTGTACTAATTCGTACGTGCGACATACCTGTACGTACTGCTAAATCTGCAGTCTCGATATGTCTGATATCTTTTCTATCAGATAAATATTAGTGACTTGCAGATTGGTTATTTCAATTTAGTGAATTGTTAGCTCAATGGTTAGAGCGTCTACCCGAAGATCAGAAGGCTGCGGGTTCTATTCCCGTCTGGGGCTCAGAAACATTTTTCTGAGTTACGTTTAAGCTTGAGTAGCAAACAATTCACTAAATTGAAATAACCAAACTGCAAGTCACTAATATTTATCTCGTACGATATTAGGTATTAACAACAGAAACCTAATTTATATTCCTTAGTCAGCGAAAATATCGGAAAAAATTTCGTTTCATACGCACTTTAAAGAGCGAGTGTCAACCATGACGCATTGCACGCTCGTTCGGCCATTTTTTGAAGCACGAAATGCCCTGAATTAATCCGTAAATATCTTGTCAATCCTTGATATAAATTATTCATTTTGTCTTTTAGTTGAAAGAAGATATACCTTAGAAAGTACCTATTTCTGCATTTTTCACAAAGTTCAACGTTTTCTTGACTTTCGTTTTGAATTATGTCAGCCTTGACTGACGCGAAGCGTGCAAGACCAAGTGACGAGGTACAAACAAAAAAATCAGGTTGCGAGTCGACGTATTTGGATTGTGGATGAATAAGAAGGGCTCTATAGGGTTTTTCCAGAAGACTCCGCGAATTTCCGGAGTATTTACACGTCAAATTGGACTTCAAAGCACTTCAAGACACTTCGTTATGGTACGGAAAGATAAACACAAACGCGCAATGCACGATGGTTGACACACACTCTGTAATCTAAAGATGGAAGAGATGTAGTTTGAAAACTCTCGAACTTGATGCCGAATTGCTTTATTCGCGTTTTACAATTAAAATAATTATATATTGCGCTGCCTTACACCTTAATTGATATAGCAAAGTTAAACAAACCTTTATTGAAATGACAAAATGTCCTCCGTTTTTCAAAAAGCTGTGTGCGTTAATAGCGACGATTCTCGCTTGATCGGGTTGGGCGACGTCGGCAAAAATAGTATCAACCATACCTTTTCAAACGAAAAACAGACAAATATTTGTCAAAATTGTCATGGGCTTCAGGGGATACATACTAGGCTAATAAGTTATCCGATAAAAAACCCGATATTTTTTAGAATAAAATGACCAAGCTGCAAGTCACATTTAATAGAGATCTTAAGAGTCTTCGGACGTATTCCGTTGCTAGACAACCAGTTGCTAACGACATGTAATTTAGCGCCCGATATACTTCGTGAGTAGGACAATAAATTCAGAGTATAACCAAAATATGTTATGTGTGTAAAATGTCTGTTGTCTGGTGACGTAATTTGATGAAGTCACATTGACGTCATCGACAAACACAAAAACTCTATAATTTTCGACATTTCTCACATTATGCTACATTTGTGAGTGTCATGTAAACCTAAATTACTTCCTACAAAAAAGTACGTATGGATTTATTGGTAAATTAAATAAAAATCAAGATATCATATCAAGAAGCGCCGGCCGAAGGCCTGAGGGCGAGGGTGCTAATATCGACCGGCGTTTAGTCCCTTTTCACGGGAAAGCAAGCGAATCCAGAATTGCATGCAGTTTATATATTTATATATATTGAAGATCAACGTGTATCATGCGCGGTATCGGGAAATTTGGCCCTGGTAACTAAAAGAAAAGTACGTGTTTTGTCGGGTTATACGGTGAATGAAGATTTGAGTTCAAAAAGATCGTGAAAAGGCAGTGAAATGCAATATATCGTCGTCGGAAGATGTCAAGTTCGTAAATCAAGTTCGTAAATCAAGTTTTATACGTGGCGTCAAAACTAAAGGTAAACCCGTTTTCGTTTTTCTAAACCTGTTAGTCAGTTACAAAGATAGTTTTGCAAACATGCCCGAGTATGTTATTCAGGCTTTTATTTGATGTATAGCATGATTTTCTAGAGTTAGTAGTTCAAAAGATATCGTCGTCTGAATATCCAAGCGTCGTCGCTTTTTTCAAGCTGTTTATAGCTATCAGTTACAAAAATATTTTTGTAGGTATGTCAGAGGCTGTTAATCAAGCTTTCATTAGATATGTAGAATGAGTTCTTAGAGTTAGTACTTGAAAAGATATTATGGTCGGAACATTTCACTTTTGGCATGACGTCATGGCAACCGAAATTTAAAATTATAACATCAAGTCATCAACCCTGGAAATTAAAATTATAACATCAACATGCACCACACTGGTTATAACAATCAGTGTTTATGCGCTCATCTGATGGCATGCTGGTCTGGCCAATGGCTTAGTGTGTTTGTCTAAACACCTTGGTCCTGTATTAGGCCTAGACAATGCCAGTCCTAGGCTTGCAATGTATATATTTACACATCTTTTGTAGGATATATACTGTATATAGATACTGTATAGGTTAACACTCACTGTGTCAGGGGAACACATTAGGGATTAAACAACTGCAGGTATCATCTCACTGACAACAAGCAGCTGAAGGGAATTTCATCTTGAATTAATGATATGTTGGTGAAATAATTACATGTAGATTAAGAAATGTTCTTTGTTGCATATTATGGACTTTTGTCATTTCATGTTTTTGAAATGTGTTACCACGGCTTGAATACCATTGAAATACCGGGTACATGTATGCATAATTTTATAATATAATAAGATTATATATTAATAAAAGCAACAGAAGTCTTCTAACAGAATAAAAGGTTTATCGAGCTTATCAATATATAGTCAGACAACACTCACTGCAAAACTCAAAAATTAGCTGATATAGAGTATACTGGTGTCTGGTAGTAAGGATATAAAAAATTACAGACTTTAGCTGTGTTTATATATATTGCAAGTCTATAGGACCAACCTGGCCAGCCACAACCTGGGCCTGGCTTTCATTTTATTGACTTTAATAGTGTAAACTGTAAACATACACCATACTGGCTATAACATATTATAACATATACTATAACATATCTCAATATATTGAACAATATATAAGAGCGCCAAGATGGCCGCCACAAATTTTGCTCGTAAAATTTTACCTTTAATACCATTAATAGTGTTTTTGTTGAAGCTATCTATTGAAAATAGGCATCATAAGAAATATGAGTTGCTGTTCTTGGAGCCGGGAAGCGTATGTCTTGCTGCTCGAGAAATATACTTCAAGAAATCCTTAGCGGCAAAGTCATCGAGCCGTCCCATTCTCGCGTGGTACAAACATGGCAGTGTTTGCATTTTGCTTCCCCGAATAAAAGATCTCACTATCTCTATGGATATCCACAAGAATCCTGGCCCTTCAATACCGTTAAAACAGAACAATACCTTTAGATCTCATCAATATGATATGGCGAACTCCTTGAAACCTGCATCTCCGATTTTACAATTTGACAGCCATTGTGTACCTTATAGTTATGCAAATCGGTCGCAGAGACTTGTTTATGAAAGAAGTAAGCTGTTTTCTATTCGATACTATAATCATTGGACAAGTACGAAGATTCTTAGCAACCTGAAAGAATGTTCCCTGCTGAAATATCGTGGCAAACGTGCAGGAAGAGCCAACAGAAATCGTAATAATAACAACATCTTTATTTCGACACTAATTCGAACACGCGTTCAACCGCAAAGAAATGTGTCATATCTTGCAAGGCATTATAGACCCAGAACTCTCATTAATGTACCTATTTGCAAACCTGGCCCTCTTCTAAAAACTTCTAAGCCTATAGATTTCTGCCTGTTAAATGCTAGATCAGTCAATAATAAAGCACTGATCATTAAAGACTACGTTGTGGAACGTCGCATTGGAATCTTAGCTTTAACAGAAACCTGGTTAACCTCTACCAGTGAATCTATTGCTATTATAGAAGAACTCTGTCCAAATGGCTATGCCTTCAATCATGTTCCCAGAAATACTGGTAACTCAAAAGCTGTGAAAAAGGGAGGAGGTGTGGGTTTACTTTACAAGAAATGTTTCAAGATGAAAAAAACAGTCAACAATGCATTTTAAGTCATTTGAATTCATGGAAGTGGTTCTTCAGGCATCTTCATATAATGTCTGTATCATCGTTGTCTACCGCCCGCCATCCACGAGCAATGGACAAAGTGTGGGGTTATTCTTTACGGAATTTTCGACCTTACTTGAACAACTCGTTACCTGCCCTGGTTATCTACTCATTACTGGTGACTTTAACCTTCATGTTGAGATTAAATCGGATAAACAAGCCTCAAAGTTCATGGATCTACTGCATTATTTTAATCTCATTCAGCATATAAGTGTTCCTACTCACAATAGTAATCATACATTAGATCTTGTGATAACAAGGAAAGAAGAATTGATTGTTGACAGTTTTTTCTGTTAGAGATCCAGTTATCTCCGATCACTTCGCGGTTCACTATAATTTGCTATTTGATGTCCCATGCAGTATAAAGAAGGAGGTAACTTATCGCAAGCTTCGTAATATTAACATTGATTTATTTTGTCAAGACCTAAAGAAGTCTACTCTATTTACATCTACTGTGTCTAATTTGTCTGAAGTGACAGATCAATATAATGACGTCTTATCTAATCTGGTAGATGCTCATGCACCCCTGCGCAAGCGTGTTATCACCCTACGCCCTTCTTCGCCATGGTACACGGACGAAATTACTGCACAGAAGGTAATTCGGCGTAAACTGGAGCGACGTTGGCGTCATTCCTTGCTAACTGTTGATAGACAACTGTACGCTAATCAATGTAGAAAAGTCAATGAGCTTGTTTTCACATCCAAAATGAATTACTATTCTACCTTGATTGAAGACAGCCAATCTGATCCAAAGTCGTTTTTCAGGATTGTTAACAAACTACTCCATCGTAACCTGGTTAGTCACCTGCCATCATGTGATTCAAGCGCGGATCTTGCTGACAAGTTTAGCTGCTTTTTTATGGATAAAATCACTGTTATCAGACAAAACCTGCGTTTTACGTCATACGCCTTCTGAAGTCCTGGTGCAACATGGTGACAGTGGTAAATGCCAATCTGAATTCAATAACTTTACACCAATCACTGAAGAAATAATTTCTCGTCTTATTACTAAGATATCATCCAAGTCATGTATGCTCGACCCAATTCCTGCATGTTTACTCAAGAATTGCTTGGGTATTCTTTTCCCAATAATTACAATAATTGTTAACATCTCATTGGATACGGCTGTTATGCCTGACAGTATGAAAAAAAGCAATTTTATATCCACTACTGAAAAAAACTGGCTTGGACTATGAATTGTTTGCTAGCTTTAGACCAGTGTCCAATCTAAAGTTCATTTCAAAGACAATTGAAAAAGTTGTTGCGTCTCAACTACAAACGCATCTGGTTGAAAACAACCTAAATGAACTCTATCAGTCGGCATATAAACCATTCCATAGTACTGAGACTGCATTGGTTAGGGTACAAAATGATGTGCTTCGTGCTATCGATGATCGTTGTGATGTGATTCTCCTTCTTCTTGACTTATCTGCTGCCTTTGATACGGTTGATCACAGCATTTTATTGTCAAGATTGTCTACACGTTTTGGCATTGGAGGAAAAGCTCTGGATTGGTTCAAATCATACCTTAGCAACCGAACACAATCTGTTTGCATAGATGGTGTGTGCTCAATTGATAGGAATGTTGAATGTGGAGTTCCTCAGGGATCGGTACTTGGGCCCATTCTGTATCTACTCTATACATCTCCACTGGGTGACATCATGAGAAGGCATAACATGTCTTACCATATGTATGCAGATGACACGCAGTTGTACATCTCCGTTAAATCCTCTGCAAACGAAGATATGGTTAACGCAAAATGTATATTAGAATCTTGCGTTCGTGATATCGAGCTATGGATGGTTAACAACAATCTTAAGCTGAACAGTGAAAAGACAGAACTTCTACTCTTGAGCTCAAAATTTACACCACAACCATCTTTAGACTCGCTGACTATTGGTATTGACGTTATTTGCCCATCTGAGTCGGCGAGAAACATTGGTGTTATATTTGATAGTACTGTCTCGATGCATGATCATGTCAAAGCAATATGCAAGTCCTCCTTCTATCATCTAAGATCTATCAGCAAAATTAGACGTTACCTTAGTATTAATGCTGCCGAAATCCTCGTTCATGCTTTTATTACGACGAAACTAGATCATTGTAATTCTCTTCTTTATGGACTCCCTAACTACTTGATAAAGAAATTACAATCTGTTCAGAATGCCGCTGCACGCCTCATCACCTACACGCGAAAATACGAACATATAACTCCAATTCTTATTCAGCTCCATTGGTTACCAGTAGACCATCGAATTCAGTTCAAGATCTTACTGCTTGCTTACAAAGCACTTAATGGTCTAGCTCCATCTTATCTGCGAGACATTATTACAATTTATAAACCTAACAGACTGCTTCGATCGTCATCGTCAGTGCGCTTAGTGGTCCCAAGATACAATTTAAAGACCTATGGTTTCAGGGCTTTTTCAGTTGCAGCCCCTATGATGTGGAACAGGTTACCAGAAGATATTCGAGACAGTCCATCACTAGTTATTTTTAAGTCTAGATTGAAAACTTATTTCTTCAAACAAGCTTTTGAGTAACCTATAAGTATTTATTTTTATTTTACTAGGAAATTGTAAAGCGCTTAGAGCACTATGTATAAGCGCTATATAAGCTGTATATTATTATTATTATTATAACAATCAGCATTTATTTTACGCTCATCTGATATTATGGCATGCCCTTGGCCAATGGCTTAGTGTGTGTTTAAATTCACCTTTGTCCTGGATAGTAGGCCTGGACAGTGCCAGTCCTAGGCTTTCAATGTATATTTTTACATGCAGCTTTTGAAGGATAAATACTGTATAGTGTACAATTGGGTAGGTTAACACTCACTGTGTTAGGGGAACATGTTAGGGATTAAACAAGTGGTATCACCTCACTGACAAGCAGCAGCTGAAAATAATTTCATCCTGAATTACTATATATATTGGTGAAATAATTAGATTAAGCAATATCGTTCTTTGTTGTATATTATGGGCTTTTGTCATTTCATTTTTTGAAATTGTGTTACCGGCACTTGAATACCATTGAAATACTGGTACATGTATGTGCATAATTATATAATATTAATAAAAGTTAAGAAACAGAAGTCTTTAAAATAATAAAGGTTTATCAGGCTTATCAATTTGGTCTCGGATAAATTTAGGTATTGAATCTTTTGGTATCTGCTTATACTAACAATTAGACAATAAGGAACATGCAGATTACATTATTACAGTAGGGTACATGTATCTGCTTATACTGACAATTAGACAATAAGGAACATGCAGATTACATTATTACAGTAGGGTACATGTATCTGCTTATACTGACAATTAGACAATAAGGAACATGCAGATTACATTATTACAGTAGGGTACATGTATCTGCTTATACTAACAATTAGACAATAAGGAACATGCAGATTACATTATTACAGTAGGGTACATGTATCTGCTTATACTGACAATTAGACAATAAGGAACATGCAGATTACATTATTACAGTAGGGTACATGTATCTGCTTATACTGACAATTAGACAATAAGGAACATGCAGATTACATTATTACAGTAGGGTACATGTATCTGCTTATACTGACAATTAGGCAATAAGGAACATGCAGATTACATTATTACAGTAGGGTACATGTATGTACAAGGTTATGCAGTCTTGTGAATACAATTGTACTTTGAGTAAAATTATGAGTATGCCACTGTTACTGTAAACATGCATATTGAAATTTATTATTAAAACCATAACTGACATAATTAAAATTAATTATTAATTTCAATAATCAATAGTTACACAATTGGTTTCTAACCCTGCCTGCGAGACAATTTACTAATTTAGTGTTGACAGACTTTCCCACTTGGGTTCTGTTCAGTACACTACCCACAAATTGCACCCAAAAAATAAGCAGTTTGAAAATCTGTTCAGTTTGCCAATATTAAAGCCTCAAACAGTAAAAGGGCGAGGGGTTGTTGCGTACACGTATTTCTAGTTTTATCCTTACGTACTTTTTGAAGATAACAGTCCAGATTCTAATCGCATGTGAATACATAATTTTACTTAAAACCTTCAAATTTTCATTTTTCGGAATTTTCATTTTTCGGTGACGTCATGTCTACATATACCACATTACAGATTGTCTTGATGGATTCTTAAATCTGTGAAATTCTATGGCATATTTGTTAACTCTAAGCTTCCTGAGCAACGGATATAAGGAATGCAAATCGAAATAGGTCCGAACACTCTTAAAGTTATTACATAGAGAGAATCGATATACCGGATGTACCGGTATACCCGGATGTACCGGTATGGCGAAAATACCGGTATACCGACATTTCGGTATTTTACTGGCCACACCGGATTGAAACGCTATTTCCAGTCAAAACTTGCAAAGGGAAAACAATTCACAAATTTTAACATCTATAATCACGTTGAGAAACCATAGTTAACATACACAGATGGATCAATCTTGTTACTTGAACGTACCTTCAGCTGCCTCATACCCAAACGTCTGTTATTATACTGTATCTGCGATAATCGAGTGTTAAGCTTCGGATACACAGACAACATTTCTCTTCCGACGGTGTAGCAATGGCGATAAAATCGATGGGATGCCTTCGCGAGGAGGAAATTACTATTTCTGACGGCAAAACAAAGTTTCCTGCAATTGTTGCCGAAAGTTGAAACCACCGAACTTTCGGCAACGATTTCCGAAGAGTTTGGAGGAATCACTGGTCAAGTGTGTTGTGTTCTTTTTTACTAGCCAAACAGTAGTGTTATGAAAAAGGCAAGCTTAAGTTACTATTAAAGGGTTTGTTTTAGTATTACCTGTGTAGCCGCGTCGTTCACGAACTGAAGACGTGAACAAGCTGTGACCGGGGAAATTACTAGGAAAAGCATGTAGATTTCAGCGTGCGATTGTGAATTGTGTGTCACTGTGTATGTTGAAAACTGTGATTATAACGTGAATAAAATTGTTTAAAAAACCGTGAATGTGTTGGATAAAGCGAATCCCGTCAGTCGACTCATGAGAAGAAATATTGCCGGTGTATCCCAAGCTTTAAAAAAATCACAATTAGATTTTTCTCGGCTTTTAAAAAGACGGCACAAACTCAGTTGAAATAACGAGGCTACTCAACTAACTCTGAAGAATGTGAATCAGTGTGAAGTTTGATTGTTTGACGAAAATCACAAAGTGATATTTACGTATATTCACTTTATTCATTTTTCCGTTTACGTTACATGATAGTATTGAACTTGATTTTTCTCGAGGTTCAGTTCGAGTGTGATTTAAAAAAAATATGGTAAAAATACCGATAGACCGGTATATTTATAGCGATATACTAGATCTCTATTATTACTGGAATTAGTAATCATGCGAAATTTCATCTGAAAATTTAGTGAGAAAGAGGTTGGATTTTACGTGTAGAACAACAACATTGTATGCTGTCATTACAGTGACAGAACGTAGTAAGATGGACATAGTTTGACGCTGCTCTGGCTTAAAACGTCTTTTGAACGTAACTTTAAAAGTTACTGCCGTGACCCAACGTTTCGACACTCCAATCTAGTGTCTTCATCAGGGGTGATCGTTGTAAAGTTAGGATCCCTATTTACACCCTCGTAGAACCGAGATGACGTCATCTATTAACAAGATGCAAATAAGCGTCTGGTAATAGACCACCTGGGCACTATTGATATGCCAAGCCTCATACGATCACCTCTGATAAGACATTTGGGTCATGGACAGTAACTTTTAAAGTTACGTTCAAAAAACTTTTTAAGCCAGAGCAGCGTCAACCTAAGTCTGATTCATCACCTTGTTGCATTGGGAAATTATTTATAGCAAGATGGATTAAAATACAGGTTATGACGTCGTGGCCTTAAGAGAAACATATCAGAACCAAGATTGTCGAGGGTATGACATCAAAACTAGTCTCGATTCATTGCAACCACTCTATAGTTATTACAATTATAGAGTGAAACATGAAACATGTGGACACAAAACCGTTAAACATGAAACGTGAAACATGTGGACACGAAACCGTTAAACATGTACAACAGTCGACACACCTACCTACTAGCATTCTGTATTTATGGGGATGTCGAGCGTCCTCTATGATGGGAATCACGTTCGTTCGCTTTTTTGCAACATTGATCAGATCTCTGCCGGACCTGTGAGAAAACTCCACGGCATACACAAGACCCTCCTGAAACAAGAAAACAACAAACACGAATAAGACCAATGAACAGTATATAACTAATCATGAACAGTAATGACGAGCACTCTGGAAGAAATTCGTCGAAAAACACTGCCCCACATTCATGAGTTTTGTCATGAAAATCTTTCCTCGACGCACGAAGATAATTTAAATTAACCTTATGCTCTTCCTACAGCAAAGCTAATCCAGTTCTGCTTTGAAATATGATTTTGGGTGTCTATAATAGCCGTGATAAGAACTTCGTTTTAAAACCAAAAGTTAAGCGAATCAGCCCGGCTGACCGGGCTAGCCCGGCTCATATAAATAGACCCTTTGACAGTTACAGTACGGCTCGATATTTTACGAGTTCTACCCTATTATTTTGGCAATCTGCGGTATTACTTTTTAAATTTTCAGCTGTTTTTAAGATGAAAAGTACAAAATAAATCATGGCAACTTGATTGGTTTTTGTTTAACATTTCCACCATAACTAGAGAGATTTTTTAACATTTCTCACCGGCAATCAGAAAGTTACAGGTCCCCGTACATTTTCTGGGGATTTGAGCTTCACCAACGTCAATGTTTTGTATAACTAACCAAATCTGGGTCTTTGTTACCTTCCATATATCCACCATCCTCATCCTGTATGTAGCTTTAGTACCCCCCCCCCCTACCCCTGCCCTACAAAATGCAACCTCGTACCCAGGGTCTTCTCAGTGCACGGGGAGGGAGCGCCCGGGATGGGTAAAGGCTGGTCACGTGACTCCATGGATATTGGATTATTTTGTAACCTGGCTTATTCTCGCTCATATCATCCGGGGGGCCGGATCGCTGTGAAAACATACCACAAACTTCTATAATTGAAAGTATAAACAGTATATGGGTAATTTAAAAATATTACAATTTATTGGAAAGACAGTACGGACTGCAGACAGAAGTTGAAAGATGGTGGATTACTTCGAAAAATGCGTTGATTTACGGACATTTGTTGCTGTCATAAGATAAACATTAGGAACTTCAAGATCTACGACGGCAACCTAGGACGGGGACGTCGTTCAAACAAAATAATCTTCATGCGAAACAATAATGAATAATTTTTATTCCCAAGAGTAATTTCAACGCCGTTATCGTTCTGTTTACAACGCCACTGAGAGCATTTTCACGTCTTTAGGACGACGGTAACTCGCGGAGAGATGTGACTTAAGACTGACTTAAACACAGACACTATAATCGTTTTAGGAATATTGAAGCGTTTTGGAGATCATAAAACAAGCTTGGAGTGTCAAATACGCTAGTCAATCGACCGTGGTTTCATTCAAATGCTAAAATTTGTATTGCTTTTACTGCCGTCGCCGTCCTAGGTTGCCGTCGTAGATCTTAAAGTCCCTATGATCAACGCCAGAACAGTTCGAATTTACAATTTTAATACAGTCAGACTATGACTATTATTTTAAATACTAATCATGTTTATCTTATGACAGCAACAAATGTCCAGTAAATCAACGTATTTTTCGAAGTAATCCACCATCTTTCAAGGCTTTCAACTTATCTGCAGTCCGTACTGTCTTTCCAATAAACTGTAATATTTTTAAATTATCCATATACTGTTTATACTTTCAATTATTTATATAAGTTTGTGGTATGTTTTCACAGCGATCCGGCCCCCCGGATGATATAAGCGAGAATAAGCCAGGTTACAAATTAATCCCATATCCATGGAGTCACGTGACCAGCCTTTACCAGGGTCTTCTCTTCCCTCGCTCCACTCCCCTCCTATCCCGGGCGCTTCCTCCCCGGGCACGAGGTTGTACAAAATGTTGCTATCTGCCAACATCGATAAGCTGGTGTAGCAATTATACATTAATTCAGAACACTTACAGGTCCAACAATATCAGATACGTGAGAAACTGTAGTTCCAGAGGCAGCACCAAGGTAGAGAACTTTGCTTCCAGGTTTGATATGGATTTGATCGATACCACCTAAAATAGCGGCCGCCAATTTGGATCGGAAAGGATTCCACACTCTGTACTCAATTTTGGTTCCATCATCAACCTGTTAAATAGGATATGCATTTCACTAACTGAGCCACCGTGTTCGCAACTACAGTAGCCTCCTTCGCAGACGTTCTTTCTGTCCTTCGCTTGCTTACTTCCCATATCACAACATTCCTTTCCTCACAAAGAATCAGAACAAACCCGGGGCTTTACCCGGGGGTAGGTTAGTCATAGAAATTAATGTTAAGAATTGTCATAATTTGTATGTAGCACTTTTCCTCGTCGATATTTGCCCACTCATTACACGCTGACAACTTATAACGTAGTATTAGTATAATTTCTGAGCTTAACGAGTTCAAATAATTACTGTATGTCATAGCATGAACTTGTCCATGTCTCTATACAGATAATATAGAAACACAGCTTCTAGCTATTTTCAAAATATGCATATACATTTATATGCTTAAAATTTAAACCATCTAATTTTCAAATACAGTCTTTTGGGGTATCTAAAACACAAAATACTACTACAAAAAACATACATCAACAGAGATCTTCTTTTCACCATATACAGTTTCTCCAGGAATTATATTTTTGGTAACCAAGGCATCCTCTTTTCCCCTAGCAATGAAAACACCTGAAAAATAAACGAAAAAAGGGAACCGAAGTTCAGTACTAGGCACAATTAACTAATTCGCAGAAACAAGTTAGGGGAAAGGGCATCTCACTGGCAGTCAGAAGGTTGCAGGTTTGATTCCTGACTGCGATATGAGCTTGACGATTGTCCATGTATCATCAAATGTTGTGGATGGTAGTATGGTTAGTATAAACAAAAAATCCAATCAAATGTACTAGTAAGTGGGACAACACATCCTGAGAAAGTAGTTCATTGCCTCAGTTCAAATAAGAAAACAATTCTTCCTAAACTTTATATGCATGTGACATTAACAATGTAATTTTACCTTCTATTCCAAAAATTAGTTGTCGTACCGTAAAGTTCCGAAAGTAACGATGTCGTTACTTTCGGATTTATAGCAGTCATCCATATCGTTACTTTCGGGGGTTCGCTACTTTCGGGGGGTCATTACTTTCGGATGGTAAAAATTCGTGTCTGAAGTAACCAAGAGTTGTTAGTTAGTGGAAAGCGGACTGCTGGCGATCGACGGGTTTTATTTACCAAGTGGGTGGGCCATGCATGGCCGATTGAGAGAAACAGTGGTCCGTTCTTTCGTTAAGTGCGGCATTGCCCTACCAACTTCTGGAAGCAAGGACAGTGAAATAAACATCGATGGCTTAAGTGATTATAGCTTTGGTGAATCGGCCGATCTAGAAGAATTAACTTTCTACTCTGACTCAGATGATGACGTTTCCGATTGATTCATTAGAAACGACAGGAATATTAAGACATGCAAACGTACTTAGTAAATTTAGCAAATTGTTTCTAAGAGTGTTATAGTTTAGTTGAGTTGTTTTTCTTGAGGTTTCTGTTGTTACCTATAAAGTTAGCTTGCAAATATTAATTAGAACAATTAACTCGAATTGTGTATAAATATTAATGTTTAACATGAGACAATGTAATACATTTATTTCGTATCTTGTTAAAAAACAAGTTGAATTTTATTTGAAATCGTAACTTTCGGGGGGTTGCTACTTTCAGGGGTATCGTTACTTTCGGGGTTTATTAGCAAACACTGAATTTTATAGTTACTTTTGGGGGGTCGTTACTTTCGGAACTTTACGGTATACCAGTACCTGTACCACCATTTCTCGAGTCATGGAACTAAGAAATGAGTGTGTCTGCGATGTTGCTTTTTATAGGAAAATTGTTTTTATAGGTATGAGCAATTTACAGATTCAATCTTTGATTAAAAAGTTTTTAGACCTGGTAAATCATATCCCTTTCCAAAAACAAATAAAAGGGATTTTCTTTTAAAGTGGTTTGAATCCTAGCCTTAGTTATGTTACTCACCAAACATAGATGGTGCTTTATTATTATAGCAGTATGACACGTATAAATGCTAATTGCATAAAAAGTAACATAGAGCGCAAGTACGTAACCTATGTTGCTATCAAGGATTAATATAAAACAAATTGTTGTAACAGAATATCTACTAAAACTTAATAAGTCTAAATGTTTAAAAGTCATTAAAATTATCTACCAACTAATATCGTAAAAGTTATCAAAGGATTATCTATCTCATAGTGATGTTTGCCTTCTTATATAATCAGGCTATATTAAATCTTTCATCCGATTTGACTTCCATCATGTATTATGACTTTAAATGTTCGTGCGATATTTAGGGTACTGGAGATCACTGATCTCTGCATCCTTAATATAACGTCTCTTTCACGAGGTCCCAGCATCTTTCGCATTGTAGTATCCAAATCTCTGGACCATCCTCCCAGGACATCAATAATCACATTGTACTGTTCCACTTGGTCAGGGGGCCGTACTTTAGCGTTTTCTCCTCATCTTTCTTTTCACGGTTGCTAATCCACGGACAGCTCATCTCTACAGTCATTACTTTCTTATTGTGATGTACAAACCGAGCATCTACTCTATTCGCTGTCACATGGTTGTACTCTGCATATATCGGTACATCCCAGAATGCTTGCGCGTCCTCAGATTCGTAAATCGGGCCAGGTACTTTTGGGAGTACCACGGTGGAACTGTACTCGCTAGCTTCATCACCTTCAGCATCTCGAAGAGGATTTTTAAGGCTGCATTGTGTCTTGAGAGGTACTTGTTTTGTGCCAGTGCTGAACACCCTGTTAACACATGTGCAAGGCTCTCCGCGGCCTTACCACACAATCTGCACATGACGTCATCAGTCTGGCTTGTCTTCGTTTTATGTGATGTGTACAACTTCGTTGGAGTTAACTGTTCGTAGAGCTCCATCATCCTAGCTATGGTGTGCGAGGGTGCTTGTTTCCACTCCTTCAGCCATGCAAAGCATCCTGTTTGGTTCAGTTTTTCATAATCCCATCTGGATTTTAGAAATTTCCCTTGCCACTTTTCACCTCGGATTTTATCTCGAAGCTGTTCCTCAACTGCTGTCTTCAGTTGTTTCTTAAGCTTCTCTCCAGATGCCATTTCCCCTTTGTTGTTACTGGACGTGGGGTGCGGGTAACTTAAGTTTACAGTGATTCCAATCTCGTTAGCATATTTTAACACCTCCTTTACTAACGATTGATGGCCTTGATCAACTGCTCTTTCTTCAAATTCCCGAACCAACTGTACTGTGGGGTCTGTATTTCTATACATCTTGATACCTGCTTTGATCTTGGTTATAGCTTGTACTCGTTCTCCACAGAGCAAAGACCACGCCCTCCTTTGTCTCTCGGTAGATATACAAGGGTCGTTGATCCTAACGGATGTTTCCCACCACTCTCCACGATAATCTTCCGCGCGTCTCTGTCTCAACTCTGCCAGCGACCAGTGCTGTGTCCACATGAGATAAGAGGGGCTAGAGAGCACTGGCATTGAAAATTGATTGGAAGCTAAGACACGGTTATAATCGGATAGTGGGCTTGACCAAATGATCGATAATCTTTGGAGGTAGACTTTCGCTGCGCATTCTAGCACCAACTTCTCTTCTTGAATCAGCCTCTCTGGAACGCCCAAAAACTTGTACTGTGTCTCCTCTTTAAGATATTCTATTACCGATGATTGATCTAGCTTCAGATCGTCAGCCTCTTGCGTTTGAGCCCCCTTTTTAATGTGTATTACATTACATTTCTTGGGGTTCCATTGGAGACCAATGTCTTCCATCGCAGCTTTTGTCGATTTCAGGACTCTACTCAACTTCACCTTGGATGCTGCGAAAACTTTAAGATCATCGACATAGAGTAGACTCGTTATCTTCGAGCTTATAGGCTTGGATATCCTGTATCCGTCGGTGGAACTCAATTTCCAGGCAACTGGGTTTAGGCACAGCGTAAATAGCCGTGGGCACAGCGCATCTCCTGGAGGTAGACCCTTGTTAAAATGAATTGTTCCAGAGGACTCTTTACCGCATTTGGTATTAACCACGATCTTTGTGTTCCAGCTTGCGCATAGGTTATATACAACTCTACACAACCATACTGGAAATCTGTGCACCTGCATCATCTTCTTTAACCATCCATGGTCTGCGGAATCATATGCCTTTTTCACGTCAATCCACGCCATGCTCAAATTACGTTTACCTCTATGACAATCTAATGTGACCATTCGGTCAATTAACAGATTGTCCATTGTTCCACTACTGCCGATCTTTTCACCTCTTTGCTATTCCATTAATTCATAATCATCTAAGTGATGATCCATAGGTCTTAGCAGACAGGATGTGAACCACTTGTACATGTTATTTAGACAGGTAATCGGTCGTTGATTCTCACTAGAGAACTCTCCAGGTTTGGGAGTGAGTTTCGTTTTTCCCTCTGAGAACCACAAAGGATACCTCTCGGTATATTTCGAGATGGCCAGGAAAGCGGACGTCACATCCGCGTGGAGAGAGTAGGCCCGTTTCCACCAGAAATTTGTCAGCCTATCTGGTCCAGGTGCACTCCAGTTTCGTTTCTTCATAAGAACTTTCACAGCCTGAGCTTTCTCCAGCGACCAGTTTTCCTCTGAAGGGAGCGGTACACGTCGGGAAACTGCCGATTGCAACTCCTCAAGCCAATTTGCATCCTTGTTTCCAGTCCCTCTCTTTTCCCATAGCTTTTTCCAAAAACTGCTGGCATCGTCAATATTATCAAATATCTCTCTCCACTATAATATACGATACATTCAGCCGAGTCCCAGTCAATATCGTGTTTTTTGTACGTGGTGTTCAGCTATGTGATTAGTCCTGTCCCCGTTTCTGGTACTAGCTTGTTTGTGTTCAGCTACTCATTTGCGTTCAGCTACTTGTTTGTGTTCAGCTACTCATTTGCTTTATTGTTATTATTATTAAACTTATTTTGACATGGTGACCTTTCAGTTGCCTGGATTTCAAAGGGCCATGTTTACAAAATACTACATAAATACAAAATTCGAATCTAAAATATTGTTTTCCCTGTGTGCTATTTGGGGATAGATTTCCTGAAAAAGCTTGTAGGATTAAAAATGTATTTTTAGTAAAAAATTTTTGAGCCTTTTCCTGTTGAAATGATGCTACTTGTTCTTTCAAGAATCATACTGGTACTGATACGAGGTTGTTCAAATCATACTTATTTATATAAGCTCATCAGCCCTTTTTGTAACTATTATTAGTTATTTGTCAAGAAAAACACAACCGATTGAAGTTATGACTGATAAGAATAAGAGAACGATAATTTCGTCTAATAAGAAAAAACTCATTCCAATCATTGATACTATCAAACTTTTCAGTCGTCTGGGTTTGGATTTTAGAAAGCACTGTGGTGATTCAAAATATCAACCAAAAGTGGGAACTTATTCCCAGAGTGGTAAATTGGTAATTTTGTTGAGTTACTAAATTTCATTCAGGTGATAAAATTATTGAAGAACATCTTAAATAAGAAAGGTCCAAAAATTGCCTGGTATATTTCCAAGAACTCTCAGAATGAACTAATTAAATGCTGTGGATAGGTTATACAGTAACTGGAAAAAAATGAAGTAAAGCAAAACAAATTATTTTCTCATACTGTATTGTTGATGACGCTATGCAGATTGCTCAAACAAAAAGCAAATGGCTCTAGTGTTGTGTTTTGCAGATGATAATATAAATATATTAAGAGAAGATTTTATTAAATTTGTACTGTACATTGTAAATGGCATTTGTCTGGGTGCAGATCTAGCATCAGTTATTTTGAATGCATTAACCAAGCTTACTTTAAATGTTGCAGATTGTCAGGGGCAAGGTTATGATTGAGCAGGTGCTGTTGCAGGCTACAGCCATGGTGTTTCAGCGCAAAAAGCCATTTATACACATTGTTATAGTAATAGACTTAATTTGGCTATTTGTGAATCTTGTACTGTGCCACTAGTAAGAAATGCTTTGATGCAGATCAAGGAACGTTCGTATTTTTTTAAACTTTTCCCAGACTCAGCAAACACTTTTAGAAAAAAATATTTTATAGCTGTGGGTTTGTGCAGCTCAATAGCCATCTAAGGTATCCAACAAAAATTATTAGTCGTGCGCCGTTGCAGCTGGCTGCCTTTCGAAACCGCTCCTGATTTTGTCGCTTTTACTCCTTAATTTGATCTAGTTCTTAGCAAATTTGTATTCAATTCATCGTTCTTAGTCATATTTTACCTTACAATGCTGAAATATTCAAGAGTCAACCTATCGAGGCTACGTTTCTGGTGGAAGAAATCATCATTGCCATCTCAAGTTAAATTTCTCAACTTTGAAAATTCCCGCCAAACAACGTCGTGGACAAGACCTCTGTCCTCCGAAGTCTGGAAAACCCTTGGTATAGCAGAAATTCGTCGATCTACTCGAGGTATACGTGCTGGTCGCTTAGTTTCTGGGTTGTCGTCAAGAATTTCGCAATCTCCAGTAAATACAGAATTTATACAGAATGTTGACACCGCCATTCAAGCGCAACAAACTGATTATCCATTGTTAAATATTCCACCTGTCAATGCTTCTAGAGATCTATCTATCGTGGCGACCGCTTATAATGCAACTACATTTGGACTTTTAAACGCTCGGTCGATGGTCCGCAAGTCTACCCAGAGCTTTGTGATCTTATTATTGCTCATCATCTTGACATTCTGGCCGTAACGAAAACTTGGTTAAATGGAACAGACGAAGACAATCATTGTCTTGCCGATATTAAATCATCTCTTCCAAATTATGTTTCTTACCATATTCCAAGAAAAGATCGGAAAGGAGGTGGTGTAGCTTTACTGATACGTGATGGCTTCGTCACTCAAACTAATAACCGAATGAATATACAATCCTTCGAGTATCAAGATCTAAATGTCTCTCATAGAAGCAGTAATCTACGCTTAGTGGTCATTTATCGCCCTCCTTCATCAAAAAACACCATATCAGGTTTCTTACAGGAGTTTTCACAGCTCATTGAAGATCTTACGCTAACAACTCATCCCATTATTATTTGTGGTGACTTTAATTTCCATATAGATGACTCAACAAATGTTGATGCATCTCGTTTTCTCAACTTATTGGAATCAACTGACCTAATACAGAACGTTTTGGGATCTACACATCGTAATGGTCATACATTGGACTTAATCCTGTCACGTGAAGATAACAACGTCGTGTCTGATGTAAAAGTTCTGTTACCTGACATCTCAGATCATGGCCTGATTACCTGTAAATTGGATTATCCTAAGCCCCCACCATCAATAATTTTGGTCAAACATAGATCAACAAAACGAATCAATCTTACTGATCTAGAAAAGGATGTGTTATCATCTTCAAAAAACAAAACAACAGACGTTTTACGGCCGTTTTCCCCGCTTACGCAGGGGTTGGCCGGTGGTTCCCCACGACAGTTTCCTCCACTTTCCACGATCATGTGCATCTTCCCTCTTCAGCCCACTCTCTCTCATATCCCTCTCCACTACCTGGCTCCATGTCATCCTTGACCTTCCTCTTCCTCTTACACCATCACCCTCAAGCGACATACACCTCTTCACCCAGTCACCATCATCTTTCCGCAGCACATGTCCCAGCCACCTTAATCGGCTCCTCGTTACCACGTCAGACACCGATTCAATACCCATTCTTTCCCTCAGCTCCTCACTAGACACTCTATCCCTCAGCGATACGCCACACATCCACCGCGCCATCCGCATCTCTGTCCTCTCCAGTCTATTATTCAGCTCCGTGTTTTGAAAACCTAACTGGGGCACATCGGGATATAAAGTTGCTGGAACATGTGATGAAGGTATTGGAGAGGGTTCTGGAGAGAAAGCTGAGAGATAAAGCGAATATAGATGGCATGTGACCTGAAGGTGTATGTGCCCTGTGTGAGGAGTGCTATGGTGTATGGAAGTGAGACGTCGGCCATGACTGCTATTTTAATGGTGCATTTTGTTATAAATCACATGCTAAGCATAAAAAAACATTTCAGAGAAAATATTCTAGATGATTATCTACATTTGTGAATGGAATTGCAAGGTGGTTTAAATTAACACGCCAATGACAATGTAAAATTTATTTTTAGTTTCCTTAATCGTTTCTCATTAACAAATGATTGTTACGTTAGGTTTCAATATTCGAAATAACGGCCCTGCTTTTTCGTTTTGAATCTTCAAAACATAGGACATTGCCAACTGGCAAAACAACATGTCATCTTACTTTACCTTCAAACACACAGCTTTCCTTCGCTGATATAACCCGCAGCATTGTTCAAAGTTTACTATGGTTTGGATAAGAATACTTAGTGAAATGCTATCGGTGTCTTTGAGATGACAAGGTATAACACCCGCGTGATTACTTAGCTAACACATTAGACGGCACCTTGGAAGTCAGATTTGAGTCTTTGAGAAGACGTGTGACATTTGAGATGAATAAATTAAACGCATGATCG
This sequence comes from Chrysogorgia sp. JL179-B06, assembly GCA_035772405.1. Lineage (NCBI taxonomy): Eukaryota > Metazoa > Cnidaria > Anthozoa > Scleralcyonacea > Chrysogorgiidae > Chrysogorgia > Chrysogorgia sp. JL179-B06. The sequence goes on from JAYKKM010000043.1 coordinate 581,468, forward strand.
ATGGGTCGTAATATGATCCATGGGGATGCGGAGGGTTAAATGGGGTTTTAAGCGTAATGCTGCTACACAAATAGCGCAGGCTCAATGTCCATAATTTCTGGCCATGACTTATTGCGAGTGATTTTATTGTGAATTGTTGAATAACACTTATTTTGTGGGATTAGAATACTTTCGCTTGTTTTTATTAAAACACACCATTTTGCTGCTGTAATTGTTATTGTAATAAGTAGTGCTTCCACTTTTCAAAATGAAAGCTTCAGCTAAAATTATTGGGGGGGTCAGCTAAAATTATTGGGGGGGGGGGGCACCCCCCCCTCACCCTCCCTAGTGTCCGCCACTGGTAACTAGTATGCAGAAGTGGGATACTGGATTCTCAGGGGGGATACTAAAACTTTGGACCCTGGTATCCAAGTGGGATACTGAAAAAAAATTTAAATTTCAGACAGTGTTGAATGACCACCTGTCATTTACAACCACTTCTACGCAGCAATAGAGGTCATAAAACTTGGGTTCTAGATAACAAAGTATCAAGGCAATAGAGAGAGTTCTAAGTGTCAAGGTAATAGATATACCATGTACTGTAGTTCTAAGTGTCAAGATGTCGGTACTGAAATGAACAGTAATGAACCTTCTTAAGTTTGGTTCAATTATTTCTTACCTTCATGTCTGTGAGGTTCAACTGACACCTTGAATCCTCCCCTGAATCCACCTGTGACAACAAAATAGAAGTTTACATATTGTTTATAATTATAGGTATTTACAGTAATAAAAACTAGGGCAGTTTCAATGACATGGAGCACAAATTGTTTTCTCTAGAAAAATAGCTCCAGTTTACATCTCTGACTCAGACTGGAAAGTTTAAATTCATGCCACCATTTTGCACAGGTAGCTTCTGAAAATTACACAGGGTATGCATAGGAAATTACTTGTTCCCAAAGCAGAAGTGCAAAAAATGGAGTCTACAACATAAATGATGGTATTTCCTTACCAGTCAGACCTAGTCAGATGGAACATTGATAATTGCGCACGGCATAAACAGATTAAACAATAGATATTTCATTATTATAAATAGAAAAATGTGTACAGTGTATGTTTCACAACACTACAAACCACTTTAGTACAAACCATTACATAAATATACAGACCTTTTGCACAACACTACAAACCATTACATAAATATACAGACCTTTTTTTATAATATATAGACCTTTTTATACAACACTATAAACCACTGGTCCACTACAAACCATTACATAAATGTATAGCTGCAAAATCGTAAGTCAGAGTACTTCATGATGCATCACACATTGTAGCATTTGTAATGGTTTGTAGCGATGCTACAAAAACACTACAGCAAAAACTGAATCCTAAACCTTGACTCATGCTCTAGTTGGAGGAATGCTCTAGTGGGGGCATGATTTATGACAAAACACTTTTTTACCAGTGGGATTGATCATGCTAGCAGATTGATGTTGGGAGCATGTGGCCTGGCACAAGCACAATCATCTCATTGATAACATTGTTGAAATTCAGACAATTTGATTTACCACCCTAAAATTGTGACCCTCCATGGGAAAACAAACCTTATTGTTCATTCTAGCAAAAAACGACGCCCTCGTTACAACGTTCAAATGCTTCAAAGCTGTACCTAGCCGTTTGAATGCCACTATCCAACCGTTCGAACGCTAGCAGTTCGCCGTTCGAACTCCACTTGCAAGCGTTCGAATGCCACTCGCTGGCCGTTAAAACGCCACTCGCTAGCCGTTCGAACGCTAGTAGCTAGCCGTGAATATTTTTCACCAAACCGTTCGATTGTTGATGAGAACCATTAGAACACGGTTTGAATGCGTTTTTTTAATGCGGTTTGAATGCAATTTCGATAAGTTATGTTTCCCCATGGAGAGTCACAATTTATCTCTGTTTACATTGCGTTTCACAGTTAAACATACATTACCTCTTCCTCCCCGTGGTCCTCCACGGCCTGCTCCTCTTCCACCACCTCTGCCACGTGCACCACCTCTTGAAAAACCTCTTCCTCCACCACGACCTCCAAATCCACCTAAACACACATATAAATGAAACACCAATATTTTAGACAATTATTTAAAGTGCTACCACTTTTGGTAGATAAATAAAAAGATTTAAACATTACTTGTATGGAAATAGTTAAAAGGTTGGATATAGTATGAAAAAGAAAAAACAGAACTTCAATGTGTTGTTAATACTCAAGTAAAAGTACTTATGTATTCCAATAGACAATGTTTCAGACAATGTGGTCTTCTTCAGGTCAGTAAGTCAGTAAGTTCAGTACCGCTCACAGTCACATGAAGTGTGTAATGAGTGAGCAAGAGCCATCTTGAATCGTGTTATGAAATACAGGTAGGCTTCTTAGTTTCGAGATGCCACGTTGCAGAACACGAGCATTGACAGAATTTTTTAAGTAGTAGGAAGTTAAGTGTTACCGGTATTGTTCATATTAAATAAACAGTTAATTTGTATGTAAGTCTCCAGTTGCTTTATTTATATAATACATTATGCAATACACACCACCACTAAAGGTAGTGTGCTGCAAAGATGTAGGCAGTGTTGAAATACAAATCAAAATATTGTAAAATACAAATTGAAATACTGAAAGGTTGGTGTACTGCATAAAAATTTAGAATTACGAGGTATAACATTTGGAGCAAAGCCAGTTCAAATGTTAGAGTTCATATTCCATATTTTGGCATAGTGCACCAGCCTTTCTGTTTCAGTAATATTTCAAATGGTAAATAATTAATAAAGACATTCAATTTACAATAATCAAACTTGTAAATACTGTTAAAAGTGTCAATAATGTCAAGGTTTACCTGACCACGCAACAGTACTTTCAGTCCAAGACATTAAAAATTTTTTGAAAGGCCGAAATTATTATAGTCATTATATAGTTGCAAAGTATGGGAGGGGATTCATAAAAAGTTGTAATGACACATTCATTATAATTTGGTCACCAGTCGACTTTTTTAAGTCTTTTGTTGGTATTCTGTTTTAAAAGTTTAGTATTCATAAACATAATCTATGATGACACCTTGACTCACTTTACGGTGACTGTTTTCTGGCTCTATAATTATAAAGAAAACCAAACGCATGTATAATTTTCTTGTATGACTATTTCTTTCTGAATCTACAACCATATATAACCTGGTTTACCAGTACTGATACTTTTTTGACAACGAAAAAAGATTGTCACAACAGATGATCTTGTCTTGGTAACACATATAGAGCAATGCTCATTTCTTTCTGAATAAATCATGCTGTTCCAACTACATACTCTATTACAGATTTTGAGAGGGTTGTAATGTGAAACTTGTTAGAAATCTCATTAGCTTTTGAACACATATTAAGTTCTTGTTCCATTCACACACACATCTTGCTCAAAACAAATTCTTGAGAATGGTTAAGTTTCACTCACACAAGCAGTACTATATTGACATAAACATGTACAAGTATCTTTCATATTGGCACATAAACATGTACAAGAATCTTTCAATATATTGAAGTTCTCTTCTCTTATAGTTATTCTTTGTCATCATGCAAGACAAAGTTTTAGTCCGTTTGGTATATTGGTCACAATTTCGAACCATGGTATCTATAAAATATTAAGCATAATGACTATGCTACAGTAAAATACTCTGTATCTCTGACTATTTTCAAAGTGCTGTTGAAATCCTTTTGTTGCTCCATAAAATGCTAATATATATTGAAGGGTGAGTCATTCATGGGTTAGTTAATGGAGCACACAGTTTAATGAGCAGAGTTGGTCATTCGGCCAGGTTGGTCATTGGGCCTGTACGAGTCAACTCCAACTGCAATCACCCACCCCAAGCGTGGTCAAAACCCCTGAACGTCCTGAACTATATACAGTATACATTAGGTGGACATTAGACCCTCAACAAACAGCTTGTCAGCAAGGTCATCTCTTCAATTCCACTTGACACTACACATCTAATCACCATTTTAAAAGCTGGGTTTTCTGAAACTGTCTAGTATGCCATTGTTCAAGGTTTGGAATGCCAATGTGATTAGAAAAGCTACAGTGCTAAGCTACTTGATTGATTTTATGATATTTAATCAACAACAAACATATAATTTGTAGAAATATACATTAAATATGAATGTCCACTCAGCAAATTGTTTGTTTATTTAATATAAAAAGTAAAATTTGACTGTGTTTTCTGGCCACATAATGGGGAATTTGACCAAAAATAATGTTTTCAAAAATTCAAATTCCCAGCAGTTCTCCCAGGGGAATGACTGCAGTTGGAATTTACTCGTACATACAGTAACTGGGCAAACATGGACCAAGTTAACTTGATTCCAAGCTCACCATATGCTGTGTAAGACTGCCAATGTAAAAGCATTTGCAGTCATATATAAAATTTATTTTAGACCTGTTTACATGATGCTGGACCTGGTAGAAAACGGAACAAAATGATGGATTTGCATTCACATGATCAAGCCAAGGGATAGGCTGATGAGGTATATTGATATTTCGGTGAATACCAGTATTTTAAAAATACCGAATATTCAATATTCTCAGATACCGGAAATATCGAAACATTCAATAATATCGGTTGTGTGTTACTGTGTTACACCATTTTCGCATATTCGTAGAAGAAACGTAAGCTGATCCTATTAAATGTGTCAACTTTCAATTTTTTCTCACATGCTGATGTAAAACAAGATGCGCGACAACAGATTTAATGTAAACCATCGCTAATTAGCGTTATGCAAAAGGATGACTCTTTTTGCAGAAGCCTTTCGATAAAAACAAGTGAGATCTGTGAGAGAGCAACAAATCGCAAGACAAAGGATGTCTTCTCAACTGTCAAAATACGTTGAAATGAATTTGAATAGATCTCACACCTTCGACATCGATTAAATGCAAAGTGTCAGAATTTACACAGCTCATTTCAGTTGCCAGTCGACAGTGCCATACTGAAGTCAATTAGTCAACACGTTTTCACGAGGCCATTATTTTATTATCTCTGTTCTCTGTTCTGTGTTAATCATGCCTAATGCACGAAGTGCAGTTTGGAGTTATTTCAAGAAAGGCAACACTGAAAGCGATGATCCTGATTCCATACTGTATAGGAGGCATCTTAAATTTATCACGCTTAGACTTTTTCAGTCTATGGCCAGCATTGTGTGAATGCGCACAACTGCTATTTATAACATTTTGTGCTGTTTGACAACTTTACGTCACGTACTAAAAACATTTGAGTTTTGCGAAATTTTGATCTGTAAAAATACATGTACAGGTATATCCGATATTACCGGTATTTTTTTTCGGTATCGGTATTCGTTTTTTTCAATACCGCATCAGCATATCAAGGGAAACCCTTGGATGTCAAGACTCAAGTTGTAATCACTCTTTATTACCTGGCAGACAAACGTTAATATACAAAGGTAGCAAATGCTTTTGGTATATTGCATCCTACTGTTTCATTTTATTTTTGCTACCAATCGCTCTTTAGTAAACTCCTTGAGGTCCTTTCGTTTGAACTCTCTTTGATCATCACCCGTGTTGTTTTGTGGTGTTGGATACCTGTCTAAAAATAATGCTCTGACATCTTCGTACTTTGACTTCATTGATTCCTGAGTCAATAGTCAAACCCATCAGCATGTTCATTACACTTAAATGCATTTATAAACAACATTGAGCAGAAGCACCACTTCATCATTGCTCCAAATAAAATTGCCTTCTCCCTCAGATCTCTTAGCTCTCTTTGCCATATTTCCACAACAACACATCGAAGAAGCCAAAAAAATGAGCATTTATTTAAAGTTGTCTCTTTCTTATAGTATAAATACAGTTACATGCCAATCCGTCAGTAAATTCTCACGGCATTGTGTAAATGCAACACTTTTGCTTGTATTGATGCAATGGCATGATTTTGTTCCGTTTTCAAATTCTACTGTATCGGTTAAACAGATCTTAAATAAATCCCGATTCCAGGCACCCCCAAATTGGCTATCATACCTTAAACCATATATCGATCATGTGTGATCACCAGCACCACATTTATACTTATCAGTTTCAATGGTTGGGTGACAGGAAGACCAACTGGTTGATGCTGGCTGATGCATGCTGTGGTCCTAGTTGACCCTAGTTGCTTGGAGTAGGATCAGGTTGACTGAGCCTGTTGGCCCGATCCAATCACCAGTCGGGCTTACCTGTACCCTTCAAACATCAGTTTGTGATAACACGAGAACTGATGGAATTGATATTTTTAACAGTGGGATGGTGGGTGAGGATTTGGCTTGAATGTACTTCGTGCCGAGCGTTTATCTCGTCGGCCTAGAGTTTGCTTGTTAGCGTGGGCTTGCACTTTCCGGTCTCCCTTGAACTGCGTGACGTCAGGCTATATACTTCACGTTCTGCCTTGAGGTGCAAGCATATATATCTCCTTTGGTTTAACCTCGGTTAATACATAACCACATTAAAACTAATATACAGAATTATATACATACATTACAAGTATGGAAAATATACTTTGTTGTGATGTGTATCTATCAGGTGGAATGTAAATGATTGTCGAAGAAAAGTCTCACACATGTTATTCATATTTATTAGTAATTACATGTATTTTTAAGATGTGCACGTTCTAAAATATTTATAAAAAGTCGACTGAAAATACCTAAAAGCGAAGGGATGATGGTGCCGCTTTAGGCCCTGAATACTTAGATATATACTCTCTTTGATGTCACTAGCCAGGTTAACATGTTAGCCATCAACATTAATTTCTCCCAAATAGCAAATAATTAAAACGTTTCAGCATACCTCCTCGGCCTCCACGGCCCCCTCTACCTCCACCACGTGGTGTACCAGATCCTACAATATAAATGAGCAGCCATTGTCAAGACTCTACTGCCTTCTAAAAACTCAGTAGAAAGAACTATGACGGATTATTACCAGGTCTTCCCATTTTCCTGTCAACGTTTATTTGGTCCAAAGCGAACGAAAACTCGGCACTAACATACAACAAGGTTTTACTTTTTTAAAACCTTTTAACAGCTATAAACGTACAGAGGTAATGTGGGCTCGAGTTAAGCTCGCAAGGGTTCGCGGTATTCATATCACAATTTCTTAACAAAATGGCGTCTTCACGGTTAGTCAAGGTTGGAGAAAGCGTTTTAGCGAAAACCTTGGCTGTGACCACGAAAATGGGAATGAAAGGAATGGGTGAGTGACTTAAGCGTGGTATTATCAAGTTGTATTGTTATTTGAATGATACCCGGTTATTGCGTAGTGTGTTCTCTTTTTTTCATTGGTGAAAATGTGATGACAATAATTTTAATAATATCTGAGCCACAACTCGCATCTTTAAACCTTTGAGATTTTGATTCTCTTTGGAAATATCAGTATTCTGATATTTCTGAAATATCCCTTTGGGCATATCCTACTAACTGACAGTGGTTACTGTACTGTATTAGACTAAATTCTGATATTGGCCATTGGGCTGTTTGGAATATTTTTAGGGTTAGCACCCAGGGTGCATTCCATGTAAACCTTATGCCGAAGATATGCCAAGGGCTTTTCAAGCGCTGCGCCAAGAGAGGTTGAGATGTGTGCCGACAGACTCATACCCAGGCTTCCGGTTTGGTGGCACATCCATGTCCAAACCATGTACGACTCAGTACGCCATAGATTACTATGGATTATATATTATATTATATATATATTATATATATTATATTATATATTATTATATATTACTATGCATTAGCATAGCAACTGGCTATATAGCATATTCAGCTTGTTTATATCTTTGCACATGTTTAGTCAGTACGTTGACGGTTGACTTGAGTGAGTTGATTGGTCATTGTTCATTAACAGTTTGTTACTTTCCTCTATGCTGTATATTCTGGCGCTCTCACCTTCAAAAAGTGGTGTGCTATGACGGCGCAAACTTTCCTGATGAGTGATGCATAAAGGTTTTGGCAGGAAAGCCACAAGGCCATATTTTCGTTTTATTTAATCAAATTTCAAATTTACATTATTATATTGAGTACATTATATAATGAAAATTTGTGGACAGTTTAAAACAGAATTCAAGATTCCATAACATAAACCGCCAGTAGAATTAACTAACATTATTTACAAAATGAAGAATGAATAATAATTATTATAAAGTGTTTGAATCATTTGAAAATTTAACATAATAGTAGTCACTTAGTTTGTTACGAAAAGTAGATAAAAGCTGGTATTCTCTAATACATTACGGTAAAGAATTCCATAAACGACAGACACGTATAAAGTAAGAGTTTTTAAAGGACTCAGTTCTACAGAAAGGAATCTTCAGAGTAAGATGGTCAGTATTTCTAAGAGGCTTAGTACATGAGCGAAACAAAACATATTGAGAAATATCAACCCTACACAGACTCCTGAAACACTTAAAGTGTCACTGAGACGAAAAATCGACCTCGCAATTTTTTCAAAATATTTATGCTACAACCTTTAATGGCATGTTACTAACTTCTGTGCAAAATTTGGACTGATATAAACAAACTGGTTTAAAGTTATAGGCTTCTAAAATGCTGAAAATCGCGTCCGCCATTAAATTACATCCACATTGGATTTTGATACCTGAGAAGGGTTTTGACGTCATAGTCTTAACGCAGCACAACGTGATAAAGGAAAACACAACGAGAAAGTTTAAATGTTCTCAACATAAATGTTGAATTTATCAAAGTTTAATGATTGTTTGGGTTCTGCGACTGCAACGGAATCTTCGAACACATCATGCGACTAAACAATAGCCAAATCTGATTCCAAAATTCGCGCATTTGATGACAGTGCGAATTGCGATCAATAACAAACCTCTTCAGTAATATAATATATATAGCTTACCAGGCCTGTGAAAGCTTTAGCCTTGACTTTGTCTTAAGAATATTGTGGTTTGACTTTATCTACTTACAGTTACAGGTTTCTACAGGCACATTTTGCGACTCCACCGGTATAGGTAGCAGCGATGGCGAAGCTCAAGGCTCTCATCATTTCTCATCAAGACGTCTTTACCTAATCTCGTGGAGTCGTGCTGTTGCAAGTCTATTATACCAACATTGCTAAATCATGAAAATCACTATTACAGAGAGTTTTACTGCGATTATAAAAATCGTCAACAGTGAATATGTACACCAAAACTATAGGGCAGTCTTCTGCATTAACCATCTTTTGCTGTGAACAACCATAACAACCCATCTAAACGCATAGATGTACTCAAGTTATACTAATAGGATTTTGTTATGTTACATGTATTTTGTTTGCTCATCTTGGTTCAAACATTATGTAAGAAATTGTTATATTGCTTCCATAAAATTATTGTCAGCATAATTCGTAGCTGTAAATTTTTGAATCTAATAATCAATAAAGAAATTTAATTAAGCGGCATGGAATATTGAAGTACGGTACTTGTAATATATGCGGTGTATTGAAGGAATGTTTTCCAAAAGTTACGTTTTTCATTCAAACATTGGTTAAATTATGCACTGAAGGCACTGTAGAACTTTTTACATGTGACGATCTTGCTTTATTAAAATACTCCAAGTCCACGGCAGAATAGGCTATCAACGAAAAATGTGTTACTCATACCGGTACTCACAGACATGAGACATAGCATGCAAAAATTAGATAGCTTTGTTCGTGCAAACGTAACCCAGTTTACTCATTTATAATGTTGCCAATTGGACTTACATGTATATACAAAGGGCTATCTCTGGTTAAGCATGTGATTCATTTGTATAGTTCTGTATTCACACAGTACTTTCGTATATTCAATTTATTTGTTTTATTTACTTGTGATTTCATACTGTACTACCACACTGCGAGAGGTTCTGTATAGGGTTAAGACTATGTTGTCACAGGCTTCTCAAGTTACGTTGCAGCGCTTTGAGTAATTTTAATGGCGGATGTCAAATTTGAGATTTCAAGTCGCTGTAACAGCGCCGTTTTTTCGAATTTCGACATAAAACTTCGTACAGTAGGTCATGGGTAGGTGTACTTCACAGTTATGAAATAAAAATGGGGGGTGAAATTTTCATCTCAGTGACACTTTAAAGAAAAAAATTAATGTCACTAATTTTTCAACGATAGGCAAATGGAAGTAAATGTAAGCAATCAAGGCGTTCACGATAGGACAACTCATTTCCAACAATAAATCTAGTTGCTCTTCGTTGAATTCATTCTAGGGCTGTAATATTTTTTATTGTCATACCACACTAGTTAGCATATTCAAGATGTGATCTAACCCGGTCACTGATATGCTTGCATGCACGATACAAGACATCTAACATCTTCTGGGCTTTAGCAGTCACATAGTTAATGTGACTGTTCCAGTTCAGATCGTGACTAATGAGAACTCCCAGATATTTCTCAACTACTACGTGCTCTAGTTGCTTCCCACCAAGAAAGTAGTCTCTGACAAAGATTGACTTGATCTTAGCTGTACGTAAAACCTTACACTTTTTACTCGGGTTACCACCTGTGGTCAGTGTGGTGGTAGCCGAGTCTAGGTACATTCACTAGCCTCCTTCGCAGACAGCCTTGTGGGTCATGTACAGGTATAAGAACGTCTGCGAAGGAGCTATATATTCACATTTTGCCTAATAAATCAGAAAACATATTGCCATAAATTACCCTGTTTCACTTGATATGTTATTACCCTGTTTACCTTGATATTTTACCTGTATATGCGACTCCAAAATGTTCTGGGTTATCAGTACCTGCAGTTACACCCAAATGATTGTCACAGATATTTTCAACTATAGAAGATTTTTATATCCCAGTTTGCATCTTGGACACACTGTCACAACAAACATTAGTTCTAGTTCATAGTTCTATATCAATGTTCTTGACAATAATATATTTTTGTAATTTGAGTAGTACTAGCTGTCTGTTGCTTATTGTGGGCCTATCAAATTAAATTTATTACGACTGTCTTTTCAAAAAGGGAACTAAAAATAACGGAAAATATATGGCCTTTATGACTAATAACTTGTATATCTTATACCATATTGCGTAAAATGTGATTTTGAGTTAAAAGTTAAAACATCAAGTTGAACCATTTGAAGACCACTAGTGACTAGTCTATTAGGGGAACAAAGAAATACCTGGTAATTCCCCCTATAAATGGTAATTCCTCCTATGGTAATTCCCCCTATAAATGGTAATTCCCCCTATAAATGGCGGTCATTAAATGGTTACAGTTTTTTTTCTCCGACCCCTCAACTTCCCTACAGTCCAAGCAAAAGTAAAAATTGGATGTGAATCGTATCTGGATTCTGGAAGTCACATTACCAACAAATTAACAAAATCAGCCAACCCAAAAGTTCCTGCAGAGTAGCTTTCTAAGTAACCCGAGTTTACGCCTAGCGGGCGTCTTGTTAATATTTAATTCCATGCCCCGTGTACAAGTCCACTGGTACAACTTATTCAGATCTTCCTGTAGTTTTTCGCCATCGTCTTGTCCAAGAATTAATCGAAAACATTTGGAGTCATCGACGAAAAGTGGTAGCGATGTACAGGTACCAGGAGATATTGAATTAGGCATATCATTAATAAATATTGAGAATAACAAAGGCTCCAAAATGGACCCTTGAGGTACACCAGAAAGTACTGGTAGAAAGGAAGATTTTTCGCCTTGAATGATGACTCTGTCTCCTACCAGTCAGGTAGGACCGAAACCAGGACAGCAAAGACCCCTTAATTCCCAAGGATTCAAGTTTACTGTACATAGAAGCTTTTGGTGTGGGACCTTGTCAAAGGCTTTTGAAAAATCTAAATAGATTACATCAACCTGATTTCTTTTCTCTAGTAACTGAGTGACAGTAGATTTACCTGGCAAAAATTCATGTTGCCACTCTGAAAGACACGGAGAAATAAAACGAAACATACCACGATAAACATGTCTTTCTAGCAACTTAGATAAGATATCTAAAAGGGAAATACCTCTGTAATTCCTCTGTAATTAGGAACAAGTGACTTAGACTTTATGTACAGGGATTTATATTCGGCGTGCTGGTATCGATACTGTGATATGGCTAATGTCTTATATCGAGTATCTTTTTGTTTAAAACATTGCGCAAAAGACGTACTAACGTTGTTGGCGTTACGCGAGTGCCGAGCACTGCATGCGACGTGCACCAACCACAGTTAGATTTTGCGCCAGCACGCCAAGTGCTCTTCAAACTCACGCCGAAGATATCTGGGTTAGCACCCCCCACACACACTTTTTTCCTGACGAAGCCTACTTTATTGGTACATGCATGATTTTTTCAGTACATTCAGTTTTATTATGAACATATTACAGTTGAGTGGGGTAGCTGGACAGGGGTGGAATGTGAGCTATCAAATTTTTATTTTTTAAAAATACATGTAGCTATCATCCCGGGTGCATTCCATGTAGCCAAACCACAGACGATCTCCGGCATGGCTTTATTGGCATATTGGTATTTTGAGCTCAACTGTGTCTGCATAGTGCAGAGCCATATTCTGGTATATTGACATCTGAAAATGGTCCTTTTTCAGATGGGTAGCTGTTCACACTATTCAGTCAGTTATCAGCTACTTTTTCACAAAGAGACTTTTTTCGGGCAAAGGAATTGTGATTTAATAGTTAGCAACTTAGCCGATTTTAGGGGTGCACCAAATTTAGTATCTGACTAGATAATCCGGCCGATAGTGGATAATCTCACTATCCGGTACCCATCCGAATATTTTCTATTATCCGGATGGATAATTTGTTTTTGACAATTTTTTTTGTGTTAATTCAATACAACAAAATAGCAATATTAAATTGAGCTTGTTTACTGTTGTAATAGTTGGTTATGGTTAACTATCTTCGTAAATACGGTAGACAAAAGATATCAACTTGCAAAAAAATAAGTTCAGCAAATAACAACTACTACCATTTGCAAGCAACTGTTAGGCGTGAACAGTACACTGAGCATTTTAAGAGAAATATCAACCCTACACAGACTCCTGAAACACTTAAAGAAAAAAAATGGCATCTACGAAAAATCAATGATAGCTTTTCTTTACATTTCCCCCCTAATCTACAGTAGATAGAAATTACACAGTTACAAGGAATTTTTCCAAAAATTTCGTTGCTGCTGGAAAAAACAATTTCCCCACCTTCAGGAAATAGGACTGTGACCCAAGTTCAACAGTAGCCAAGACAAATATAAAAACAACATGGTGACTGAGAAAGTCAAGCTCTAAGTGCGATGGAACATCGATGATTATGCATGGTACTATAAAGAGAGTAAACAAGAGATATTTCATTCATATAACTGGGGGAAAAAATGATTATATGTTTCTCATTTCTATTGTTGGAGGAAATGAATCTGGTGGACACGATTTATAACAAATTACTTATCTGCCAGCACGATTGATCATGCTGGCAGATCGAAGTTGGGAGTGTGTGGGCAAGCGCATTTGTGCTCAATTAAATTATTTGCATACACAGCGCTAGGTGTTAGTGTAACCGAGTACTACTCTGGTATGGCCTATATGTATGGAATGCAGGGCTATCAGACCTCACTAACCCATGCAAGCAGGGAAAATGGCTATCAAAACTGAATAATAATAATAAATTTATTTTAAATATATATAAATTATACACTTGAGGGTAACCATATCAATACAGTAGAACTGGTACTAGTGACAATCAGCACTGCAAATAAATTTTAGCAATGTGCTGGTGACCTGAAGAATTCAAATTCCAGCAGTCAAATCTAAATCCTGCAAGTTGAAACATACAAGTTGAAACTGGATGTTCGTTTCCCTATATAAAATTTGGTTTCTGGTGAAACATAGCGATATCTGCTTCTTGCATATGTACTTCAAGCCTTTTAAATGATTCTGAACCACACTCATAAGTGTTTTTGAAAGCTTCTGTAAGAACCATTGTGTCTCCTTCCAGAATAATAAAGAATACACCTTCATCTTTGTACAACTATTGCTAGGCATAGATTTTAACACATTTGTTTACATTTAAAAACATGTAATTTTAAACTGCAAAATTTTGACACATGTTTTGGCAGTTTGTTGATAAACCCTGTCTTAATTTCAACTATTGTTTCAACTTTACATAACCATGGGAATCATCCAAAAATTTGGTGATAGTTGCACATTATACATTGTAAATCCTCATTGTTAACCTTCCAACCAATGGTATATATTATACAATGCAGCATTTTTATTTTCTCAATAAACTCATAATGCAGTAATTAAGAATTGATCTGTCATAATCATATATTAAATGTGACTTCTCAAACTCATTAATAATTCATGAATTATCATAGCATGAGTTTTGATACCCAATGAAAACCTGTAGGAAATTTCCTGGTGAACTGGATAACATTTCTTAATCTACATATTAAAATAAAATCGCTATGGGAGCAAATCGCTAAAGGAATACTCGTTTGAGAAGCTAGATCAAACACTCGTTTGTCGTGTTTCATCAGGGGACTCCAAACACTCGAAAACAATAAAAACCTCGGGCTACGCCCTCGGTTTTCATTTGTTTTCTCGTGTTTGGAACCCCTGATGAAACACTCAAACTCGTGTTTGATCTATTACTTGCAGCTTGGTTATTTAATATAGTAAATTGTTTGCTACTGAAGCTTTAACGCAAACTAAAACTTATAGAAAACATTTTCTGAGCCCCAGACAGGAATCGAAAACCGCTACCCTCGTGATCTCCGGTTAGACGCTCTAATAATTGAGCTACCAGAACTCAGATGGCAGAGCGAAGGCTACATTGTGTACTATTTCGTTTGAGCATACATACTACTAATTCAGCAGTCACGATATGTAGGTATATCTTTTTATCATGCAGAATATATTAAATGTGACTAAGTTAGCAGAACGTATGTCGCACGTACAAACTAGTGGACAACGTAGCCTTCGCTCTGTCATCTGAGTTCTGGTAGCTCAATGGTTAGAGCGTCACATCGGAGATCAGAAGGTTGCGACTTGCGGGTTCGATTCCCGTCTGGGGCTCAGAAACATTTTAATGAGTTTGCATTAAAGCTTCAGTAGCAAACAATTTACTAAACCATAATCATGTTACCAGATATGATATTACAACTTGTATGTATATTACACATGTAGCCATGTGGCCAAAGAGTCTGTTTTGTAGTCCAAGGGTGGGTCCAGCATTAAATCGACTGAAGCAACAATCCCAGGGCATGCTATTTCACACATTCTGAGAGTAATTTTAGGCCGTCCTGGAAATAACTATATTACACAAAACTAAAGTATTTTGGTTTGTTTTTCTTTCCTTATCCAAATAATTTTTACCGAACTAAAATAACTCAAGTCTTTTACCTTGTATAGTAAAAAAATAAATATGTTATTTACCGTTTCGGCAAATATTTCTCTATCCGGACCTCCCAGCCGGTAAATAACATATATAAATTATGGCTTATATTTGTTTTCTATTTCTTATTTGAAATTACCTCTCTGGTAATGTAAGATAACACAAACCAGATTCTGGTACGTTCTGTCAGACTGTAATATTTTCGTAGTTTCTGAATTTCCAGTAGCCCTTGTGTACTTTCTAAAATTCCGAAATATATCTATGAAATATGTACAAAAAGGTTTTCCAGCTTAGTTGAATCAAATTCTGTATTAGTTTTCCATTTTCCAGTTAATAATGAAGCGAAAATCACGATAAAAATATTTAGCATTTAGGATTCCGTGATGAAAATATCGTAAAATTCCGCCCGCTGCTGCAGCCAATCAGGTTGCAGGAAAGGCTAGGATTCCGCCCGCTCTGCACGATACAAAAAAAAGTAATTTATTTAGTAATTTAGTTTCAAGTAGAACCACACAATTTAGAATTTGCTTGTATAGAAAGACTAAATCATGTGAAAACCAATGAAAATTATGAATGTGCCAAAAGACAAAATCTTATTTAGTCTATAACTAATTTATTTTACAGAACTTGGTAAAAGATCTCAGCCACACTTGAGTACTGTGTGGAAGAACCTCAAGGTTGAAATGGCTCCACCTATGCCTTCTGAGTTTCCACTCATCAAAAAGAGTTTTGTCAATTTAAAGAATAGTTTGGTGAAAGGAAAGTTCCTAAACTTAACAACTAAGGAGGCTGCTGCCAATACGTTGGTTGGTGTGGAAATCTTCTTTTGGTTTATTATTGGTGAGATGATTGGACGAAAAAGTGTTATTGGCTACAATGTTTGATATTCGAAAGACGCAAATGGGGTGGAACTTATTTTGAAATTGAACACTGAAATTGTTGTACAATTTTTGTACAATTTCATAGTTTTGCAGCTTTGTGGTTTTTGCTGTACTTAATAAAAATATTTTAACATGTAAATTAAAATTTAACATGAAAATGTCCGTACTCATTATAATTGGTCATGTTCCACTTTCAGGCCATATATGGTCTGTCCCAGTCTGACTGTACCCGTCAGTGTCAGACGTCCATGGGTCAGAATGTCCTTTCGGCATCCAGGGGCAGGGCGGTCTATGCTATTTTTAACCAGCTGTTGTGGTCTAGTGGTTACCACCCATGTCTATGAGCTGGGAGACCCGGGTCTTAAAAAAAATGAGCAGAAGGTGCTGCCTTTGCAACAACACCAGCAAACTTTCGGGTCTTCTCGGAAAACGACATTAAATCGTAGGGCCTCAGAATCACTATCAGTTGGGTTTTCCGTTCACCGAAGATTGATAAACTGAATAGTTGAGCGCTTAAAATATGAGCCTCTGGCTCGGATAAATAGGGTAGGGTAACCTTATCCTGCGTGATCGACTCTAAATAAATCATACTCATTCTGCAAAATGCGAATATTAGGAATACAATTTTCAGCATTTGGAGAAATAATTCATAGGTTTCAAATTCAACTATATTATCAACGACTTGTCCCTGGCATTCACTATGTGAATTTTAGCGATTTGGACATTGGAAAAATATAGCCGGCGATTTGCTATACAGTGCCCGCTGGATATCCGGCGGGAGCCGAGTGTTAGCGAAAGCCCGAGTACGTATTCCATAATATAAGAAAGCGCAAATAGATTGCGCTGACGAGCAAATACATTGCCCTAACTTTTACTTTGGCTTAGGGTTTAGGAGGTTGTGCTTGGGATGAAGGACTTAGGGTTAGGATTAGGGTTATTTGCAGGGATTTAGGGTACTTGGGCAATGTATTTACCCTTCCTTAATGAAAGTGGGGATACACTATATGTACCAACTGTAGCCTCAATTGTTTGCCTACCTTCATGAACGAAATTAGGAAATAAGGACCCCATTTTCATGGGGAATAATTCTAAAATGGAGAACTCTAAAAGGTTGTGTACTGCTGAGATAGTGTGTAAGAGATCAATTGTTTCGTCATTCTCTGAGTCTGACGAAAAGGTTAGAAAGGGCTGGATTAAGGCGGGAACGGGTGGAGGAAAATAGGTCAATCTGTCAACAGACTAAGTAATAAAATATTACAGTGTCGGATCCAGGGTTGTTTGAAAGGGGGGCACACACGAAGAATCAGCTCGTTGTGGTGTATGTTCGCGCGTAGCCCGAACCCACTAGGGAGTGTGGGGGTATGCTTCCCCGGGAAAATTTTTAATTTTGCAAAGCCCAGAAGTGCTTTTCCGGCGATTTCTGATAAGAATTTTTACGAAATTAGGACACCATGCCGTTGCTAAAAATGCACGATTACAAAGGGGCATCAAGATTATGAAACACTTTAATATAAACTCGGAAGTAGTACAGTACTAATATATGCACTTTAGCCTTTAGGCATCTTCATACATTACGTTATTTACTAGTGTCATTTTCCTATTGGACTTATTTGCGAAATTGTCCACAATAGCTAGTATGTCTAACTTCATATAATCGGTCATATAATATTGCGTTTATCACTTCGACTTCGTCGTCTTGACATGGTAAAAAACAGAAACACTTGTTTGCGGGATTTTAAAGCGGGGGGGGGGGGGGGGGGGGGGGGCGCCGCATGGTTCCTTAGCGGTCGGAGACCAACAGTATGGACCGCTCACGAAATCAACCACAAGTGCTCTTTATTAGCAGTTTAAAATGAAGACGAGTGAAAGTTTTATATTTCCGAACGTTTATATAAATAGAAAGCCGTTTGGTTATCTGTTTTTCTTGTTTAGCCAATGAAAACTAAGAGAAAACTTTCTAAGGCGCCGTGGGTTTGACTCGTTTACTGACTTTAGTTTTCAAATGATGTAAACAACTTTTTTGAAAACAACTGCTGTATTAGTTTTAGGCATTAAGCGGAATTCCAAAATAGCGAAAAAAGAACGAGACCAATATCCTATCCGGAGAGAACAATTAGCTCTGTCAATAACATGAACTGCACTAAAATAAACTTCATTGATTATTATTGTCCAATTATATCCGTAACTGGTAACGGAGGATTGTCCAATAATAATAATTACAGTTCTTGGCAATTGGCAGCCACGCATTTCGCAAAGCCTTAAAGTGGTACTACGATCAAATTTTTACCTATCGATATTTTTACGTATTTATAAAGCAGAGCTGCTAAATATTACTCGGTCGAAACCGTTTTGCGATTCGACGATGGCAAGTATTATTTTTCTGACTCCGAATCTGAAGTTGTTACGTCCGCCATTAATCGATCATGTTCCTGACCAGCGTAACGAAGTGACGTCAGATTCGATCTCAACGCGAAGACTCCACGTGGCTAATTCTTCAAGTAAATCCATAGTGAAAAAGGTCGTTTTTCAAATTCTTCGTCTGAAAGGCTGGACATTTCATCTACTTCACGAAGAAAACAAGAAAACAAGTAACCTCGACTGAAATTCAGGCGTAGCATTGAGAATCTGACGTCACAAACAATATTACTTTTTGAAATTGCGGGCTCACTTGGAACACGTTCTTAGCAATGGTGGCCTAAATAGTAGTGATCTCAGAGCTCAAAATACTTACTTCAAAATACCATTTTTATGATTACTTTCGACCCTGAAATACTATTCTATGCTAAAGAAAATCTAAAAAAACGGGGGTGAATTTTCATCGTTGTGCCACTTAATGCATTTACAAGGTGGAATTATAATAAGTTAAAATAACTATTCCGTACTACCTGAACTAAAAAGATGAGTTTTTAAACATGATTTAAATTTAGTAACTGATGCTGGCATGAAGCGCGTTCAAAAGCCTCGGGACAGCTATCGAGAATGCGCGGTCCTCATAGCCAAGGTTACGGAAGTAGACCATTAACTATCTTATAAGTAAATAACAGGAGTTTAAAAGAGATACGTTCCCTTATCGGTAGCCAGTATAAAGAGCGCAACACAGGTGTTATGTGTTCTGTGCGTTTGACTTGAGTGTCCAGCCTGGCTGCAGAGTTTTGAACAAGTTGAATATTGGATATTTCATTAGAAGGAAGCCCGTACGACAACGAATTACAATAATCTAATTTAATTTAGACGTAATGAAGGCGTGCACAAAACGTTTGTGGTGGGTCTTTCTGACTGCCGAAAGACCTAAGAGAGTATATAGCGCTGAACGGCAAATTTTGTTAACATGAGCAGACATCGATCGACATCGACTTGTAACGGTCAAACATAACGGCAAGGTTACGAGCATCCGTGGTAGTTTCTAAGCTACAAATGCCGGGAAGTCGGGCATTTTTTCTCTAATTATAACATACCGGGGGAACATACTCCCTGTAATTTATGTAAGAGCATTGAGACTATTGTATAATGCTCCTAAAACGTCTTTATTATTATTATTATTAAGTTATTTTTTATTTTTTTGAATTTTCCAAAAAACAGGTGGGGAGTTAGGGTTGGGGGGGGATTAGGAAGACACTTAAAGCGGGGTTTAGGGTTAGGATTTGTGTTGTGTTGGGGTTTGGTTCTAGAATCCTATAATTTACTGTTGTGGAATTACCCATTATTGGTAATCTAAGAACATTTGACAATCTACGATTATTGGTATTTAGGAACTAGTCCTAGTCCCCGCTCGGTTAAAGTCCCTCAGTGGATTGCCTCTAGTGCCGACCAGGTCCTGCCAGCGCCGGATTAAGGACTGTGGAGGCCCCTGGGCGGTCACTGACATGTTATGTTCTGCTAGTATCTGCTAGTAGCCTACTACATCATGAACCTGGTCCTCACTAAGAACAGAGGACAACTATCAATTATATTTCAGAATGTATGCTTTCAGATACATATTATAACGGAATGGATTTAAAGTCCGGAAACCATAGCCAGCTGACACAAAATAAAACATACATCTTGAGAAGTGAGAACCCATATTATCATCTATCTTTTGTCTTGTTTTTGACTCATATCTTGGGTTCTCAAAATGTTTTGGTAGTTTTACATTTCAACACCTAGTTTTTCAACTTTCAAGACATTTTTGTGGAGGCCCCCACCAAACATTATTTTGTGGAGGCCCCTGGGCGACCGAGTCCTGCTGATCTCCCGCTTTAATTCGGCTCTAAAAATAATACTATGAATATGGAGCTGCTAGTTCCAAAAGAACTGGATATAATACGAAAAAGAGAAATAAGAGAACTTCAAAATGTCGAAAACTATTTAAGTAAGATTACTTGCGTCTTCATATGTGTTTACGTCATCGTCTGAAACGTCTTCTGAAAAACGTAAGTACTCTTAATTAAGTATTTTTCGACAACATATTGAAGTTGAATTTGAATTTGAATTGAATTTATTAAATTTTACCACAACAAGTTTCCAAGTATATAAAATGTAATAAATAATATTTACACGAAAGTGGCGAGGAAGCCCAATAGGAAACCATAAGGCTTATTAAAAATTTGGACTTCCTCCTATAAGTTTAAGTTGATTACAAGAAAGAGATAAATTAGCGTAATAATAATAGTAATGAATTAACGATATACATATTAGAATAACGTTTTGTTAAAGGAATTCATTTGTTTAATAGTGCTTTCAATTTAGTCATAAATAATTTTAAGGAAACAGAATCAACAATTTCATCAGAAAGTGAATTAAAGAACTTCGGACCTTGATATCTTATTGAAAACTGACAGATATTTGTTCGATGTAAAGATCCAGCGTTTCTTATAGGTATAAGCTAATTGACTATTTACTCTGAATAAATTGTCAAATGTTTTAGGTAACAACTTATATTTATTAGAAAACATAAATTGTCCTATTTGTAAAGGCCTGGTCAAACGTGGATGAGAGTTGAAACTTACGCTTGCGTTTGACCGCCAACTCTCATCAACTCTCATGCACTCTCGTCAACTCTCATCCACTTTGAGCTGCTGCAAATGTTGATGATAGTCGATGAGAGTTTTAGTTCGTTTGACCGGTGCACGAGAGTCGATGATAGTTATAAACGGCTAGCGGTTTTTCAACAAAATGGATGATGTTTCTGAGCGTTTTTCTGAAACTCAGCCTCAGAATAAAACAGAAACAAATGACGTTGAAGTCATTACCCATAATAAAAAGAAAAAGAAAAAAAGAAAATATTAAAAAAAAAAGAAAATATTAAAAAAAAAATATTAGTCTAGAAAATTGTATTACTTTTTAACTATATAACTACATCATTTATTGTATTATATTGTTATTATTATTATTATTGTATTACTACATAACTAATCTTATGTAATTATTTATTATTTATAGGGCCCCAATGAAAAACACCGTATGGTGATATGGGTTTCCCTAATTAAATATTATTATTATTATTATATCATCGACAAGTGACAGTAATAGTAGTGACTCGGACTGTCAGCAACTTGCCAAGCGTCAAAAACAAAGAAAAAGAAGCGTGGAAGCAACGAGCTAAAACAAGGTCAAGGAAATCGGGGGGAAACATGGAGTAATGATGAAATCCTTCGACTTATTGATCCCTACGAAGCGCGATCTTGCCTATGGGACGTTTTCTGTTCAGATCATCACAACAGGGAAACTACAACAAAAGCAAAGGCAGAGATAGATAAGGCTGTGCTTCGCGCGGTTTTCAAACTCTCATCAACTCTCATGCAACTCTCGTGCTCGTTTGACCGAGCAATGAGCGTTTAGGAAAAAAACCTGCCAACTCTCATCGACTCTCGCTTTCGTTTGAGCAAGGCTTGACGAGCAAATATCATGGAATTTCATTATATTAAGCTCTTTAAAAATGGGATCAGTATGTGAATGAAATTTACTTTTACTTAATATTCTAACAGCCCGTTTTTGAAGCAAGTTTAGTTGAATAAGTAGAAGCCCAAATCATGTTACAATAAAATAAATATGGATAAACCAAAGCAAAATATTAAGTATGCAAACTTTTTTTGAAAAGATTAAAAACTTAAAAACTTTGATAAAAACAAAACTTTTGGCCTTAGATTACATGGGTCCACTCCCAGAAACGGCTCGGGGTAACCGGCACATATTGGTTCTGGCGCCGGGCGTTTGCTACAAGCGACCAAAAAGCAGTCACGGTAGCTAAGATTTTGGTTGTGAAAGTTTTCAGTCGATTTGGTCCCCGGGGTCTTGCATTCCGACCAAGGTGCAAACTTCGAAAGTAATTTAATGCATGAACGATCTGTGATGGGGATAACCAAGACTCGTATGATGGCTTACCATCCTAGATGTGACGGTCAGGTAGAGACAGAATAGGACTCTGCAAGACATGTTAGCGGCATTTTCAGCAAAACGACATGTTCTAAGGATTTATGGTGAAGGAGAATTTCGAGTGTTGGAATATATACATTTTAAAACCAAACTGGGACCTGTTGTGAAAAATGCAACATATATATATATATTATGTACTATTTACAACATTCGCGGCCGTGTTGTATCGGATATACAAGCTCGAGCCGAAGGTGAGAGCTTGTATATCCGATACAACACGGCCGCGAATGTTGTAAATGGCTTGTGAAATTCAAACGTCTAAACGTTTATGTTTATCGAAAATATTGAAGATTCGAGCCATTTTAGCGGAGTAAATCGAAGTTTATGTAAATCAGCCGAAATCTGTATCACATATATACAGATCGCCTGCCACTGATTTGCTTTGTTTTTGCTTCATGAATTATTAATGAATTTCACAAATATATATATATATATATATATAACAAAGAAGACAAACTTGAGTCACTTCATTTAAACATTTATTCACTACAAATTTGTTTCGTATGGCAAGCAAAGCTTACCACACTCATCAGGTGAAATCGCGTTTGATGTTCAAACGCGATTTCACCTGATGAGTGTGGTAAGCTTTGCTTGCCATACGAAACAAATTTGTAGTGAATAAATGTTTAAATGAAGTGACTCAAGTTTGTCTTCTTTGTTATATCCGCTCTACTTCGGTATTGAGCACTCTACTCATATGATTCTAAACTCCATACTTGTCTATATATATATATATATATATATATATATACTCAAAAAGGTTGTCCAAGTCAAGTATACCAATATACATATATACCTATCACGTGTCACATTAAATATGCGTTAACGTGCGTGGATATTTAAACGTTTAGCGTATAGGCAACCGTTATACAGGGGGACCGCGGAGCAGGGGGGACTAGGGGGGCTAGGGGGGCTTAGCCCCCCCAATAATTTTCCAAACATGTGATTTTTATATAGCGATTTTTATATAGCCCTAATTATAGCGGGCTAGCCCCCCCAATCCAAAAATTGTTCCGCGGTCCCTGTTATAGGCAAAGGTGCCACGACCATACTCGGATGACTTGAGATGGAAAATGGTTTATCAACATTCGGAGTTATTTGTTTGTCCGAAAACTGTCTACTGTACGTCTGTACCTCATGTTCTTTAACACAGGTGATGTAAGGCCTTGTTGCCTTTGTCGTCAATTAAGTGGCCGAAGTATGACAATAGCGACCTTTAGATTGAGTACGAGTACGAGTACGAAGGCGAACTTTTCTGCGCAGTGGAGAAACAACAATGGAAAAGAACCATGCGCAATGGTAAACTCGTCTTCGTACTCGTCTTCGTCCTCAAATCTAAAGGTCTCTATTATATCCGCAGGAGGAGTACGTTATTATGGATTCTATCCTTCAAAATCCTAATTTCAGTTACATGAAATAGCAACTGAAATAATCAATTCAACTGGTTCTGCATTTAGTGCAGAGACTTAATTTAAAGCTATTCACGGGCTTGGAATTACACGCAAGAAGGCAACAACAATGACTAAAATCTTACTTATGAGTCGTACTGTATTTGCCATTTCTTTTCTCGTGTGAACACTAAATGTACTTGTAAAACTGATGGTGTAAACTATTTATTTACGAATGAAAACATTCATGTATGATGTGTGCAAACTTCTTGGATAGGTGCAGCGAATTGCGTATCAGCGAAATGAACGTCTCAGGCAACGATTCAAAGCTGAAATTAGCATTTTTAACCAACTGGTTTTCCTGAATGAAACAGGCATTGTCAGTTGTATAGTTACATAATTTTACTACCTACTTAAAATCAGATTTTCCAGTGTGTATAACGGTCCTGATTATCCTTTTCCTGCAGGTATAGGACAAACGAATCGGTCGGCAATAGCGGAGCGCGTTAACTATTTATAGAACCAAAACTCAGACAAACAAACCGAAATTGACTCTCAAGGGATTCCTAACGACTCTTAGTTTTCTATTGTTTGGAATGCAATAATTATAGCAAACTCAGACAAACATACATACTGACATCATTACCGCGCGCTTCGCTATATGGATATAATCCTAGTGGAACACCAGCTGTTGTTAAATATTACAGCTATGCAAGTTGGGGGCCCCACCATTATGTGATATCAGCAATATCGAGTGAAGGGACGCTTGCGTTGGATATTATGGACGCAGGGAAACGATTTGACACAAATGCTTCATTCAGTTTCTCAATCAGAAACTTTTGCCAGCAATGAATCAACTTCACGTGGAAAACCCTCGCCCTGTTCTTGTTGATTCACTGAATATTACTTTAACTGAATACAACTGTATTATAGAGCGCTTTACGCGAAGTAGCCTTGTGACGTTAATCTAATTGTCTTTATATGTTCCCCTTTGGGAATTAAACATTTGCATAGTGACAAGTAATCTGTACTGCTGTTGTTGTACAGGGTGTATAAAAAAAACGAGACCTTTAGAAATTAACCTATTGTTGTTAAGCATAAGATTTTATGCTCCTCATGGGAATTTAAAATAGCTTCTAATCGTATGAAGGAGCATAACTGCATAATAAATTGTCAAAGTACTAATTAGTCATATCATCAGTTCGAATAAAAATGGTTCAACTGACCACAGAGCAACGAGTTTTTACTGTTTTACATTATACCGAGACTCAATGTACTTTGAGTCTCGGTATAATGTGAAACAGTAAAAACTCGTTGCTCTGCATGTGTAATATGACTAATTAGTACTTTGACAATTTGTTATGCAGTTATGCTCCTTCATACGATTAGAAGCTATTTTAAATTCCCAGGAGCATAAAATCTTGCACTTAACAACAATAGATTAATTTCTAAAGGTCTCGTTTTTTTTATACACCCTGTACAGGGTGTATAAAAAAAAGCGCAACCTCGGAATTTCCCAAGAAATCCACTTTGTTTTTATTAGCACAAAAGATTTTAGGCCTCTGGGAATTTAAAATAGCTTCTAATCGTATTCCAAGGGCATAACTGTCGAATTGCTAATAAATAAACAACTTTCATTAAATAAATGCATAAATTTCGATTCAATTCTGCTTTACGTGCTCGAGTTTGTAGTAATTAGATAGTTATGCCCCTGGGGCAAAAATATTTTTTGTTTAAGAACACAGTGGATTTCTTGGGAAATTCCGAGGTTGCGCTTTTTTTGATACGCCCTGTATATCTCCACATTCAGTACATCTGGTAAAACATTCCGCAATAGCGTAGAGTCTGGCTGCTATTAATAGCACAAACAGCGGACAAACAAACCAAATTTGACTCACAAATGATTGCAAATGAGCTATTTTCTTTTGTTATGGCCGCAAGAATTATGGGTAAAAGCGGACAAACATCGATGCTGACGTCATCTCGACGGAGCGCTATTCTTACTACATTTCTGCTACGCTATCGACTAGGGGAAAATTTGTGAGCCGTCTGACCTGGAAAGTTTTTGGTTTGTATGAGTTTGCTGTTTAATTGCTTGCACGTGCATAAAGGTTAGGACACACGAGGCGACAAATCGCGGGGGCATGTTGCGGGAACATTTCCCCTGTTGATGACACACGAGGGGATATGCCAGAGAAGGAAAAATAAAATAAAATAACGTTCTTTGATTGGTTTATTTTAATTTTGTTGCAGGAACTAGTTGCTGTTTATACGATGGAACATGTTGCGGGGATAACATTTTGTCTCCGCGACAAGATTTCGCATGGTGCATATGACTGGATTTGTCCCTGCAACATGTCCCCGCGATTTGTCGCCTCGTGTGTCCCAACCTTAAGGTTAGGACACACGAGGCGACAAATCCCGGGGACATGTCGCGGAGACATGTTGCATGGACAAATCCCGTCGTGTGTACTAGGCAAAACTTTGTCGCGGGGACAAAATTTTGTCCCCGAAACATGTTGTCCCCGAAACATGTTGCATGTATTCAAAATGATTTGAATTCGTGCGACATGTCACGGTGACAAAAGTATGTCCCCGTGACTTGTCCCACCTTAATCCCCGCGCGCGTTAACGCATATTTAATGAAACACGTGATAGGTATATAAGTATATTGGTATACTTGACTTGGACAAGCTTTTTGATAATGACAATATATATATATATATATATATATATATATATATAATATATATATATATATATATGTATATATATATATATATATATATATATATATATATATATATATATATATATATATATATATATATATATATATACGTGTAGGTTTTGGTCTACGAAATGCAAAGAGTGCTCAACAACATATAGTTAGAGCAAATAATAGATTTTCGCTTACCTCAAAACTGGTCCGCTACAACTTGTTTCATCTGTAAAAGAATCTATATATATATATATATATATATATATATATATATATATATATATATATGACGGTATATATGGTATGACGTTAAACTACATCCTGGGTATGGGCCATGACGTTAAACTACATCCTAGAGGGCATCTAGGGGAAGGTTAAAAACCCTGATTCCAAAACCGCCACACATGGCTTAAATGTGATGCATGATGGTTCCTATGGCGCGTGGTTGATGAAATATCTCGTTACCGGCATTGGAGGCATCTGGTTTTGGGTGAGTGATGAGAAAAAGTCCAACGGCGATGGAGGATTGGTAACGGTACCAGGTAATGGTTTTACTGGAAGGTGCTAGCCAAGATTCTGCACGTTGGCGGTTTGGGACTTTGGTCGCTTCATCTATACAAGTCTCTTACAGTGATTCGGCAGCATCTCAAGCGTCAGAGCAGCCCTATTTAGGGATGACGCTGCTCTCACAACTCATGGGACAGGTCTAGAAAAGGTGGCCTAAAAACCGTAGACACACTTTTCATCGGGTGGCATGCCGCGGCCACAGGTAAACCACTAAAAGCGGTAAGAAACTTACAAAAGCTAAGTTGAAGATTGGAAGCTGGAACGTGAGAACGTTAAGCGATACGACAACGGCGTTAATCGCAAAGGAAATTGAGAAATACAACATAGACATTGCTTGTCTTGCAGAAACCCGTTTCGCTGATAGTGGTTGCTTAGATTAATCAAATTACACCTATTTTTGGTCAGGCCTTCCAGAATCTGAAAGGCGACTGCACGGTGTGGGCATAGTGATGAAAAAGTACATTGCGAACCGTCTGGAAAGCACTCCACGCGCAATCAGTGCTAGATTAACGATAGCCAGAATACCTCTAATAAAGGGGCGATACCTAACGATCATAAGTGCATATGCACCTACCATGGCAAATGATGATACAACAAAAGAAGCTTTTTATGCAGATCTAGACAAGCTTATAGGTGAAACAGCTCCAAACAATAAGCTGATTATTGCAGGAGATTTCAATGCGCGAGTTGGTAAAGACAACACAATTTGCCACCGCAGCTTGGTTCTCATGGGATTGGCAAATGTAACTCAAACGGACTCATGTTGTTGTCCAAGTGTGCCGAACACGAGCTTGCTATAGTATAACGAATACATGGTTCGAATCTAAGGATATATACAAGGGGACCTGGATGCATCCAAGGTCAAAACACTGGCATCAACTTTACTTTGTAATAACGCGACGCAGAGATCTTAAGGATATTATGAGAACTCGAGTCGCGTGGAGCAGAATGTCAAACTGATCACAGACTTGTTGTTAGCAAACTAAAGTTTGTTCTAAAGGCCAAGGAACACCATCAAGCTAAATCCAGGAAAAAATTGAATGTTGATGCCTTGCACTCAGTAGCTACGAGTTCTAAATTTCAGGTGTCGTTAACTAAAGAATCCTTACTGGAACACCAACAATCTACTTTTGATACAGTGGACCAGGAATGGAACCCCTCCGAGATGTGTTATCAGATACTTCTGTAAGATGTTAGGCTACAAAAAGAAAAAAGCAATCAGATTGGTTTGTTGAGTCAGCAGCTGCAATCGAACCATTAATCTCAATGAGAGATCAAGCAAAGAAAGCTTGGTTAAATCGCCCGACTAGATCAACATCTTCGAATCTAAAAGCCGCGTCTGGTGCACTGAAAGCTAGAACCCGCACTTTAAAAAGTGATTGGATATAAAAGAAAGCTGAACAAATACAGAGATGTGCTTTTGGTGCCGCGAATATAACACCAAGACAATTCAAGGTTTATAACCTTAAATACAACTTTTAATATCTATCACATAAATTCGCCATTGTCGTCTCCTCGTGTTCGACTCCAGTCCCCTTACTTAACTAACTCCCCATATAATATATTGTTATCTCAGAAATAATTTCTTGTTTATCTTTCAACCTTCATTTACTGTACGTTCCTGTAATTACTAGCAAGATCTAAATGCCCTTCTTTCTATGGTAAAGACACCTTGTACAGTGGCGGCACTACGTGGGCGTGGGCCCAGCAACGTGACGACGTATGTAGGGGCTGCAGGGGGATTCTCCGCCGGAAAATTTTTTGAATTTAGGGTCTATGAAATGGCATTTCCTGCATTTTTAAAGCACTTTTGAGTAAAATCTAAAGACCACAAATCACTTCTTGTAGTGTATCCACTATCTTTAAGAAAATATTATTAATAATAGCACCATTAATAAAAAGAGGCAGTTTGCCGTATGGGCTGATGGCCCCCCACGGCCTATGGGCCCCGGTGCGGCGCACCATTTGCACACCCGTAGTGCCGCCACTGACCTTGTACCTCTTACAAGTGAACTCAATCCCATCCTTCAATGCCTCACGCACCTCGTTCTCCTCTAATTCCCAGAGTCTCAAAATCCCATAGCTTCTGCACTGAACAACTCTTCATGAACAACTCTTCTCAACTCTTCATGTTCTCTAACAAACTCCTGTTTAACAAAAAACAGATTCACGTTCTGCTCCAGCACTTTGCTACATTTAATCCAACCTAGTAGAGTTGTTTCGACCACTACAGGTTCACCTTGCTCCCCCCTTATAGTTTGCCCGTCTTCAAAGCACTATAGGTAGTAATCCGACCCAATAAAAACTTCAATTTAAAGCTCTTTATTATTCCCAAAACATCTGAGAACCACAACCCTTGAAGATGAGGGTAACGAGTCTTAATATGCTTGTTTTAATTTATTAAATGCTGAGCACTTCCTAAGCCTAAATCTTAAGCGGTGGACTTACAAATATCTCGCAATCCCCTATCCATCGAACTCTGCCCAAACGTACTTATCTCCATCCGTTCCTTTCTCTTAATATTCAACCAAACTAATTTAAATCTGCTTCTACGTCAGTGAAACGCTGGATTGAGAAGACTGGCATTTATAGAGTTAGGAAGATTCTCTCGGCCTTCACAAACAGACCTGGTCCTATGTCTTACCCATTTGGAGGGGGAATCCTACAAAAGGGTATAATTGTACAATCCCAAATAATATTATATAACACCTGGTTGACGCCTGTGCTTGTTCGGATTGCGGTGTTGACACGATGAGATCTAGGATAATTTTTCTTACTTTGCCTGAGTCAGATTTAGCCGGGTTAATGAGTCTACATTTGGTGTTGTTAAGTTCTCCTTGTGGTTCTTAAGGGAACTAAATGCTTGTTTTTTGGCTATTATAGACTCGTAGATATGTAAGTCACTTGCGATAATTTTTAATTCCTCGTTGACCTCTTTGAGTGAGTGTTCATTTCCTATCTTGTAATTATTCGTTATGTTCTCGGTCAGTAGTTGGTTGTATTTTTCGGGTTTCAATTCGTAAATGTTTCTTGTTTTGTCTGCGAATGCCATAACGTTCATTGATGAATTTATTTTCTTTGCGTTGTTGGATAGAGTTGAAAAAAACTGGTCATTGACGCTTCTGAACTTTCGTTTTCGACCGACGTATTTGGATTGTGGATGAATAAGAAAGCCTCTATAGGGTTTTCTGAGAAGACTAGGTGAATTTCCGGAGTATTTACCACGTCAAGTTGGCAACGAAGAACTTCAAAACACTTCGTTATCGTATACGGAAAGATAAACACAAACGCGCAATGCACGACGGTTAAGACACTCACTCTTTAAAATTCAAGTTAAAATAATAAGTTGAAAGATCTACTAGAAGAACTTCTAAAATAAGTTGAAAGATCTACTAGAAGAACTTCTGTCATTGAGTTGATCGAAAATAATAAAAGGTAGGTAACACGTGTCGTACATAACCGTTCGAACGCTTAGCTTGCCATCCATTGCCAACCGAATGCCTATTAGCAGAGGGCCTATTAGTAACGGAATAAAACCGTTCGAAGTTCGATCGTCTGGCAGCAGTAAACCGTCCGAATGCTTGTAGTAAACCGTTCGAAGTCTACAATAAACTAAACCGTTCGAACGCTTATGGTAAACCGTTTGGTATTTTCGCCACACCGTTCAAACGTTTTAGGAGACCGTTCGAACGTAGCCTGCGGGATGTGTGCAGACTCTACGCCAATAATAATAATGAGTCGGAGTTAACGTCATAAAAGGGCGAAAACCAAAAATTGAGTGTGTAAAAATCTTAAAGTACAAGCGTTTCGACAAAAAACATTGTTGATCATCTAGGCACGGTACAGTATTAAAAACGGCTCAGATGATAAACATAGATCGCGTGACATACACGATCCTAATTAAATCAGTTAGATTCTATCACTACTCATTAGATCAGTTAGATCTATAATTTCAGAGCTTAATAGTCTCGGCTTTTACTTACGCTTTTAAATATCGAGATGTGCTCACTATGATAAGTATCTAATTGATAGCCGAATTGATAGCTTCTTTGTATTGTATAGAGGATTTAATTTCTTCCCGTGATCGACGGCTTTGTGATAGAATTACCGATGATAATACCAATATTTCAGGTCCTTCCGACGGCTCAGAGAATAAACGTACATCGCGTGACATACCTGAGAATCAAATCAACCAATAGCTGCCGAGAGTGATGACAATTACCTTACTCGGAAGAGGTTAGATATAGGATGACTCTGTGGAACCTTTTCCGAAGATGGCGCCCTGTAAGTCATCCCATCTAACCTTTATCCTACAAGCTCTGCGCCCCAGTCTTTTCCATTCGCTCCAGTCCCCTTCCCGTTACAGGGCGTACCCTTAGTGCCCGCATTTCAACACCCGCAATTTCATGACTATGGGTGCGGCTCTCATCGAGGAGGTGAACTGGCAGCCTCGTACCCAGGCGCTTGTTTTGCTTTGCGCAACTCATATAGATTTTTTTTAACTTTCAAATGTCAGATTGTTGAGATAATCAGCAATCTGAAAAACTTGAAATTACAAAAAGTGGCAATTATTAAAATATAATATATACAATTTACAATATAAATTACAATTAATTAAAAATATATACATGTCAATAATCTATACTGTACTCCGTAGCTATACTAATTTGATTCACTCGTGTCAAATGAACCATTTTCTATAAACACAATATGGAATACAACTGTTTTTAAATCGTTCAGTCCTACATTTAAAAAGTGAATACTTCCAAGGATTTCTAAAACGGTACCTATGAATAATAGGACTTTTAAGCAGTTCGTTTAATTTATTATCATGCTTCAGAATTGATCGATACAAGGACAGGTACTGATTGTTTGAGGGAGGCAGTATACTAAAGATGCGAGTACGCAATCTTTAAAGCTCTTTTTTGGATGTATTCAAGTTGGTCAGATCTTGGCATGCGTATTCTAACCTCTCTCCTCCGCAGAGGCTTCTCTTTTTTTTACTAATTCCGTGGAAGCGAGGGAGGCGCGACAGGGAAGGCGCGGGCTGGCCAACGGGCGCGGGCAATACTAATATTCTAACACTGGACGGAACAGTGATTAGATTCTGAGCTGGAACGCCATTTCGATTCAGTATCCGTAAGGCATATAGTCGCTTACTAGCTTTAGCACATATGTTTGTAACGTGGTTGTTCCAAACCTTTGCATTTTAATGGTTTAAACATCGGTCAATGGAGCATCAACCATCTTACCAACATTTAAACTGCAACAAATTCGTTTATTGCACATCAACATGTAGACGTCCTATATCTTATCGAATCTTTTTTAAAGCCCACACTACCAGACTCAGCTGTTGTGATTCCCGGATATTTTTTGTTCCGAAACGACAGATATGGCACAAAGAACAGAGGAGGATTACTGGCTTATGTTGTCCATCGTCTAAAGGCTGAAAGGGCTATGGACCTAGAAGACAACGACATCGAAGTCTTGTGGCTCACGATTTATCCTTTCAACTCTAACCGTCCTATTTTAGTTGGTGAAATAACTGGAATTTATCGACCACCAAATTCTACAGCATGAGCTATAGATGAAAAGCTGGAGTCAAACATTGAGACTGCATATCTACAAGACAGGGAAATACTAGTATTAGGTGACTTTAATATCAATAACTTGGATGCAGCCTACAAAAAACATCGACATGTTCAAGCTCTTGAGACTTTTTTGCCATCAAAAAGTCTCAAGAGCTTGAAACATGAGCCAACTGGTAAATTCTGTAACTCTGTTACAAGACCTGTGAGCGCAACGTGCCTCGATCATATATATTCAACACACCCGCATTTTATAGCTGATATCTCAATTCCTGAAATATAAATGGACTTGAAGATCATCTTCCAATATTTTTAAAGCGTAAATATTTCAAGAAAAAGAAAGAAAACAAACATACTACAGTCAGATACCGTGTCTTAATAAACCTGAACACGAACGATCTGCATGCTTGCTTCAATTCAAAACGCCCATTGGGACGCATCATTTGCATCTGACAACGTTGATGACATCTTGGCCGCACTTGAGACAATTCTAAATGAGATCTTAGACCAAATAATTTCTTTCAAAGAGAAACGCGTTAAAAAACAATCGCAGCCTGCCTGGATGAATGAAGCTATTACTGAAGCAATTAAAGACAGAGATAAACTCTTGAAAAAGGCACGTAAATCAAATTCATCGCTTGACAGGACTGGTGTTAAAATACGATTTTTCTCAGTGGCAAAAAACTCTGTATCACACTAATGTGATAATAAATATATCACATTAATTTTTATCACATTTTAAATATTTTTATCAGATGTTTATTATATTTTTCATTATATTTTTATTATTTCTTTATTATATATTTTTTATTATCATATTTTATTATATTTTATCATATTTTAATTTTTTTATCACACTAATTTTTTATGAAATAAAAAACTTTCATAGTGTTAATATACACACTGCTTTAGTGAATGTGGGAGAGCTTGGAGTAGACAGACGATAAATGGACGATCGTCAAGCTCCTATCCTCAGAAAAATTATTGTGAGTCCCAGACAGGAATCGATGAGACGCTCATAGAGCCACCGAGACTCAGATGGAGAGCGAAGGTTACAATGATGTACTGGTTCGATTGATATATGTACTGCCTATGCGGCAGTCACTATATATAGGTAATTTCTGGATGTGTTAATATATACACTGCTTTAGTGAATGTGAGAGAGCTTCGCGGAAGATAGACGATACATGAACGATCCTCAAGCTCAATGGTTAGAGTGTCTCGATTGTATAGACTAGAGCGTCTCAATGGTTAGAGCGTCTCAAAGGTTAGAGCTCACCGGCAATCAGAAGTTTACAGGTTCCATTCCTGAGGATACGAGGTTGACGATCGTCCATGTATCGTCTGTATCGTAGAGTGCCGGTTGATACCGGCATATGAGGTGTATAATTAGTTGATATATTTCTTTGTTTAGATATTTCTGCAATGAAATAGACGTACTCGAACAGATCACTTCCTTTTATTGATTTTTAGTACGCCTTCGAGTGTACTCTTCGAAGCATACCATTTTATCACGTGACTAAAGATCGCGTGACTTAAGATCACAAACCTTATAAAAGATTATGTCATTATCTATAATTTACAACATGAGGCGGCGCTTTAATATAGGAAAATGTCGTTTAAAGGTTTGTGGTTGCGGAGTTTCACGCTGGATGCGATCTTCAGGCTGGCAAGTGGAGGAACATCAATTCAATGTCTCTTTTTATGATCTGGGGGCTGGATGACTCATCGCTAGTGTTCACGCGGCTTATCTTTGAAGTGTGAAATTTGTTCTGGTGTTGCATGTCTGCATTTCGACGAATAATTTGAATCTTTTGTTGAGTACATTTTTTAACCAGCTTTTGTTATACAAAGCGTCTCTTCCAAACAAAGATTACATCTTTTTGCTCCACTCGTATAAGGAGCGGCTCTTTTCACGATAGCCCATTTCATATTGAAAGTTCGGTTTTTTGTTTTCACTTCCCATTATATACGTCTTTAGATGATTGATATAGGTTTCAATATATCGGAATGACGGCAAACAGTTTTAAAGAAGCTCATGCAAAATTTGGAATCTAAACCTTGCCACAGTTTATACTTCTGATTTTTCAAATCCTTTTGGATCTGGAAAAAATCTTTTATACAGCATGTCAACAGACTTTTATATGAAACAATTAACTCAAGCAAATCCAGTAAAACAGATTATTTGACATGCAGTGGAATAGTTTTGATGACCACAAAGTTTTTGATTTCCGGCTCACATATAATAATATAAAATAACAAACTAAAAACGCACGCGCTGATTGGCTGAAAGCCGTGTTTCTATAACTCGATGGAAAACATGGATTTTTCCAGCAATTTTTATAAAATGGACTGGAAGACGAACCTTTGCTCACAAACAGCTAAAATGTCGATAAATATGTTCTGTGACAGCCAACAAGAAGAAAAACGAGAAGATTGGATGCTTTTCTTCACAGTTAAGAGCGTTTATGTTCATTTGAGCAGCCGACGACGCTGTCTAGCGTGAGTAAGAATGTATATTTTCATCATTTTAATAAAAGAGACTTATTGTTTATTTCCTCAGTGTTATTTTGTAAAAGAAATAGAAAACATCTTTCCGTGTTCCCATACGTTATAGAAACACTCGTGAAAGTTTAGGAGAACTCGAAATAGCGCGGAAACACTCGCCCTGCGCGGGCTCGTGTTCCCACTGCCATTTCTCGTTCTCCCAAACTTCCACTCGTGTTTCTATAACTGTATGTAAACACGGAAAATGTTTTCCATTTCTTAATTAATCTTCTGACCTGACACTGCCTACTGGATCGGTTGTATGTTAAAAACGTTTACAATGCACTCAGGCCGAAATTTGAATGACCTCACGACTAATTACGTTGCCAAGAGAAATTTGACACGTTCCTACAATAATTTATAAACGTAACTGGGTGGATTAATTTTGGCTTCATCATGTCGTATATGCTGTCATATATGCTATTTTGTATATATACCAACATCAGAGGAAAGATCGAAAATATGTCCCTGGTATAGGACATTTGCGTCGATAAATTTCGAGATTTTAATAATTTGATATTGAGAATGGAGGAAATCTGACTGCAATTCTCTCAGTGATTCAAAGTTAATATGAGATCTCCTTTACCCCAAGGAAGTCTAGAGATTCCTCAGATTACCTTGACGGTCGTACAAGGCACAAATTTTCAGAATAATGTAAGAGACTGAGTTGGTAACAGAATACTACATTCTGTGAATGGTTTGTGTCAACTTGCCGTTAACGGCAGTATAATTCTACTGACCACGCGAATATACAAGTAAGGTATATACACCACAAATAACAACATGCAGAAAGATATATTGTATATTTATATGCTTTATTAATAACAATAATTTTCGATGTAAATAATGCTACGGACATGAATAAATTTCTGTGGCCCTAACCATCAAAATAAAAATACTATAATCCAGATATTCTAATATTGCAGAAATATGTTTTAAACTAAATATCAATATCCGAATTACTAGAATATATGGCAAATTGTTTAGAGATTGTTTTTCAGAGTAAAATTTACATATTGATTATACTATCACTAAAGTGAGATAACTGCATTTACCATAAAGCTCATGAAATCTATAAATAATTTAATAATATTTTTCACTATACTACAAAGTATTGTCAAAGTCGTAAGTAAACAGGTTATCTTGATAAAATATTTATCTGAGATCGGCTTTTTTAAATATTAAAATATACATATATTAATGATATTTTCGAATATATTACATTCAAAAGTTACTTTCTCGAGATAGTCGTTGATATATCTATACCATGATTTCGAAAAAAATCTCTCAAATCGGTCAAAGCAAGTTGCGGATCCAGAGGGGGGGGGGGGGGGGTTGGATGGTGCACATGAAGAATCAGCACATTGTGGTGTATGTTCTCTGGTCGAACCCACAAGGGGGGTCTGGGGCATGCCCCCCAGGAAAATTTTTAATTTTGCAAAGTACAGAAGTGCTTTTCCGGCGATTTCTGATAATAATTTTTGCGATATTAGGACACCACGCCGTTGCTAAAAATGCACGATTACAAAGGGGCATCAAGATTATGAAACAGTTTAATATAAACGTCGTTTTATAACTGAAAACGTATCTTGGAACCCATGTTAAAATATCTATGAGTGCATGCAAACTAGCTTTTGCAATGAAAATTGGATAAGCTACCAAAACATTCATTGTGCTTATAATCGGTCATATAATATTGTGTTTATCACTTCGACTTCTCCGTCTTGACATGGTAAAAAATAGAGAACACTTGTTTGCGGGATATTAAAGGGCGGGTGGGCGCGGCCGCCTGCGCCCGCGCGTCACGCGCAGGGTAGCAAAATAAGCGCCTGGGTCGAGGCTGGCCTCAATCGACCCGTGGCAAATCGTTTCCCTTCAAGCTTTATACTATAAAATAAATATTTCAGATGTTCCACCGAACCTGCAGCTGTTTTCATGGAACAGCGTTCGTGAAACACGCGGCCCGGCCGGCTACAAGAAGTCCAGAACGCTTTGCGCATACGCGCGCACGTTATATCCGATCCTTCGATAGCATTTTTTACGGATCGAATTACTTCATTCCAAGAGACACACGTTAGCTAAGCACAGATGTGTTTGCAACCAAGGAATCATCCACATAAGAAAACTACCGCCGGATAAAAACATTACACCTGTGTGCGATTCCCGTCTGTCGCGAAGCATTGATATCGTGAACTTCAACATATCGCCGAATACTATTGAATATGGTAAGCAAATTCGTTTGATATATTGTCGCTAATAAGTTGCAAAATATAAAGGGCCATTGTTTTCTGTTGTACGTACGGTTTTATGACCTTTTATAATCGCTTTCGTCGTTCGATGGCTGTAATGATTTCAGCATTGTTTATTTGCATAAGTTGATCAACATTCTTAGAATCGTCCATGCATGTATTTCCAATGGAACATTGAATATAAAGACTGCCTGTCCGGAACAGTGTCCTTGTCACCTCGCATGAACTCTGCTATTTTTAATTCGTCAAGTACTCTGTAATCATTCGGCTTCCTCTATTTAGTATTTGCGTGTCATTTGTGTTTAGTAAACTCCGTATGGTAATAATAGTATGTTATCAAAATATTTTCGCCTGACGAACTAATAATTTGTCTCCGAATCAGAGTTTGCTTCGTGTCTGCCAGTAATATATTTAATATTAAACTAAAAATAATCAAATATAGATGAGTGCGTTTGAACGTTTGTTCGCGATGTGAATGCGTGAAACTTATCGAACAGTGTTAAGTTGCTACGTGTTTTAAAACGCAGATGTCAAAGCACAATTTGTATTTGAGATTCATTTGTGTCTACAAGTAAAAGCGTTCACTTTATTTACTTGCAATATTCGATAATAAATTATATCCATTTGATAAATATATATGTTTGATAATACATGTATATATTCACAAAATATATATTCATTTGATAAAATATATATTCGTTTGATAAAATATATATTCATTCAATGAAATATATATATTCATAAAAAATATACATTCATTTGATAAAATGTGTATTCATTTGATAATATATATATTCATTTGATAAAATATATATTCATTCAATGAAATATATATTCATTTGATAAAATATATACATGTATTTATTCGATAAAATATATTCATTCGACAAATTATATATTCATTTGATAAAATATATTCAATTATATTGTCATGTGGCCACTGGAAGCCTGGTCACTGTGGCCTGGTGAAGGAAGCTGTTCCCGTGTTTGGAGTTTTGGTTTTCTTGTTGAGTTTTCACAATGCTCTTGTACGATATGTTTGATGGGCAAGGTATTTGGGGATAAGCAGCCTGTGTTGATGTACAGTAATGTCATAAGTGGGATTCACAACTCGATGTTGTTGGATTGTGGCAACAGACATGTATCTAAAAGTAAAATAACATCAAGACAAAATCAATAAAGTTTTATGGACTATCAAAATACAGCAATAACTTATGTAAGCCATTGTTATTGTGTTGAAAAACCTCTGCATATCTAACTAATACATACCTGGAGAATCAACAATCGGTCCTTGGTGAACAGGCAACTGGGTCTGATAGCTCTGATAAAATTGTTTTGTTTATTGGTCAATACAGCTTGCCTTACTTCTGATCATATAATCAAGCTATATTAAAAAAATGAACTGTAAATCTTTAACTCCCATTCTTGATGCGCATGTTTACATGAGCACTTTACCAATATTGCATGTAATGAAAACAAGTTCCTTCTTATTTGTAATTGCAATTTCATCTAACATATGGCAAACATACCTTTGTACTTTGAATCTTTGCACAATAGGTGATGTTATCTATATAAAGTAGACTTAGAAATGTGAGACTTCAAAACATACCTTTCTTCCAATGAGCAAATCCAAAGGGAAGGGGAAGACATACAGGAGTATACTGTCTGAAAGTTTTCAGCATTGCGAATACTTAACTAGAGCATCAAAAGTCCAAAACACAGATTAACAGCTTCTGGCCTGAGGATGCCAGTGTCCATGTGACATTAAATAAATATTATTTTATTAAATGAATATTTATGAATACTATATATATTTTATTGAATATATATTTTATTGAATACACTTCAGTGTTGTTGAGCACTCTGTGAAGTTGGTGTGGGTGCCCTTTAGCGATAACGCAATGCCCACTACCCTTGTGCAGGGGTAGAAACTTAGATTTTTTCCCACTATACAGGTGGAATAGTAGTTTTTGAAATCTACTATTCCATCTGAAGATCCACTATTCCTTATGTTTCTGGCGAAACTTTCCAATGCATCCATAAGATTAGTATTGTAAACAACAGAAAACATTTTTGTGGTTAAGCTTTATTTTGTAGTACTGTATTTTTACTATCTTTAACCACAAATAGAATAGCGGATATATGAAAGTTCAACATCCAGAATTGACAACTCTGTGGACCATAAGACTGAATGAAGACACAGTTTCCAAATTATTCTTCAATTTTTCGACCTCCACGCTCGCAATATATGAAATAAACAGAGCCGCTTCCTTATCATTTCGGTACGTCGTGCCTATGTCGATACCTTTGGCTACATCAAGTTCACACTGCCACAAAAATCAGTGAATGGACGACTTCTCTTACCAAGAATGTGGCATGTTTGGAATAGAATAGATTTGTGAGTTGCTTCAACTTCTGTGAATTGAGTTGGCACAACATTTTTTCAGTATTGACCAGCAGGAATTTGGATGAACTGTGGGACTTTAATGAGCTGACGCTAAAGTTCGATGTACCAACAAAGAACGATCCAGCCTTGTTCGCTGAATTTGGATATTCAAGACAAAATTCGCAATACATTTTATTAACTTCACTGTTATACATGTCCTTATATTTTAGTCATATGCCTTGTCTCTGGCCTTTTTGTCTGTTTTCTGGCATTTTGCTGGTGGTTCTTTCGCACCAGCTATATACCACCTAATCCTAACCTCCCGCCTAACAAGTTTTCTAACCCTAACCCCCCGCCTAATGAGTTTTGTAACTACACCCTGCCTTAAGTGTCTTCCTAACCCCCCACGCGCTATGGTTATACTAAAATCGTTGTCCCAAAGACGCGGCCTGTATGTGAGATCATATGATCTAATGCCGCCAGTTATAATACAATATAATACAGAATCGTTGTATCAACTTGTCACATGTACCAACAATGTACTCAATATTCCTATGATGAAGTTCCGAGTTTAAGGGACGAAAGCTCAGAAAATTAAATCTTTTTACATATCATGTTGTAACAGAAATTAATTATACGTAGTTGTAACAAGTTATGATACACTTAGCCTCCAAACGAGACTCGAGAGAAAGTGTTTCAGTGCTTTTCCAAAGTATTCCTTTTTCTGCATTGTATTTCCTTGAAATTGCACTGCTCTCAGCCAATCAGAATTGAGAAATGTGTCATGTATGTTATTATAGACCTAACAACACTATAAGATTTTGGTACTCTTTAAAAACACTGGTGTGTATTAATCCCAAATTTCATTCGAAACCGTGTTTTTCACTTTATTTTATATTTTTGCTTTAGGAGGAAAAACGCGACAGACCCGATATGGCCCAGATCAAAGATCTCATGACATGTCCTGTGTGTGCTCAGCATTTCCGTGAACCAAAGATCCTTCCATGTTTACATTCATTCTGTACTCCATGTCTCGAGAACCTTGTTTCCTACGATGCACAACAGCGCTCGTCTTTGATTTGTCCACAATGTCGCCGAAGAGTCCAGGTAAGTTGTGCATTCTTATTTTAAGTACCTTGGCAAATGGCGACAACAATATCGAAGTATATGATTTAGCTATAGTCGGAATATAGTAGTTTGGTGTTATGATAATGCTCGTAAGTCGTAACACATTTGAAAAGTTGAATAAATCATGCTACTTATCGTACAGCCATGTATTGCCCAGTTTTTGGTTGTAATAGCGATTAGAAAATTAACGCTGATAAGAAGCTTAATTTATTTGCATTTCTGCCAACAGTGACGGCTTTTCCCTGTCATTTGTTTATTCATTTTTACAACCTCAAACTTTGTGTACTATATTACGGCTATCTAAGTAAATATATACTTTGATATAAAAGGTACTTATTTTTTGTTGCCAATGTCCTTTAAGGTGTTCCTGAAATGAAATATTAAAAAAGTCTCATGCTTGCAATTGCTAAAATTTGGGAAGTAAAATATAAAGGCCATACTTATTACAAATATATATAGCAGGGATGTAGCCACGACGGGCGGTGCCGGGTGGGCCACCCGGCACAAACTTTAAATGCCCGGCACTCGCCGTAATTTTTTCAATACCGCCCGGCACCTTTTTTAACCTAAACATGAATATACAGATTTCATGCAACAGATATCCTTGTAATTCAATGCAAATAATTCAACGAGCTATGAGATAAAGTACCAAAATTAGCGTAAACAAGCAAAAATTCACACGATTCTTATCCGCCATTCCTGACAAAGAGCTGTTGCTAAGTAGCCATAGTCTTAACCGCTGTAAAGTTTATAAATTTGACTGTGCATTCAGAAATGGTCTGAATTTTGAGAGGGAAATGATAGAAATTATCGCAATTCGAACTCGCTATGGAAAGAAGCATCGATCTTGCTATGTTGTAAAAAACTAGGCTCTGAGTCTCAATTGGCTTGGGCGAAAACGGCATTTGGAGTAAAACTTGGTAGAGCGTAAACTGGAAGTTTCCAAAACTGGTTTGACATTTCGGAATAGTTTTACGAAAGAATGTAATCAAACAACAATTGAATCAACTCAATCAATTCAATCAATTCAATCAATTCAATCAATTCAATCAATTCAATCAATTCAATTCAATCAATTCAATCAATTCAATCCAATCCAATCCAATTCAATCAAATCCAATTCAATCAATTCAATCAATCAACTCAACGAGTCTGTAGTTGAAGCTGACGTTGAGCCCACGAAAGCTTCCAAATTATTGTAGAAAAAAACCAAAAATCAAAGCATGCAGTTTCACTTAAAGAATCGTGGAAAAAAGGCAAACCGTGTCTAGTTTATGTGCACGGGAAGGGTACGTTTTGCCAGTCATGCCAGCGACACGATGTGAAGCCGTTTGAAATTTCTGGGGAAGGACCCCGGAACCGATCCCCCCACCATTGTTCAAAGATCATAGTGAAAATTATTATCTGGATATTTTTACCCGGCACTCATTTTTCGCTGGCTACATCCCTGTATAGATAGACGATAGACGCTATGTAGCTGTTGTACAAGGTTTTGCTAACTAACAGTGAGATGAACTAATGGGTATACGTACGCGTAATATACGAACTAATAAAAGTATACGCATGATGTACAGTCAACTCTCGCCTTGCGGACACCCTACTATTACGGACACCGCGCTATTACGGACACCGCGAAATTACCG
The DNA here is from genome assembly GCA_035772405.1 of Chrysogorgia sp. JL179-B06. Lineage (NCBI taxonomy): Eukaryota > Metazoa > Cnidaria > Anthozoa > Scleralcyonacea > Chrysogorgiidae > Chrysogorgia > Chrysogorgia sp. JL179-B06. The sequence continues at coordinate 624,343 of JAYKKM010000043.1, forward strand.
ACACCTCGCTAATAGCGCGGATTTAGAAGTTAGTCGCATAAATTAGATTTAGAATTTGCAATTCAAAATACCTGTGAATAACAATCCTATTGGATAGGTTTTTGTTCTGAATTATTCTTAAGAAAAGCATAACCAATAGGGTTGTTCATGAAGTGTCTAATTTATGCGACTAACTTCTAAATCCGCGCCAGTGACGCTATAACGGACACCTCTAAATAATTAACAATTATTCACCGAAGTGGAAGTGAATAGTGGTGGATATTTACCGAGACGCGAAGCGTCGAGGTAAATATCCAACCACTATTCACTGACACTGAGGTGAATAATTGTTAATTAGCATATACCAAAACAAATTGATAAAAAATAAGTAAATTTCGGTTAGTTTCGTTATAATTTAGCCAGGAATTGGTGCGAAACGCAAGGCAAAAAATGCCCTTTCCATATGGCTTTCCATATTTGGAGTTTGCCTGTCCATATTTGGAGTTGTTTATCAGTTTTGACAAGCTGACAGCACTGCCGGTCGTTTTGAAAACCTTTCGAAGTTGGATCAAAGTAAGGCAAAAGACCACTGGATTTTAACTCAAAGGAAATATTTTAATACTGTACATGGGAAAACCTGAGGACAAAGGATAACTAATGAACTCTGGGTGAGTAAGCGACAATAATTGTTCTTTTCAAAGCGTTTTTATTTCGGTCAGTGCAATGACAATGTTTCATGTGTTTAGTCATTGAATTTCCTTTAATTTATAAATATTTCTGTGTGTGTTTACTGTTATAAAATCGGTAGTATGTTTTCCAGGTCATTTGTTTAGTATTCAGTTCATTACTCGCCAGTTTCTTGGGCAGTGTATCGCGGTAATCTTTATGGCCGAAACCGTACTAATTATTTAAATGATTTTTAATGTTTGTAAATGTTATTAAATTCTATATGAAAGGCAATTCAAATTGTCTCAAACTATATAAAGGCAATTTATCGATATATGAACTACGGAGAACACTTTTCATTCAAAATATTTGAACGAAAACTGACATGCAACAGTCAGTTCGTTCAATCAAGTTTGTTTTCATAGCACTTTCTATTCTCTCTTTGAAACTTGTTTTTCATAAATATTACCTAAAATAATGTTCCTACATACAGTAATTGTTTTCTACCTGCCTGCTTTCACCAATTTCTTGCATTATGTAAAAAGAAAATCGTTCAAGAGAATGACACCATCTTGTTTTGCGAAACAGTGAATACACGAACTCGAGTCGTATATGAGCTGATAGCCGACGAGGCGCTAGCCGAGTCGGCTATCAGCCATATACGACGAGAGTGAGTGGAATAACTGTTTTATTATATACACAAGCTCTGGATATGAACAACATAAAATTGCAAGTTTATATTATACAAGTAATTGAATAGATTTTTAAATTTTCTCTCAACATCCGTCATGCGTAATGAAGACAAAATATGAATAATTAAATTATGTCACGTGAAAGTGAAACGCCGATCAATCACTCATTGGAAGGCATTCATATTATAAACAGTTTGAACAAAGAAAGTTTCGTTCTGCAAAACCACTTTACAGATAAAAAAAACAGTTCAGCAAAGTCAGTTGTAAATGTTCACATTGCAACACTGTACTTTTTGTCGTGGAGCTTCGCCGACTGCCATGTTTGAATACCGAACCCCGTTCATGTTGACATCAAACTTATTGCATTTTGAATCATTTGGACGCTGAAAGAGACTTTCACAGGCATGATTTAGATGCTTCAAATATTTTTGGATCGTTTCGACAGGGCGGATGCTTGAGTCTCGAATACGGAAGATTTTGCCGTAGGACTCATCTTCGGTGTTGCCGAGGCCGCCTTTTGCTCTTTTGAAATGGGTTTTTTGTAGACTACAACAGCTATCTTGCCAGACTTTCTCAAGTCTTTGACGAAAGCTTCTAGAATATGGTTAGCTTCAGCAAAGGTAGGGTCACCAATTATGCTAAAACCTTTGTTTGACGTTTTTTGAGAAATCTAAATGGCAGCTCTATAATGAACTTCATTGTTGTTTTTATTTACAAGCCATCTTTCTCCCTTAGCAGAAATGTGAAATTGCTTTATTAAGCAAGAATTTAACTTTGTTTTGGACATTTCTGTTATGTACTTGTCAAATTTCTTTGAACTCGTAAACCATTCATTCGTAAACCAAGTAGAAACGCTAAAATTTAATTTTTTGAAAAAATATTTCTAGCAACGCCACTTTATACGTCGCGGTTTTTCTAAAAATATGAAATTTGGAGAGCTTTTCGTAAAATCTAGTTGTTCTATCTACCGTCAAATACTTTCATTCCGAATTTGGTTGCTTTCTGTGTGCATTTTGGTGTACTATTTCCCAGTAAAACTTGAATTTCTTCTTCGTTTAATTCTGCAAATCTGGCAGCCATTTTGCTAGATTTCTCTACTAGTAGGATATGAGCTGATAGCCTACTAGTAGAGGAACCAATCAGATTGCAGAATAGCTCATATCCAGAGCTTGTGTATATAATAATGCAGGATATCCCGAGCTAGAGCAACCAATCAGATTGCGCGAAAAGCACTATTCACTGTTTTGGTATATGCTAACTCCCGCTATTACGGACTCTCGCTTTTACGACATTACGTACACTCGTTCCGTCCCAACAGAACAGTTTTTGCTCTCGATAAAGCGGACAGCTTGCCTATGAGTATAGTCTCTACATCGGAAACGGAAATAGTAAATTTCAGTAATTGTAGTAACGTAAATTACGTTTCCGATGTAGAGACTGCACCGCGCAGGCTAGGCATAATGCTACTATGGCATATTTTGTCAGTTTGTTACAAAACATCCGGAATGGTTATTTTGGCATTACATCAAATACGTGTTAACAACTGCCTCGCTTGTGGAGGATGGGTGCCTGGGACATCCAGGGGCTTCCACTTCCACAGCCAGCCCCCAGATAGAGTACCGCTCTCATGGCCGGCAAATCCCCGCAACCCAGCCATGAGTCCCCATACCCCAACTCCAGGCACCCGTCACACTGACTATGTCAGTGGAAAATTGAGGGACACAAGAAGAAAAATAAAATAAAAATGAAAAAAAATATATATATAATAATACACTACTAATGAACAAGGATACAACTTTCCACGCTCCAACAACTTTCTTGCACCACGCTACACTGAACAATACTCACCGACGTCAAGCGGGCGTCCACTTGAGCCTGCATACCACGCTAGAGACCGCTGACCGCTAACCGCCAATTACGCTATACTGAACCGCTCTTGGTTGTTAACTTAGTTAAATATCATTTAACTGCATTTAACAACTGCCTCGCTTGTGGAGGATGGGTGCCTGGGACATCCAGGGCTTCCACTTCCACAGCCAGCCCCCAGATAGAGTACCGCTCTCATGGCCGGCAAATCCCCGCAACCCAGCCATGAGTCCCCATACCACGCCGAAGGGACCTCCGACAAGATCTGTGATCAAGTCGGAGCCCTGGGGCTCATGGCCTGGGGAAAGCCAGAGCCCCCCGCTAACGCCATATCCCGAGACACCCATGACATAACCGCAACATTACCACACATGCCAATACAATATTAACCAATGCCTACCTTTCATAGTTATACCAGCTTCTCAGAGACACTAAGGATAGTATGGACTGGAGTTCTGATGTATCTTTGATACGCATCACTGGACCATCTTCCTAAAACTTTTATCAAATGATCTTGAACCCCTTGTCCTGCTGCAGTGGTTGCTGCTCCAATCCGAAAACTATGACCTGAGAATTGTCCCGGAACGCCTGCTGCTTGGAGTATCGATTGTATCGTAGTGGATAAGGCTTGACGAGTTAGTGGACTGCCATCCTGGTTGATAAACAGCGGGCCTGATGAGGGGCCCCTAAGATTAAGATATTTTATAATGGCTACAATTGGGCAGAGAGTTGACCTTCCTTTACCAATGTAAATATAGCAACCCTGCCGAAATGGATCTGTTTTTGAACTCTTCACATGTACTTTAATACTGCTAGGGGTCACCATAGAGTCCACCTGTATGTCCTGCACGGTGAGGTGATAGTTTGGATCAAATGGAGAGTTGACGGTGAACTCCCCTGCCCGCAAGAAGCCAAAGAAGCCCAGGCAACACGCTGCCCATAGCATCACATGGTTAAAAACAGAGACATCCAGGGAGTGGTGAATAATGTGCATGAGTTCGCCTGTTATGGGACATCGTTTTACTTGCTTAGAGCCCTGGCAACGCTTTATGCCCCGAAGGAGCCGTTGTAGTTGAAGACAGTCCACTAATGGGTCTGGATGTCCTTCTTCAACATGGAGAGAGCGAACCCCCGACAGGTATACCTTTATTGACGTATGGTGTAAATTGTCGGCTAAATGTGAGCAGAAGCGCATAAGTGTTTCCTGACTGGCTGGTAAAATAGAACCATTGGGTTTGATCTGGTTGTCCTGAATACAGAAATCCATAAAACGGCGTTGTGCAGAGGAGTAAACACGACGAGTGGAGGATGCCAGACCCTGGGACATATAGAAACGACATTTGTCTGTTAAATCCCGACTAGATCCTTGAGCAGTGACTGAGGAACTACTGTTGCTAACTGGTCTGCATGGGGGGCCAGTTGCCGGAAGCGCTGAAATTGAAAACGTGAGAGGGAGTCAGCTACCGGATTCAGTTTACCTTTTACATGTGTTGCTGTGAATGTGAATGAATGTTGTGCTGCCATAAGGAGATATCGAAGCAAGATCATCAAGTTGGGGTCTTTTGCTGTGCCAGATTGCAGTACATCCACTACAGATTTATTGTCCGATAGGAATTCCACTCTTCTAGACACCCAGTGATGACCCCACAGGTTTGCAGCTATAACAATCGGGAATAGCTCTTTATACGCAATGGAAAGGTCGAGTTGGGATACGGACCACGAACCTGTGAACCAATGAGACATAAAGATAGCCCCATAACCCAGAGTACCTGATGCATCGGAAGAAATTTGAAAATCCGGTAAGGGGGCCCATTGTGGAGACAATAAGAAGCTTAAGCCATTCCAGGATTTTAAGAATTCTAACCACCATGCAAGGTCCAAGTGGAATTCCCGATTAAGGCGGATTGGGTGGTCCTCCCGTCGAAATACAGTGAGCAGATTTATCATCCGACGAAGGAAAGTACGTCCCTGTGGAATAACTTTACACGCATGCTGAAGATGACCAATGAGAGACTCCAGATCCTTCCTTGTGCAATGGCGCTTGTCTGACCAGATCACCAGGAGTGAGGCAAGTCTATCAAGCTTGTCCTTTGGTAAACGCGCTTGGAGCTTGATTGTGTCTAGCTCAATGCCCAGGACAACGATACATGTTGTTGGGCCTTCCAACTTGTCTGGGTGAAGGGGAATACCCCATTCATTGAAAAAGTGGATACAAGTGTCTAGATTATGCTGACAAATCCCTGAATTTGGTGGACCCACTGTATGGAAGTCATCCAGATAATGCAACAAAAAGCCCACCCCATGATTTTGTTTCAGTATCCACTCAACCAAGTCAGCAATCGATGTAAAGATGTATGGGGCTGACCTAAGGCCAAAGGGCAGGGCCATATCCACATAAAACTGATTACGCCATTTCATGTCGATCGTCTGGGTGGATTGGAACAATGCGGTAGGCATTTTGGACATCAAATTTGGCCACCAGTGTTCCTCTCCCAAGACACATGACGGTGTTTATAATGTCATCAACTTTCATGTATTGCACGGAAAATTCATCTTTAGGTATTCCATCATTAACACTCTTACCAGTTGGACTGGACAAGTCCAAAATCAGGCGCCATTTTCCTGCCTGGTTACGCTTGGGAATCACTCCGAAGCTGCTTATGTGCAGGTTTGACATTGGGGGACTGGGAAATGGTCCAGCAACCCGGCCCTTCTCAACTTCGTTCTTTAAATAATTGTCTATGACTGTTGGGTGAAGTGTGGCAGATTGTAAATTCTTAGATGCTGATTTTAATTTGGTCGTTGAGGGTTTGACACCAAGATGGAAACCTTCTTTAAGGCCTCTCAGTACATAAGTTACTTTATCTTGGTCTGGATGGTTGTACAATTCCGCCTGTAGTTTATCAACTTGGATAGGGGACACTTCCTTAACTGGGACCAGTGCCGTAAATGGACAAATTGCTTGAGTGTTCAAATTAGAATAATATGCTGGCAGTCCTTGCTGCAAATCAGGTGTTGTACCTGAGGAACCCGAAACATTAACTAAAACAGAAGATTGTGGTATTTGTCTCTGTACCAAATGTGAAACTGAACTATTTACAAGGGAAGGAGTGGCGACCATAGGTTTAGCGCCGTCTCTTGTTGTGCAATGGAGAAGGGGACCGGACTCGGCGTTTGGTATTGCTAGCACGGTATGGGCAACTGATTTGGGGGTGCTCTCCATCACAAGATTCACAGGCGTGGCGAAATCTGCAGCGACCAAAAGGCCAACGGCAATTGCCATCATTCCATGAATGACAATACTGAGAGGATCCACTCTTAGGTGCAGACTGCTGGGGGGTTACCAGTGTTGATTGGCGAGGTTGGTTTGACTGGGTAGGTGGAGTTGACAGGGGGCTACTAGCTCTGGTATGGAAGTTGTACAAATCTAGGTTCATACGTGACCAATCTGTTAAACCTGTCGCTGCTGCTTCTTTGCGAAATGCCACATCATAATGCAACCATGCAAGGCCAGGATAACGCTTGGCCGTTTGGATAATCAGTAGTTTGTACTGATTTAGATCTGGCCACCTTGAGGGGTATGTCTTGCATAACACCATGGAGTAAATGGTGAAGGCTTCTACCCAAGACAGGTGTCTGTGATCTCTACTACCCGTTTTTTGGAAGTGGAAAGCAGCAATTTCCCTTCCAAAAATGCCTGTGGTTCCATATCTTGGGCTTTGATGTTCTCTGCCAGTAAATCTGCCAGCTCAGTAAATTGGCCACTGCAAACTATGCTTACCAACTTGTATGGTAATGGGGCATAACCTGGCCCAACTACAAATGCTTTACCCAAAGTTGGAAACAAATTTTCGGTTGGTGGAGAAAAATGAGGGGACGGACTGTATAAATAGGGGGTGTTTGCGCCCCTAGCCATCGTAGAGGGCCCCAAGGGAATATCAGGTAAAGATGACTGTAGCGACGTCGACGTGGACATTAGAGGGTTGGCTAATGTCGAATACGTAGAAATAAACGAAGGCACAGTAAGGTTACCTGTAGTTGCTTGACCAACGGCTATCGGAGACTCGACGCCAGATGAAATGGCGGCGATAGGTACGGGTGCAGATCGATTTTGTGCCTCTGACTCACGTGTTATGGAATTTGGCGCCAATCTGTGCTTGGAACGAGGCGAAGATGTTTGGCAGAGATTCCCCCAGAGCTCGAGAAAAGGCTTGAGCCAAAACCGTACTGTCAACCGACTGATTTGATGTCGACGCCGAACCCACTGGCGCTGTCGAGGAGTTCCCAGGCGCTATGGACGAAACCGTTGATGTGTCGACCGTCGATGACATCGTAGACAAACTGTTGTTGGTCGAACGCACCATTTTGGCTAGCTATTTCCCGTGTTAAAAAACAGTATACCGCGAGCGAACAGACGAAAAATACCGCCAACGCTAACCCCGCCGATCTATTAGAGACGCCCGATCAAAAAATATATATATATAATACACTACTAATGAACAAGGATACAACTTTCCACGCTCCAACAACTTTCTTGCACCACGCTACACTGAACAATACTCACCGACGTCAAGCGGGCGTCCACTTGAGCCTGCATACCACGCTAGAGACCGCTGACCGCTAACCGCCAATTACGCTATACTGAACCGCTCTTGGTTGTTAACTTAGTTAAATATCATTTAACTGCATTTAATCATCAAATACTTGACATAACTTGTTGACCATCTTGACCTTGCTGATCGATTCGTCCAGAGTCTACCGCAGCGATTATACTCTCTTCATTCATTCTTAAGGATAGTTTAGCAGCTTCGCTACTCAAGAGACGATAATACCATGATCGCCTCGGATTATTTTGTTCTGACCGGGCGATTTAATCGCTAAATGCCCTATTGCCCTAATGCTAATTGCTAATTTTCCTCATTAGCATGCATGAGCGAACATGCGATGAATTTCAAACAATACAAATTATATTTTGTCGGTAAACATGGCTTTACAAACTAATACCATGACATGATGGGAAATTATCACTAATAACTAGGAGTTCTTATCAGAAGTGAAATGCTGCCTCGCGACTGACACAGGGGCAGTGGGTACGAGGTTGCCTGTAGAAGTGTTCAGGATTAGGCCAGCAGAATGATGCTAGAAATTTTCTATAGCATATATTCTACATTCTATTTATTTGATCCTCCAAACCACGTATAAAGGCGATCATATAGCTTAGCTTTTGTAATATTAAAATAACATACGGTAATCATATGGCGCGTTTTATATTATGTCAAAATTCAATGTGACCATTTGAACGTCATACATCTAATTCGAACAACATTTACTTGAAACGAGCAAGCCTCGCGACTATAAATTTTTCATTCAAGCGACACGTTTGCCAAATCGAACTTCACGTTTGTAATATTTGCGGCTGACTCATCTAGCGGTCGAGCGGTCATATTTCAAATCGAACTAACGAACGGGAAATGCGGGATCACCGTTGTCAAAAACATTGATGTTAACCTTCAATTTAGACGCTGTATTTTCATAATTCCTTACAGCTTAATTTTATGTTTGTAAACTTCATTCACCATGCGTCGAATGCACTTACATATATTAATGCTTGATTACTGCTGGTAAAGTACTGAAGCCGTCGATTAAGGACGATACAAATAAGAAACATACAGCGATTGCGTTTGTTATCGAAATATCGGGTAATCGGGATTCTTGTCCACAGGCTCTCAAATACTCTCGAATTTCGGCAGTTCATAAGCAAGCGAAAACAGACAAAACAGCGGAGTCGATTTTAGTGTCAACTATATAACCTCCCTGTGGGGAGGCAGCAATTATAATTAAAATAATATATATAAATAAATTAATATAATTAATTTTGTTTAATACGGCTTTACAGATAGGTTAGGCCAGTTGAAATATATTGAAATTAATATTTGGCATTTACACTAGATTATGATGTTATGATGTAGGACAAGTAGAAGTGTTGAGGAAAATTTCGAGTTTCAGAATATATGTTATTAGACTCAAGCGGGACCAGTTGCAAAAATACGTCATCTAGGCCTTCCGGATCGGAATGGAACATCCCGACACTGGAACTCTAGACCAGCGCTCTAACCCACTGAGCTACGGATGCCGTTAATACCGTGAGCTAAACTACGAGTTCGGTATACTGTATGTAGTGGTGGTAATACCGGTAAATATATAGGTAAATATATAGGGTATATTGAAATCAATATTTGGCATTTACAGTTGATTAATAGTATATAACTTTTGTTTGAATAACAGATCCCTGGCGAAGGCGTGTCATCGTTGCAAACCAATTTATTCGCGCAGAACATGCTAACGGTCATAGCGCTGGATAATTCCTCTGTTAATCAAATCAGTTGCGAAAATTGCATCAGTAAAGAGCCACCGGTGTCAAGATGCATACTATGCCGGAAATTCCTCTGTAACTTCTGCACCACTGCCCATCGACGATCACGAGACACCGTAGATCATCAGTTGTCGACTTTGGAAGACGTCCGGTCGTGTCTCCCCGGTGAGCTCGCCAAACCGTTATACTGCAACGTTCATAAGAAAGAGAAGCTGGTGCTGTATTGCGAGTCTTGCCAGATCTCCGTTTGTCGTGATTGCACTATGATGGAACACAGGAGTCACAAGTAAGAAGTTTTCCAGAAATTAACTACACTAGGGATACAGTAAACAACGGGATATAGTATAAAAAGAGAAATTGTGTCGAAAATTCATTGTGTCGAAAATTCCCTGTGTAGTCACCCAACACTTCACAAAATCACAATCACTTTGGGTTTTTCCCAACTTTTTTTCCGCTGTCTTCTCTCCCGTATCACATTCACAAATCACACAAAAAGATAGACACACTCACCTTTTCCACCAACCCGACACTTCACTTTACTAACTTAGTATAATCCCGTAATTAGTAAATGGCTAATGTAACGCATGTTCTCAATCTGTACATAACTACGCCATAACACGTTTATAACACTCATTTGTTTGACAAAAATGACACTCAGTTATCAGTCGAAGTATGGATCTTGTTCCAAAATGACCGCAGCGCGGAAAAAGCTGGCGCGTGTTGCATGAAAACGAGGTTAAAAGGGCTATTGCGTGTTGTTTACATATATTCCGAAGCGAAATAAACAAGTTGGAAAAGGGGATTTGTCGAATTTTAATTTTTCACCATATTTAATAATTGAAGAAGACGTAGCATGTGCAGTAATTCCCTTTCAGTAAACCTGCCATAAAACGAAAAATTCAACACTGTTTTTATGACCAACTTTGGTACTTTGTGATGCGCTGGATATTATGGTGCTATCGGTTTTTCAATCACGGTACGGGAAAGTGCTTTTATCGACGTTCAAACATCGCTATTTTGATAGAAAACATGTCCGGAGTTGGGATCGAAGCAGCAGTCTAGTGACGTCACACGTCAGAGTCGTCAATAATATCGATATGTTTTTTGTGGTGCTTGAATGCTTAGCTTTGGAAATATTACTGATGTTTGAGTTAGAGTCAACTTCTACCTCTGAAAGCGAGATCAGTAATTATTTTTTCATCTTTAGAATCTATGCCGATTCCAATGTGTAACGTCAAGAGGTGATTTGACCGCGCGATGACGTGGAACAAAATTGGTGTAATTTTTCCACTTTTCATAAAAATAAAGCATTTTCCTTTGTCGTGATTGAAAAACCGATATCACTAAAAATATTCAGCGCATCAACAAATACCAAAATGGGTCATAAAAACAGAGTAGAATTTTTCGTTTCATAGGCACTTTAAAAATAGCGAGGTGAAGTTCTGATTACGATATTGTGGTGACTCGTGTGCAAATTATAAAAAAAATCTCTGTTCAAACAAACTCTGTTCTGTCTCGTCCTCGCAATCTTGCTATACTTTTTGATAAATTAAAAGAGAACTGTAGTGAAAAAATAAATTACTTTTAAATAGAAGATCTTTAAGTATAATGTTTAGAAACATTAATAGTTTTACGGTAGCTGCTCTGCTACTCTAGAAATAACGTTTTAGACATATTAGAGATATATGATCGCTTTAATTTGGAATATATGTAAACAACAGCAAATCAGTTGGCCTTGGCCATTATTACCTCGCTTTTACTCATTTCGCGCCAGCCTTTTTCGGCGCGGCGGCCATTTTGGAAAATGATTACAGGTACGTAAGAAGCGACTGGAGATATCGGGCCGAGTTGGTCTCGCAAAGGCGAATGAGATCGTGGCTATGCGTTACCAAACTCTTTGACAGTGGTCAAAGCATGCAATTTGCATGGTGGAGTAAGAGGCAGGGTTAATAGGAACACGTCATGGAATTTCCATGGGAAAATAAGCATTAATGTGGTCCCAAGTTCTCATTATCCGTCTATTCCAATCTTCTTGTTCGTCAGCGAACAAAAAATCGTCGTAGCACAGTATGCTATTTTTTCCAATTGTTAAAATGCTACTGCGATGAAAAGTCAGTTCCGATTTTTTCAAAGAATCGACTAGTATCGCACCAGATAACTATGTTAACTTCAAGAGAAATTAGTAGCTGTCAAATTTCCAGATTATTTTCTCAAATATGACCCATATTGCGTGGCCGCCATTAATGGTTGTCGCCATTTGTGAAAAGAAGCTCAAAGGTTGCCGCCTTTAATATATTATTTGCTTTAATATTAAGTGAGTGTACTTATTTGATGTTGTACTTTGATTTTTTGGAAAAAATTGCAACACAATTTTATGCAATTTCATCGTAGTAGCGCTTTAACTTGAGAAGAGTTTGTAAAAAGGTGTGTTTAAATTTTAGATACGCATTCGCAAAGGAAATTTACAACAAGGAACGAGGTAAAATTGCTGAACAACTGAGCGAAGCCAGGTCAACAGGATTGTTTCTAAAGCAAGGCCTCGCCGCCGTCGGTGAGATGCGTTCAAATGTCGACGAAAGAACTCGCGCGATGATAAAGGAGTTGAACGAGATTTTTACACAGTGCATGCGCACCATCAACGAACGTTACAGCTTTCTGTATAACCAACTACAAAATATCCGCAACGAACGGCTGCTTCACCTGGATGCACAAAAATCAGAACTGGAGTACGCCTTCGGTTCCATTCAGAGCAGCATCGGCTTCACGGAGCTTACGTTGCGTAACAGCACCCAAGTGGAAGTCCTTGCGATGAAAAAGTACATAATGGATCGCATGAAAGAGTTAACTGGAGCGCAGTACAATTGTGTCCCCGTGGCTGATGACAATATTCGTTTGACCGTTGACGGGACCGTGATGCAGCACCTCTCGCAACTTGGGCGAATCGAGGACACGAACACGAGTCCGTCGGCGTCCCTGGTTAAAGGGATGGACACGCCTGTGGTTGCTCGACAAATGGCCAGCTTTCTTGTCCAGTGCTATGATGGTCGCGGTAATCCTCGCTCAAAGGGCGGCGATCGTGTTGTTGTTACCGTACAGTCGACGGACGACAACACGTTGCACGTCAAGGACGAGAAGTGTTTCCAAGCGCAGGTGATCGACCGCCAAAACGGCTGCTACTCGGTGACGTATACCCCGATCGCTAGCGGAGATCATCTGATTACGGTGTTCATAAATGGAATGGTGGTCAAGGGAAGCCCGTTCTCTGTGCACGTTCAAGAAAGCCCTTTACTTCGACAACCTGTCACGCCAGGTTCGCCTTCGATTTCCACCAACGACGACGCCTCTGCCCTCGGAGACCCGTTGTTGCATTTTGTGAATTCGTCGGAAGCATTCGAAGTCGAACCGACACGCCCGGGATTGAAGCGTGAAAGCGAAGATCCCGATGCTCCGATATGTTCGAAAAAATTCAAGCTTGAGCCGAATGACTTGGACTCGTTGCCAGACCAGCTGTTCGCTCATTCTCCAGAAGTAGCTCGAATCAAACAGGAGCATCTTGAATCTGCTTCGACCATCTGCGAACAATACATTCAAGAAGCTGACGCGCAGCCATCAAACGAAGAAGCAGCAGCCGAAGCATGCTCGCTATCCAAACAGCTGGTTAGTGCATCCAATGTTCCTGATGTTAACTTAGAAGACGTTCATGAGCCATCTTCGCCGCTAGCGCCATCCACCTCGAGCCTTTTGACGGACCAGTTAGACGATATACCTACTCACGATTTCAAAGTAAAATACCCAGAATCCAGATTCCTCACAGCGCCTATCGATCATTCCACATCTGAAGAATTCAAGGTTCATTCTCCAAGTTTCGCCTCTGATGGTTTGGCCATGGTTACCATGGTTAAGGATGATACTGCGTCAGAGGAAAACCAGTCGAGTGGTGCAGGTACTGTTGGGAACCATTTTCCTGATGATTCTCCCGCCCATAACGCTCTTTACGACATGAACACGCCTGAACCTGTGTTTCATCATGAAATGGGAGATCATTTGGTTAACGACGAGAATTCTGAGGATGAAGCAGCAGATGAAAATCACGAACGTCCGGCTTTTGAGTCAGAACGTCACGGTGGAAAGTCTCGGGATTTTTCGGCAGAAGTACCAGATAGCCACGAGTCGCAGTCATTTGTATGCAATGCACCCGAAAGTAACGATTCTCAGGATTTTGTGTCCGATGTACACGGAGATGAAACTGGAGGGTTATTAGGATCGTCAAAAGAGCTATCAAAAGAGCTATCTAGCTCCGAAGAACGTTCTACCATTTCAGATGGTCCTCTCTGTAACTCAGAGGACATGTCACGAAGCTCAGGAGAACCGACAACAAACAACGACTCGGATACAATGGACAACATTGATGTTGCCAGGGCAACCGAAAAGCTGATCAGCTGAATTGATGTATCAAGTGATTTAAAGAGTGAGTGCCAACCGTAGTGCATTGCGCGGTCAGGTGAACTCATCCGTAAATATCTTGTCAATCCTTGGTATAAATTATTCATTTTGTCTTTTAATTGAAAGACATACCGAAAGTAATTATTTCTGTATTTGTGACAAAACTCGACGTTTTGTTGAGTTGAGTTTCGAATTATGTTAGCCAAGACCAAGTGACGAGGTTCAAACCAAAAAATCAGGTTCCGAGTGGACGTATTTGGATTGTGGATGGATAGAAAAGCCTCTGTAGGGTTCTCTGAGAAGACTCATGGGAAGTTGCGGAGTATCACGTCAAGTTGGCAACGAAGCACATCCATACACTCTGTTATCGTATGGAAATGTGAACAGAAACGCGCAATGTACCACGGTTGAAACTCACTCTTTAAAATACCAAGAAAACACATTACGATGAAAAATATTTACAATCGAAAATCGCAATAGTGCGTTGATTTGAAAATACGTTGGTAATTATCTAGAGCTGTAGAACATTCCCCCAAAACAGCTTATTCGTAACTGGCCATCAATCCAATATTATTTCATGTTCATCCAAAAAGCTTTTTCAGTCTCGTTTTCGTCGACGTTGGGAAGGCTGCTTTAAATGCACATAAAACAATATTAAATTGCTGCCCAATATTAAATTTAAAGGAACACTCCACTTCAGAAAACAAGTGTTGCTTAAATAAAAGTTCTTTGTCGCCATTGAAAAGCCATTGAAATTTGAAAGCCGCCATTTTTATAGCCATTGAAAGCCGCCATTTTTGTTCTGATTCCAAGCCGCCATTTTTGTTCTGATTGCAGGTGAATGCTGTTGCCTATGTATTTGAAGTCATTGAGTGATAGAAACACTATATGGCAACAACATAATAATAATAATAATATTTATTCAGGATACCACGTCACCGAAGTGTTTTTCAGTGGGGTCCTACAAACATGGTTTTGTTCTATTGTGGATGACTCCTATTCATGCTATAGTGTTCATATTTATAGTATTTCTATCACTGAATGACGGCAACAAATTAATGGGAGCTACCGCATTCGCCCGAAATCAGAACTAAAATGGCAGCCTGCAGTTTATCTAAAACTAAAAACATTAGAAGAAAACTAATATCCATTCTCATGCAAGGCGACAAAGAACGTTTATTTAATTAACACTGGTTTGCGGGTTGTAGTGTCCCTTTAAACTAGTATATTAGTCCATTTCGCTTCACTATGATTGCACTCAGTCACGGCCATAGAGATATAAATCAGTTGATTGCATAATGCTGACGCCAAATCTCATCGCCATTATTGCACCAAGAGCGAATATTGAACCAAGTTATACCAAGAGTGAAACATTTAAAGATGACGTGCAATCCATTCTGCGCATGTTCAAGGTCTTGTTTATAAAACAGTATAGTTAAACTTACACGAAGTAGCGTAATATAAGTTACAACGATTAATATATGTATGTCATTTTTTAAATAATAAATATGAGTTTTACCTTGGGCGATATTGAACAAGACGAAATTGAACAGGCAGTGCAAATACCAAGCACGTCTGATCCTTTCACAAATCCCCTCCATCTCACAAAATATTTGAAGAGAGACTTTTTGTTGCGTCTCGTTCTGAATAGAATCGTTTCTTCTATATTGACCGCCATTCACTAACAGTACAAAGAAAACCCTGTTGAAGAAAACCTTCGCTCGTACCTTCCTCCATTTTTTATTTAAAGTGCCTTTAACATAACCACTGTTTTCGAGAATAGCATGGGATTGAGTTTACGTTGTTTATATTCCTTAGTTGAGTCTCCAATCTGTGACTGTACAATTCAAAATATTTTACTGTTTAACCAAATGTTTTCTTACCAGCAACCTGACCATGAACGCACGTCAGTATTTTTAACCGATTTCTAAATCCAAAGAAGCTTATTTTATTATATATTATATGTAAGATTTTGAGAGCAATTTGACATCAAAATCTTGTCAGCTCTCCACGATAAACATCCCACCCAAAAACTCCTTCGAGCTTTATAAACCAGGCGCATACAATCAGCATTTTTCCCGTTGTGTTGTCGTTTTCTGTCATGTCCTCTCTCATCGACCTTTTTTAGATATATACGAGAGTTCTTGTCCGTTTGAAGGTGCTCATATTCATTGTTTATTCATGGTTTATTGGTTTTGCCAATATAACGATCCTTATAAGCTCGCTCATGATGGTATATGATACGGGACTTCAAAGAATCAGGAACTTCTTGTCTGCTGGACAGGTTTTTATATTTTTGAGCATCATTTAACAATTTTACCTAAATGCCTGATGAAGAAATTTTGTATACTTCCGAAATATGTCACTAAAAATATTATATCAAAACCGTTGTTCTGTTCTTCAATTTATATTACAGTCTCTCTAGCAATCCTTCTTTTCCTAATTTTTCCTACTTTTTGTACTTTCCTACTTTTTGCTACTTTTTCTCTTAAAAACCTAGTTTTTTGTTTCATAAAATCATTTTGATTTTTTCTTAATACTGCCAGGATAATGTAGTATTTTCTTCTGGCTGGAGATAATAAACCACTGAATTGTATTTTTCAAGAGGCCACTTTTGTACATTTTCTTTATGAAAAAATTCTATTTTTGTGGTATTGTCATTTCAAATTAATCACAAAAAATTCCTACTTTTGTACTACTTTTTTCTACGTTTTCCTACTTTATTCCTGCTTTTCCTAAAATTTTAGTCCTATTTTTATCTTACTTTTGATATAAACCTGTTAGAAAGCTTAATTAGCAAAATTATGTATGTATGAATAAGAGAATATAAGCTCCATCTTTCATTACAGTGAGAAAGTCAGCTGTACGTAATACCACGTTTACCTCGATTTATTTTGTTTTAAAGGGGAGATGTAATCCCTAAATGCCCTCAAAACAGGGAAACTTTCTAATTTTCGGCTCATGAATTATTAATGAGTTTGAGATTAATATTTCTCAAACTCATTAATAATTCATGAGCCAATTAGCCAATGAAATCACTTTATTTTATCACATGACTGAGGCTGGATACTCGAGTAAAACACGTAAAAATCATATACCACCACAGTTATTAGAATTGCTGAAATCTTAATTAATAATTCATTTTTTGGAGAACGAAACGTCTTCGCTCATCCTCAACTGAACAGAGTCTGTTAATTTTCTGAATAAATTTTACACACCTCGTGAGTTCAGTCCCATGAGGGTTTGTTCTCAAATGCGTTTTAAGTAAACATCCAATTAAATCCGTGTTCGATTGAGAAGCCATATAAACAACTCGTTTATCGTGTTTCATCAGGGGATCCAAACACTCGAAAACAATAAAAACACTCGCGCTTCGCGCTCGTGTTTTCATCATGTTTTCTCGTGTTTGGATCCCCTGATGAAACACTCAAACTCGTTGTTCATATATTACATCAAACACGAGAAAGACTTTCATCCGAGATATCCAAATACGTTCACAAAACGAGGGGTAGCCGAGTGTTTTTAACGCACTTCGCGGTGTGTTTCGATATCTGATGAAACAGCTCTTTCAAGTGTTTGATATAGCTTCTCAAACAAATCTGTATTTTAGGAGAAATTTGGGGTTCATTTATGTACGTTTTTCATCATCCAAATGACGTCACACAGACTATCGGTAGTAAAATTTTAAAAATAAAATCAGCTGTTATTTCTAAAATAAAGCATTATCGTAAGAGTTAGGGTTAGTATTAGGCATGCCTATATTTTGAATTCGGGATACTTATATGAAACGTCAGCTATATATCCAAACACGCTTCATGCCACTGATTTTCTTCACTTCTCCTTCGGACGAAGTTTACATTATTCGTTGTAAACTTTACTTTAAATACTTAAGGGACCGGTCATTATTTATGTTCGGGGTGGGGGCCGAAGAGAAATAGATTTGGTGCTGGAAAAAATTTTACCCTATTTTTTACCCAATTTTTTACCCAATTTTACCCAATTTTTTACCCAACCCAAGAAGAAAAAAGTTAGATAAAGCCTGCATATCGTCGATACAAGTTTGAATAACAAACCCAAATAGATATACAGAAAGATCCTGCTGAACGTAACTTTCAAATCATTATCTCCCTACACAGAGCAGTAATCCAAGGAAAACAAGGAGAGGGATGCAATAACAAAAGCTAATGTGCAATGATGACTAAGGAGAACGGATGACGAAATTCCAATTTTAAATGACGAATTCTTAAACTTTTTTATGTAAATAGTCATGAAAATGTTTCTACCCAACCCTTTAGAGAAGTGTTTTTTTACCCAACCGTTTAGGTTTTAGAATTTTCAGTTTCTTCGGCCCCCACCCCGGCCATCAATAATGACCGGTCCCTAAGTGATCACATTCAACGTTCAAGGATGACGGTCATGGATTTTGGAACATGTAGTTTAATCGAACATGTAGTTAAATCAAATATTACTTGTAATAGTATTACTTATTTTTTTATTATTTTATTTTTATTATTATTAAAACTTTATTTCAATACGGAGTCTAATTCACAAAAGTGCTCTTCCTTGGAGCCGTATACATAAGTGAAACTCTTGAAATTCAACGAGCCAAATCAAAAGCAAAACAAATGTATAAAGTTCTAAATAATTTGGCTCCGAGTTCCCTTGCTAATCTTTTTATATGTAAAAGAAACATCACAGATCATGACCTTAGGGGCTCCTCTACCTCTCTGCAGCTACCTTTACCTAGAACTGAAAATCTTAAGAAAAGTTTTTGTTATGATGGAGCTAAACTGTGGAATTCTCTACCCGTAGATTTGCGTGAATCAAATTCATTACCAATATTCAAAAATGGAATCGACGCTCACAATTTTTAATACTATACAGACCTTTTAGTTTAATATATTATTATCGATTTGTATATGTAGAACTAGCTTCTGTTTTTAATTAGTAAATAATTCATTTTTTAATTAGTAAATGTATATATTTGAACAAATAATGTAATCCACACGCCCCTTGTGGAAACCAGCTTTTAAGTTGACGGGGCTAGCGTGTGATTTTAAATAAAGTTTACCTTACCTTACCTAACTTACCTTAGAGAGAGCGAGCCCAGAGAGAGCTAGAGCGCGCGAGCGAGAGATCCGGTTCGCTCTCTCTCTCTCTCTCTCTCTCTCTCTCTCTCTCTCTCTCTCTCTCTCTCTCTCTCTCTCTCTCTCTCCTCTCTCTCTCTCTCTCTCTCTCTGCCTGTCTGTCATGGCGGACGGTTATCAAAATACCGCTCCGGAGCTAACTTCATTAAACATGACTAGCCTTTGCCATCTCCTTAAATTTGTTGATGGCAAGAAGCCTAAGCTAACATGGATGGGTAATAGAGATGATTTGGGGAAATATCTAAGTTATATCTTCGATGATTCAACATCTAACGAAAATGATCTCCTATGGTCGGAAGACTCCAAACATAACATGTTTTCTTGTCGAATAAATAGCCTGGTTTTCAAGTTTTACACTACTACAAACACCTTGTGTATACAGGGTCAAGGAGAGATTGAAGCCAAGCGTAAGCTTCTTGACGTCGTGGGCAAAGAGAATTACACAGTTGACTTAACATCAGATTCCCAAAGTGAAATGTCTATCCAACATGGTGGAGAAAATATATTGCCAAGCGGAGAAACGACTGATCATATATCGCTTCTCATGTCGTCGAGCCAATCAAACTATTCAAGCTCGAACGAAATGGAAAGCCTGCTTGCTGAAGTCTACACGATTAAAACAGATCTTAATCATCTAAAAAGTTCATTAAAAGCTATGGAGAATCAGATCAATCAACCGAAGGAAAATATGCAAATGAACAACGCCTTGTTTGACGAAAATAAGTCCTTGAAGACTGAGGTTGCGACATTAAAGATGGAAAAGCAAGGCCTAATCACGGCTTTGTCTCTGATTAACTATGAATTAGTTGAAGCGAAACGTGTATCTGGAAATACTGGTCCCTGCTCGACAAGCCACGGTGGAAGTCCTGATGAACCTTTACCGAAAATTAAAAAGATGTCAGAAAATGAGCAAAAGTATAAATCTCGCTCTATATTTATTCTCGGCGATTCAATAATCAAGAATCTCAACGGCTCTAAAATGTCAAAAAATGATCATGTCCAAGTTAAATGTTATTCAGGTTCAACCACGAGTGACATGCAACATTACATGAGACCATGCATAACCAAGTGCCCAGATGAGATCGTTCTCCACATTGGTACTAATGATATCACGCCATCTACTGAGCCATCGGAATTGGCAACCAAGATAATTTCTCTTGGTTTAGAAATCAAAGATCGATCAGAGAAGACCAAAGTTACGATATCCTCACTGGTCCAACGAACCGACAACAAGAAACTAAACAAGAAAGTCTCTGAAGTGAACAAGTATTTAGAATCTCTAACTAATGATTATGACTGGGACTTTATTAACCACTCAAACTTAAATCATGAATGCTTTGACAATCATGACATTCATCTGAACGCTATCGGAACCAAGAAATTTGCTTCTAATATTATTAGCCATTTTCGTTCCAACAAAGTTACTACATGACAATCTGGAGAGACGGTAAGCCTTCATAAGCCTTTTAATAACACGCCTATTGCGCCTAATACTAATTTAGACGAATCCTTGAGATCTATCAGGGGATTCAAAGTTGCATCGATTAACATTGCATCGTTGGTCAAACATATTGATCAATTGAGAACTGTAATGTTTAATCAACCTTTAGATGTTCTCGCTATAAACGAAACGAGACTTGACGATTCAATCATGAATTCTGCTGTCTCGATTTGTGGATATTATATAATAAGGAAAGATCGCAACCGTTCAGGGGGAGGTGTTTGTATATACATTCGTAACTCCATCCAATATAAGGTTCGCGATGATTTATCAACAATTTCTATCGAAGCAATTTGCCTCGATATTTTTAAAACTAATAGTAAACCTTTTACTATTATTGCATGCTATAGACCTCCAAAGTCAGATCAGAACATTTTTTTCCAAGCTCTTGAATCTATAGTGTCAATTCTTGATTATGAAAATAAAGAAATCATTTTACTTGGTGATTTAAATTGTAATTATAAGAGCTCTAAACATGAACCTCACATCAATGCCTTGAGAGCGATTGAAGAGATCTATCAGTTTCATCAGCTTATTAAGGAATCAACCCGTATAACAGATAAGTCTGATACTATGATTGATCTAATATTTACTAATGACTTGTCTAAAATTGTATCATCTGGCCTCGTAAATCTTGGAATAAGCGATCACTGCCTAATCTATATGGTTAGGAAAGTTTCTATTCCCACTCATTCTAAGCAAAAAGTTACGCAATTTCGATCCTACAAGCATTTCAACTCTAACCACTTTAAAGTCGATCTTCAGAATATCCCTTGGGATATATTAAACAATTACGAAAACCCTGACCTAATGTGGAGCTATTGGAAAAAGATGTTCATATCAGTAGCTGACAAACATGCGCCTGTTAAAAGGAAAAGAGTGAGGTCTCGTAGATCTCCTTGGATGACTGTCTCTATTAGGACGAAAATGATCATACGAGATCGGCTGAAACGAGAGCATGCTTCATCTAAGGACCCAATTTTATGGGCAAATATAAAAGTGCTAGAAATGATGTAAATTCTATGATAAAGAAATCCAAAATTAATTTCTATTCTAGTCAATTTGAAACGCATTCCAAGGATCCATCTAAAACATGGAAGGTTATAAATGAACTTCTTTCACGAAAAAACACAGTCGTGTTCTGAAATTAATGAATTACTGATTAATGATAAACCTATTACTAATCCTTCAGATATCTCTGAAACTTTCAACGATCATTTTATAAATGTTGGACCTAATTTGGCTGCTAACTTAATGAACCCACAGGAAAATACTAATTTTCGCTCGTTCCTGAACCATGATCATGACACAGCTAATTCTAGTTTTAGGTTTACTAAAGTGAGTACGTCCGATGTGTCCAATATCATTACAAAATTTTCAGTCAAAAAAGCTGCTGGTCTAGATGGTATTCCCATGAGACTATTAAAAGAAGCTGCTCCCGTCATAGCTAGCTCGCTATGTGTCATTTTCAACAAATCCTTAGAAACTGGGATATTTCCATCTGATTGGAAATGCTCAAAAGTTTATCCGATTTATAAATCTGACAAAAAAGTTGATCCAAATAATTATAGACCGATCTCGGTTATAAACGTAGTGGCTAAGATATTTGAAAGAGCTGTATATAAGCAATTATACGCTTACTTCAAATCTCATAACCTATTTAACAAATACCAATCAGGGTTTAGAAGTAACCATTCTACAGCCACTGCGATGCTTGATGCTACAAACGAATGGTATTCCAATTTAGACGAAGATCTTTTAACTGCAGTTATATTTCTTGATCTTAAGAAAGCGTTTGATACGGTCAATCATGATATTTTAATTGAGAAATTAAAATGTCATGGTATTTCCGACATTGAATTAAAATTCTTTCAATCATATCTTACCGAACGTCAACAACAATGTTATGTTAATGGAATGTTGTCAGATCCTCAAACTGTGACCTGCGGAGTTCCCCAGGGGACAGTTTTGGGACCGTTGCTGTTCCTGATATATATCAACGATCTGCCATTGTCTTTGTTTAATTCTAAACCAAGAATGTTTGCCGATGATACAAATCTTACGTTTAAGGCAGAGACCATTTGTGAATTGGAGCATCAGGCAAACCGTGACTTGGAAAATATCAATCAGTGGTTAATTGCCAATAAACTTCATATTAATTTAACCAAAACTGAATATATGATTATCGCCTCTAATAATAGGCTATCTAATATTATACAATATCCAAAATTATATTTGGGCAATCGATTGATCCGTTGGGTGTCAAATGCTAAATCATTAGGACTACATATTGATGAAAAACTTTCTTGGACCAAACACATTGATGTAATATCTAAAAAAATCTCAAGCGCCATTGGTGGTTTGAGACGCATTCGTCAATTTGTTCCGTCTAAAGATCTCTTAATACTGATTTATAATTCCCTAATTCAATCTCACTTTGACTATTGTGATGTTGTGTGGAATAGCGGACTAAATCAAGAATTATCTAATCGTCTGCAAAAGTTACAAAATAGAGCAGCTCGAGTTATTAGTCCAGCCAATTATGAAATAAGGTCATCTGAAATATTAAGGAACCTTAATTGGAAAGATTTATTAACTCGACGTATCTATAATTCAGCAATTATGATGTATAAAATTTACTATGGCGAATCAACTGATTATCTAAATGAAATTTATTCAAAACGCTCAGAAGTAAATAATTATCAATTGCGAAATAGTGAAATTGATGTCTTAAACCCCTAAACCACGCAGTAATTTCCTGAAAAAAAGTTTTCTATACAACGGTGGTTTTATTTGGAATTCTATTCCAAAAGATATCAGACTGTCAACTTCACTAAATTATTTTAAATCAAGGTTGAAGGCTTATCAATCTCTTGACATTATCTCTCCAGAGTAGCTTAAACATTTGTAAATATTGTATATATATTAATTATGACGGCTTTCTTGTAAAACAATTTTTTGAAATTGTAGAAATTCCGTGCTTAAATAAATTTTTCTCTCTCTCTCTCTCTCTCTCTCTCTCTCTCTCTCTCTCTCTCTCTCTCTCTCTCTCTCTCTCTCTCTCTCTCTCTCTCTCTCTCTCTCTCTCTCTCTCTCTCTCTCTCTCTCTCTCTCTCTCTCTCTCTCTCTCTCTCTCTCTCTCTCTCTCTCTCTCTCTCTCTCTCTCTCTCTCTCTCTCTCTCTCTCTCTCTCTCTCTCTCTCTCCTCTCTCTCTCTCTCTCTCTCTCTCTCTCTCTCTCTCTCTCTCTCTCTCTCTCTCTCTCTCTCTCTCTCTCTCTTCTCTCTCTCTCTCTCTCTCTCTCTCTCTCTCTCTCTCTCTCTCTCTCTCTCTCTCTCTCTCTCTCTCTCTCTCTCTCTCTCTCTCTCTCTCTCTCTCTCTCTCTCTCTCTCTCTCTCTCTCTCTCTCTCTCTCTCTCTCTCTCTCTCTCTCTCTCTCTCTCTCTCTCTCTCTCTCTCTCTCTCTCTCTCTCTCTCTCTCTCTCTCTCTCTCTCTCTCTCTCTCGCTCTCTCGCTCTCTCGCTCTCTCGCTCGCTAAATTGAAAAAAAGTCGCTAATTGAAAAAAAAAGTCGCTAATTAAAAAAAAGTCGCTAATTGAAAAAAGTCGCTAAATAAAAAAAGTCGCTAAATTAAAATTGTTGCATGTGATACCTATACAAACCTCCGTACACGAGAGATTTAAAAATAAATAAAGGAACTGATGTTTTTTTCCTAAGGGAAGCTATTCCAAAGCATAGCCTCCTAGTGGTTTATCATCTTATAATAGATGATTGAAAAATATTGTTTGATTTATAGAAAAGTCGAAAATTCGACTTATCCCAAGCCGGGTTGTATTTGTCTCCTTAGCAACGCCCTTAGGAACGCCTTTAGCAACAAATATTTGGATGCAAAAACTGCTTTGTTTTTCCATCTTGTATACATTTTCCCATCACCACCTCTCTCTATTTTTATAGCATTTTTAAACATTAAGAGTGTGGGTTATTTTCGGTTTGAGTTAGCGAGAGAGGTTTTGCAACGGGCGGTTGCTTTGATGAGAATGAAACTGCTTTTAATTTAGTAGGGCTAATTTTCCACATTGCCCTGTTTCGCTGTTCGCGAGGATATCATTTAGACCAATGACCCGATCCCTGGTCCTGTAAAAGAATTTACGGGATCTTCTGGCTTTGTTGCTAACGAGGGAGGCTGTGATGGTAGGAAACTGGTAGCGTCCGCCATTGTTATAAAACATAAACACGGCCCTAAACATTTTTTTTAAAACTTAGAATGAGTTTAAGTGTGAAATCTCTCGCTTAAGCTGTATTTGGAGTTCCCTATTTGAACGTTTTGCGTTATGTATTATTTTGCCCTGTTAATAAAATCAAGCTACGGCTCATGTCATTTTTAGCTAAGGCTCATATCGTTTTTGGCTGCGAGAAGGCATAATGCCCCATATAGGTCTTAGTTTTCAGGTGGTGTATACGGCATGTATTTATGTATAGTAACAATGAATTGGTACTGCATATACACTAATAACAAGATAACAACCCCGTGTCTCCAGTTCGCGCGCCAATTCTTATGTCCCTTCGACCTTTTAAAACAACTACACTCGTAGAAAACTATAAACATGAGTAACCTTATCACTTTGTGACGATCTGTCCTTTGGTATTCAAGTCGACCGTTTTGACGTGTGATCGTGAACTACAACAGTGTGAACAATTTCGTCCCACGAGAAAATTAAACCCAAATGCTAACAAGTCTACACTGCTAGCATGCTAAATCTATGCAGAATATACATTATGTACCGCTGAGAATAATAAAAGTGATAACGGCAATCCAAACCAAAGAAGAAACGGGTCCTTGTTCCCGCCGACAAATATATTCAACGAAATTTAAAATTATGTAAACAGAGATGCGTCATGCAAGCCGACCGATCTATTTGATCCCAATATTCAATATCCCGTATAGCTCATTTATATTTATAAAATAACACTTTGGACCGTCGGTAATGAACGTTTCGTGTTACAAGACTTTAACGTCTAATTCAGAAGACTAACGTCGAAATTTAAATTTAAACGTTAAACGAGACTAAGGCCCGGGTCAAACGTCGAACTTTTCATGAATCGAACTCAATGTAAATTAGGAAACTCTTTTGTTTAAGTTCATTTGCATTGAGTTCGACTCATGAAAAGTTCGACGTTTGACCTGGGCCTAACTTGTAAGTCGAAGTTTAAAGTATTTATTTTTATTATTTATAAACACTCTATATGAGGCAAATAGTTGAACAGTGAAACATTTCTTTGATTTAATATTTCCTTCCTTACTTTATACAGGTGATACTTCATACATTAAAATGCTAATGATGTAATTAACGTCAACCCAGTCATCATTTCGGATCGAGTACAATTATATTCTGCTGCTAGAGAAATTTGACCTAATTCAAACGTTGATGGTATATACTTGAAATTATACTAGATTTAAGAAATAGAAAACATTTTCCGTGTTTACATACATTTATAGAAACACGAGTGGAAGTTTGGGAGAACGAGAAATTAGTGGTAACACGAGCCCGCAGGGCGAGTGTTTCCATGCTATTTCGAGTTCTCCCAAACTTTTACGAGTGCTTCTATAACTGTTTGTAAACACGGAAAGATGTTTTCTATTTCTTTTATAAAATAACGCTGAGGAAATAAGTAATAAGACTCTTTTATTAAAATGATGAAAATATACATTCTCCTTACTCACGCTACACAGCGTCGTCGGCTGTTCAAATGAACATAAACGCTCTTAACTCTGTGAGCAAAGGTTCGTCTTGCAGTCCATTTTATAAAAATGGCGGGAAAAATCCATGTTTACATACAGTTATATAAACATGGCTTTTAGCCAATCACCGCTTGCGTTTACGAAATGTTATTTTATAAATTGGGTTATCACACAGAAAGTATACATGAATGAAGACAAAATTCCTGGGTTGACGTTTCATCATTAGCATTTAAAAAATATAAACATGCATAAAGTATTGAAGGAAAGATCAAATCAAAGAAATATTTCACTATTCAACTATTTGCCTTATATATAGAATATCTATAAAAATAATAAAAAATGGGGTTGTATAGGCACTTCAATCGCAATTACTTTTTATGACGTCTCAATGTGGTCTCGTCTGTTGATCCATTAATTGAGAATATATCTGCGAGGCTACAATAATCAAAGACAAGTAAATTGAATTTCTAACAATACACCCACGCTTATCGCATGACACAACACCCACTCACATTGATTATGACACAAACAACCGATGACGAACAATATATTGGCCCACGCACATGATTTTCTTCGTTGTCAATACGTCTGGACAATTTTGGTTGGTTGAGGTTATTCGTTTGATATAACCTCCAGCCAAGTTAATTCTGACATGCCAACGTTATCGGCAAACGTGAAACTGATACTCAGAAGCAGAAAAAACGTGTTTTTAATATATATATATATATATATATATATATATATATATATATATATATATATATATATATATATATATATATATATATATATATATATATATATATATATATATATATATATATATATATATATATATATATATATATATATATATATAGTAAACTTAAAAACTTTATTGTCGCTACTCGGAATTTCACGCTTTACACGATCATATATATATATATATATATATATATATAATATATATATATATATATATATATATATATATATATATATATATATATATATATATATATATATATATATATATATATATATATATATATATATATATATATATATATATATATATATATATATATATATATATATATATATATATATATATATATATATATATATATATATATATATATATATATAGTTTGTATATATATATATATATATATATATATATATATACAAACTAATTCGTGAGAAATGGATCCCTGCTGCTGCGTTTTTCCACGCGTACGTAAACGTACGTAAAAAGTTGAATATGGTTCAACTATTCAACTTTTTACGTATGTTTATGTACGCTTGGCAAAACGCAGCACTGGAAAGCAGCGAATATAGTCATGCGGATGACTTTTCTATTGTACAAATTGAGTGGTTTTCTACTTGGTTGCACACGAGCGCTCGTAAAACAAAAGGAGAAGTCGCTCGCGCGACTAGTTTCTATCACGGAGCCATAGTTTGTGTGAGTACTCAGTACACAAAAATCTTCGACAGCTGATTCATTTTGGCATCTTAAAAATCAAAGAAAGATATTATCTGACACCTATTATATAGCACTAGCGTGGTCTCAAAATGCGGTTCCGAAGGTGGTCTCTCCAATATGGCGGTTGTGAGCTACTTCCGGCTTCAAGATGCTCTATCCAGTCTCTTATGTATATCAGTGGCTAAAGGCTGGTTCACACTAGCGATATAAACACAAGATCAATACCATGCATAACCCATGCAAGAGCAGAACAAAAGATGAAACAAAGAAAAATTCTCGTTGTTTTGTCTTCGCAGAGGATAAATCATCCTTTGTTTTCATATTGATCTTGTGCTCGTAAGAATCGGGGATTTTCCAGTCCTCGATCGCCTGGGATTTTTACGACAAGTGTGACATGATTGAAGTAATGTCCCAGACTGTCGCCGATCTGATCGGAAGAATCGGAATAATTTCTATTTGGAAAACGCATCCCAGACGGTCGCCGATAAATGAAAAATCCCCGTTTCTTACGACTCTTACGATAAGTGAGAACCAGATAACGATCCTTATGTCGCAGGCTTGACTTCATTCCTTTGTTTTGCCTTTTGTTTTGTTCTTATGCTTGTGTGAAGCAGGCTTAAAGATTGCTAGCCACATCTCTTCCGCGGGAGCGAGCGCAATTAAAAGGAGGCTGTTTCCTCAGACTAGGATGTCTGAGTAGTGCCAGTAGTGCTCATTGTCAGAGACAACAAAGAAGGCCAAATAGAAAATAACTCCTCGGTGATTTATTGCAAATTAGTGAGCGAAATGGAATTAGTAACCAAGGAATCGTAAAATAGCTGTTGAAGCATCATAACGCATGGAAAAATTGTTTATTAACAAACTGTACAAACCTCCGGTGAATTAACACTATATACAAAGGCGATAAGTTTTAATTTTCTTAATTTTTGTTTACTTTAAATCCCAGACGTAACCCAAAAAGTCTCGTCCCAGGTCAGAAAGACGTCCAAAATAATAAAATTGATACGATATCACGTTGTGTATTAATATTTTGTAGGATGATAATCAGCAAGTTTTCAGAAGTAATTTTTATGTTCGAAAATATATGGCCCCGTATGGAAATGTGCAACGAGTCCACTGAATACTTATCCCGGTACAGACACATGCAGGGGGAAATGCTTTCGGAATGAGCTCTTTGAACACCGGGATTAATTACATTATTTTAACAGCAAAGGCGGACAAATTTGAAGACGAAACTGCGCATAAATGTTTATTCTGACCACATGTTATATTCAAGGCAATGTAAAAATGAGAGATTTTGATCAATTCATTGAAAAAGATTGTCTTTCTAAGGTATATAACAGTGTTGTGTAGGCAGTGTAGAAATACAAATCGAAAAGCTTGGCGGTGTACTAGTACCGCAATATAGTGTGTAGGAGGACTAACAATTTCGTACCTGCAACATGCATTATTAACAGTGATCTGCCCAGTTCGTTGCCAATCAACCATTATTCCAACTGTTTCATCAAATCACTCTGGTCTGATGCCTATTGCCTAGAAACCTCGCAAGTACCTTTATCTCTACTCTATATCATAGTTCAGTTAAAACGGGCCGTGATTCCTTGTATATATATGTTTTATCTTATTAATGGAATTTGACACAGTATATTTCGATGTCGTAAATTAGTGTTACGGCTTTATGTTGTTTAAATTTCCATGTTGTCAGCTCATAAGTTGAGCTGCACACAAACTTTGGCATACTTTTCGAATTATTGAAAAGACTATGGTCTGTCAAAAGCAATTGGCCTGCTCGCGTTTATAATTCACGACGAACGATTCTGACATAAACTGAAAATTAAGTAGTTTTGAAATTTGAATAAAAATTAAACCTCTGCTTAAATTTACAACGTTAATCGTAAAACGTAACGCCATTTGGCCTTCGTGGTCGATGTTTATCGGAAAATGTAGAGATCCAGAAATAGGGCATTTCGGATCTTAAAAAGTACTCAATATCTTATCGTATATATTAAATGTGAAAAAATCTTATCGTATCTATTTTGAGATATCACTTCGTTAGATTTTTGTCTCGCGGCGATCTCGTCTTCGTTGCATAAATTTGCATTTTGCCATGCAGCTGTCGCGAACAAGCTTATCTAAACAAACGGGGCAATTCTATTGGAATCGGCGACAAACCTCATTATACAAGGAATCATTTGTTAAGGTTCACATGTAACGATAATACCTTGGCGACTGAAGTAGTGTATGACACCACTCTCAGTATATACAGACACCCGAAGTCTTTCACTAATTCGACAATAGCAGAAAATATCTTGGCCTGAAGGTAAATCTCTGAACGAAAGTGTTCACGCGAAATTGCGTATTTCCCTTCATTCAGTCCTTCTTGGGAAAGTATTAATTTATTCGTTTATTTGAACATTCTGTTTTCAATTCACCATTCGATGCAACCAGGACTATGAAAGCGGCTTTCTAATTGGTGAACGACGATGAGGAAGTTCTTAACCGAAAGTAAAGCAACTGTTGACGATTCGGAAAAGTTAATGTTTTCAAAAAGATCACGCGGTAAAGTTCGACTTCCTCCATTGGCGACAACGGTAGTAATCGAGAACTATGGATGGCGTGAGGGCACACGTAGACATAAGGAAGATGAAGATGGAGCAGAAGGCTCTGCTATTTTTAGTGGGAACACATATCCGTCGGCAACAGATAACCTTATCACTCCCAAAGTGTTCAAGCTCCCGATGAGCCCCTCGAATCTATCTATCCAGTTCAATTTCGATGATGTGCAGAGTGAACCGAAACAGCTTGTTAAGTGCAAGGCCAAGGATGGCAAATCGAGAAGCCGCAGCCGTAAAGGGCACAAGCGGCTGCGAAGCACTACGGTTCTGCCAAACGAGGAAAGCATCGGTAAGGGTCATAACATACACCGAAGCGGCGACAAAACCCCAGCTACTTCTGATGTGAAAACTGCTAAAGTCACGGGTCGCTATCGTACACTGTCTAATGCTTCGGTCGTCAAGTCAATGTCTTCAGCGCGGGGGAGAAAAACAAACGCGAAGACCATGTCAGCAACGTTTTCTGCCGAACGGTTATCGTCGACTGTGAAGAGATTAGATGTTAACGAGGACGAGCAACGAAAGAGTTCTATTTACAATTTGCGAGAGTTCCTTTCTCTTCCGAGCGATGGAAATGAAGAAAAAATTCCACCTGTCTTAAAAAAGGACAGCATGAAGAAGACACCGGCTGCAGGCAAGGGAAAGCATGCGAAAGTGAAGCATGTAAAAAATAGCCCAAAGCTTTACCGTGCTCTGTACAATAAACCATCCGAAGAGTACATGTGCGATTTATTTGAGTTTCTTACGTTAGCAGAACAAGAGAAACCCGCGTCGTCAAGGCGAAAAGGGAAGAAAAAGTTGAAAGGAATTAGTAAAGTCGAGCAGGTACCGAAAGTTCGTCAGGGAAATACCAAACCTTCAGTGGTAGAAAAATCAGGGATTCCTTCCGTGGTTGTTGCAGACTGGAGTTTAAAAGAGGATTCTACGCCACGTGAACTACCTAAAGTGGACTTACCGACCAGTGATTTCGCTGGACGTTCCGAGGTACTACTTGCACCGTCGTCCGATGACCCGCGTCGAACGTCGTTGTACAATCTTCAGGAGATTCTTAATTTGAATACACTGTCTCGCAATAGTACTGTCAAAAACGTAGCAACCCATAAACCGGAGTCCAGCAGAGAGCTAGAAGCACAATGTGATCTGCAAGAGTTTCTTGCATTTTTGGAATCCAGAGCTTCGAATCATCGAGGATCCGAAAGTAACGGAGGACCCGAAAGTGGTGTGTCCTCAGAGAGGTCTGCCACAACTGCATTGGTCGACACGTACAGAAGCCGGACAATATCTGTTCATGACATTTACGAGTTTTTAAAGTCTACGAGTTCGACGAATCTTCAAAATGGTGAAATACAAATGCACGTTCGCACTACCGATTCGGCATCTTTGGACGATTTTCAGCAAAACCTAAGTAATCGCAAAACTTCTGCGATAACGTTGAAGGATTTCTTCGCGGAATCGTCCCGCAGTGAGTGCCCTGTAAACGACAAGCACAAACTAGCTGCATGCGAGTCAAATAGATCTCGTAGCAGCTCTTCGAATTCAATGTATAATTTGAGAGATTTTCTAGGACTGCCGGCCGTTACTACGAACTATGAAGGCTCGCGCGCAGAATGTTATGAACGCTCACAAGCGGAATAAGAAAGCAAAACAAGGATACATACATTTGCTTGACACAATATACATTTGCTTGAAGCAGTAAAACTGCAAAGAAAGACCTGAAGCATTGTCGTCTTAGCTTATGTATACTAAGCATATATATACATATATATATATATATATATATATATATATATATATATATATGTATATATATATATATATATATATATATATATATATATATATATATATATATATATATATATATATATATATATATAATATATATATATATATATATATATATATATACTAAAACGAATGTGATGTTGTTCACGGAACGTTGAAAGTGCTCAATGCCAAAAAGGTAGAGCGAGTATATAGTGAAAGTGGTCTTACCTCAAAATGATAAAAGCCGCAACTGTCAGTTTCACGCAAGGCGATCTTCAGGCTTTTATCATTTTGAGGTAAGACCACTTTCACTATATATATATATATATATATATATATATATATATATATATATATATATATATTTATATATATATATATATATATATATATATATATATATATATATATATATAAACCATCAAGAATGTAAAAGTCTATAACAACTCAGTGTGCATTGTCAAAACTTTGTCAAAACAGCTGTCCACAGTTGCTCATGATAGCCAGACACTGCAATTATGTTTTGTCAAGTGCGCAATGCACACTGAGTTGTTATAGACTTTTACATTCTTGATGGTTTATAATTTATGCAGTGTGGTATATCCCACATCAAGTCTTTTGACTGTGATGATGTATATATATATATATATATATATATATATATATATATATATATATATACACAGTATATATTTTACAATTGTACTATTAATTTGATAACCTATAAATAATTGAATGGCGAAGTGAATAAATACTTGTAAACAATAAAATGAAATAAAATCCATCTACAGTAAATTACACGTCTCAAAAACTAAAGTAAATTGTTGAAAGGAATTACGTAGGATTTGAAAACCTAACTAAAAGTATTTTCAGTATTGTATACAGGCGTATAGAAAACGCCATGTAATTCCTTCAACTATCTTCACTGATAAAAAACTCCGGAAAAGATTGGGAATGTTTGTTTAGAATACCTGCATCGTCACGCTTCAATTCCGGGGCTTCTCTACAAGATCTACAAGGAGGCTGGAAAGATTTTCCTACGATTTTTTCTTGAGAGCAGCCGCTCATAATCCAACCCCGAAGAACTGGCGGCCTCACAACGTCGCAACTGCACCATCGGGAGAACATGAACCAGTAAATAATAACCCAAATGAGGTACTCGGTTGTCTCGCTTATTTAATCTTATTTTAGTTTGACTCAGTATTCTCGTACATTCCAGTGACATTTGTGTTATTTATCCTCCTAATTACTACCAATACTGCAGTTATGTTTCTAGCTGGTGTCGTTTAGTTTAGTAGATTTATCACTCTGTATGGTGAACCGAATTACTAAGAAGCTAGAAGCCAAATATATGGGTTACGAGTACAAACGATTTAAGGTCGGAGTTCGAGAAGACTCTAAAGTGCAGCGAGTTCTCCTCAAGACCTTTTGGTACACTTAGTGGTTGTTCGACAATGGATTGAACCTGGGTCTCCCGGCATGGGCAGGTGTGGTGATATATAGACTACAACATATATTTCAAGGCGGTTTTAGTTAATTCTGTAGTGTCTTACTTAGTTTCCTCCTGGGGTGGTTTGTGAGCTCGCTTTGCCTCGTTTATCCCGTTCGCGTATACTACGCATTTCACTATTTAACTGTCGTTCTTCATACGCCTACTTCAATTTTGCGGACACACTGCCATTTCAATTTTGCCGACACACGGCTACCAAGATTATTAATTCTACTTAACTAGTAACGCCAACGCACGGCCACGCCCCATTTTTTCCCGACACACGGTCACTTCATGCATATACTGGCAGTTATGTAATGCTGACACAACTTCATATCCTTTATTAACGCGTGATCAGAAAATTTCACCGGCCATATCCCGATGAACACGTGATAAGAGCGGTTTTGGCCTATTTTTTCGGTTTTGGCCTACGTAAAATGAGATTACGTTGTGTCGGCGGAATTACAGTCGCCATGTGTCGGCAAAATTGACGGGACCGTGTGTAGGAGCGCATTAACAACAGCGTTCTAGTCCGACCGTGTTTTCACGCAAAAGAAATGGCCGTGTGTCGGCAATATCAGTGAGACCCTAACGTGATCGGCATTAGCAAAACTGCTTTATTCACCCGTTCTTGGTCATATTCCACTTCATAAACTAAACAGCCGAAATAGTGGACATTTGCTGTAGAATTTGTTTTATAAAATTCACGTATTTTTCACCCTTCACGCTGGCCACAGTCGCGGTACTGACACTCATAAAACTTAGAGCCGAGCGTTTGGTTGATCTAGACATGAACTAGTAGACCACTTTCGTAATCCAGTTTTTTCAGCCATGGAAAATGAGAGCTTTTTACCAGCAAAAACTAATGATATATGTGAAAGTATAGTTCCCGAAAAATATTTCCAGAATATTTTGTCAGTTTGGAATAAATAAGATTTACTACTTTCTTTTAAATTTCACGGGTATTATCTAAATTAACAACTTCTATCATGTCAAAGAGTTTTCACTGCCAAACCATGGATTTTTTAAGCGATTGATGTCTCTCCCTTTGACACTTATCCATGTATTTACATCTTGATTAACTGCGAAAGGAACTGGCCGGCCTACGCCAGTTATACGATTAAGGTTCGGTGGATGCGTCTCTGCGCCATATAAGACACATCTTGGCTCGCCCGCAGGCTATTTTTGACTCACATGCCACAATGGCAGCATTAGCATCTCCACCTAGTTAATGTAGACAGTCTACATTGGTAACATGTAGGTGTTAATGTATGATGTCTACATCAATACAACTGCGAATGCGTTTCAACAGTCAATTACTAGTCCCACACGCTTAGTCGCTTTTGTGAGTTCACTAAGGGGTAAGGATAAAACGCGGATGCGGATGACGGATGGCGGATCAGAAAAGGCGGATAGAGGATAAAACGCGGTGAGAAAAGGCGGATAGAGGATAAAACGCGGATGAGAAAAGGCGGATAGAGGATAAAACGCGGATGAGAAAAGGCGGATAGAGGATAAAACGCGGATGAGAAAAAGCGGATAGAGGATAAAACGCGGATGAGAAAAGGCGGATGAGAAAAGTTTATACAGATATCAACTATATTCCAGGCGTCATTCTATAAGCAAGAAAATCTGCAATAAAATTAAAATCTGAAGTAAATTAAGATTGAAGCTTCACCACGAGTAACTTGATTCAGGTACGCTCAGCGTGTCGTAAATATTCTGGCAGAGAGTCGGGATAGTACCCGACTAGTTATGTTACTGAATTATTCAATAAATGTTAAAATGAAAATTATAGCCATAGGCTACGCAGCAACAATATAATCAATATTAATTGTTTATATAATAATTATTAAATAATTTTTTTTTATTAAAGTCATGCCTAATTAAGTTTTAGTGATTTAAATGAACTCCGAAAATGATAAGGAATGGTAATTTAGATCTCCTTCATACAACTTATGATATTACCATTCCTAACCAATTTAGGAGTTCGTTTAAATAAATAAAACTTAATTTTCATTTCATTTCATAGGCACTTTAAACAAACCAAATACAAATTTCCTTAAGATAAGTTATTCATATAGAGAAGCATAGTCCTGGAACGAATTGTCAGATGAAATAAGAGATTTTAACAAATTTTTAATTTTAACGCATTATCAGTCAAGAGACGTTTTACGCGCGTCTAATTTGAATATCATTAGATAATGCATGGTTGTATACAGTATAATGTATATATTTACTAACTACAATAGAATGATAACTACAATAGAATGATAAATAGAACGATGGACGAAAATAGAATGATAGAATCGGAACTATAATAGAATGAAAATTTATAAATACAAAAACCATAAAAAACTATAAAAATAAATCAATGCGCAATATCAAAGATATGACGCGCGCGCTGACCAGAAACAGAAATTTTTCAGTTATTCTGTAATCTTTAACTATAGCACCACTATAGCATCAAGTCCATATAGAATTAGTTTGAGTTTATCATTTTGAATATATCTTAATTAGATAACAACTGGCTGCCCCTTTTGTGACATTTTTATAATACATATTTCAATAACACTTTTCCAACGAAGAGTTACAACTCAACAATAATTTTTCCCCGGCAACGGCTGTTGTTTTGTCGTTTCCTGTAAAATTAAACACTGTTTTTCCTGACAATCTGTAATATTCCGACTCTCTGGATATCTGTATAAACTCATGCGTTAGGAAACAACAACAATTACATTAGCGCGGTTTGAATAATATTATAGTCTTTCGCACGCAGTGGAGAGTCTGCGAGAGACTATTAATTCTAAATTTCTACACACAGACTAGCTATACTTTCCTTTTCTCATCCACGTTTTATCCTCTATCCGCGTTTTATCCTCTATCCGCCTTTTCTCATCCGCGTTTTATCCTCTATCCGCCTTTTCCCATCCGCGTTTTATCCTCTATCCGCCTTTTCTCATCCGCATCCGCGTTTTATCCTTACCTGTTCACTAAAGTGCTAACTTCAACTAAGGGAGTCGAGGGGCGGTTTCCGATTGCGTGGGCACGACCGGGGGGTTAGGGTTCATGGAGACTCGTTAGGTAGGGTTAGAAAACTCGTTAGGCGGGGGGTTAGGGTTAGAAAACTCGTTAGGCGGGGGGTTGGTGTTAGGATTTTTGTTGTTTTAGGGTTTAGTTAATGTCGATATTATACAATTCACTGTTACATGTTACCAATATAGACTGTCTACATGAACTACTGTTGGTGGAGACCTCGTAGAAGTTGTGAAAGAAAAAGGATGCGATAAAGCTTCCAGATATTCCATCATCTTGCGCCAGACCGGTCCCTCGCCACAGCCTCTGCTCCTCAACAAAGAAGCGGCCATCTCAAAAGAAATCCAAAAGGCCCTAAGGGCTAAAGTTCCAAGTTCTCGCATATTCAGTCGCCACTTATCCACGGGGGCAGCGTTCTGTAATTTGCAGTTGCGGCCGTAGAGATCGCATCGCCTTAATCGCACCGAAAAAGTGAACGGAGGAATTTGGTATTGAAAATGGTAAACTAGTATCATTTATACAGGGTGTATAAAAAAAAACGCAACCTTTAGAAATTAACCTATTGTTGTTAAGCACAAGATTTTATGCTCCTGCATGGGAATTTAAAATAGCTTCTAATCGTATGAAGGAGCATAACTGCATAACGAATTGTCAAAGTACTAATTATAGTCATATCATCAGTTCGAATAAAAATGGTTCAACTGACCACACAGCAACGAGTTTTTACTGTTTTACATTATACCGAAACTCAATGTACTTACTCAATGTAAAAACTCGTTGCTCTGTGGTCAGTTGAACCATTTTTATTCGAACTGATGATATGACTAATTAGTACTTTGACAATTTGTTATGCAGTTATGCTCCTTCATACGATTAGAAGCTATTTTAAATTCCCAGGAGCATAAAATCTTGTGCTTAACAACAATAGGTAATTTCTAAAGGTTGCGTTTTTTTTTATACACCCTGTAGACCGGAGCACCTTTGCTTATATAATATAATATAATATTCGTCGAAATATTACCGCGAGGGATGATAATATTATGCAAGTTGGTAGTTAAATATGTGTGCGTCATGTGTAGCAAACTTCGAGGAGATTAACGCTTTTATATATGGGTTAAGCATTTTCGCGAAAGAACACCAAGTGGCACACTGGAAATTAGTTGCAGAATTTGTAAGAGTCATGCAGGCAAATGATTTGTGTGCGGATGGACCAAATGTGTGTCTACCCTTGGGAAACGAGCTGATGAGTAAAACTGTAAAGCGAAGCGTCTAAATTTGAAGAATAACGAAGCCTGCTGATGTTGAGCAAGTTATTGGCAAATAATTACCCGTTTTTGCTATACAACGAAATAATTAGATGTTATTAGCAGCTGGGGGCGAATAGAAAAACAGCGAACAAGGCTATCATGGACATGGTAAACGATGAATGGTTTACGTGTTGAGGTTAATTAGTTATGACGTCACGAACTATATATATATATATATATATGTAACACCGAAATATAATATAGGGTCTTCAACACGCAAACCGAGAGTACACAACATCAACAACAACAACAACAGAAGTGAACTAAAATACGATGGAACAATTAAAGCCTTCCAGTGAATTTGTTTAGAAGGGAAGCTAGCTGGAAATTGGATAAAATGGATTCAAACTTTCGAACTCTTTCTCGTCGCCAGTGGAATAAGTGACAAAGCTGAGAAAGTTCAGTGCGCCACTTTCCTCAACGTGGCCGGAGAAGATGCTCGCGCCATATATAATGCGTTCGATTTTGCTGAGGAAGGTGACGAACACAAAATTGAGATATTGAAATAGAAATTCAAACAGTACTGCGAACCACGAAAGAACTTGCCATTTCTGCGCCACCAATTCTTCTCGCGATCACAAGGAACACGACCGAAACAATTGAATCCTTCGTTACTGATCTGAAAAACAAAGCCAAGAATTGTGAGTTCGCAACGTACACTCAACGACAGCCTTATTCGTGTCCGGATCGTAGGAGGAATCAGGAGTGATCAACTGCGTGCCAGACTGCTGCGAAAAGCGGAACTTCCCTTGACAAAAGCCATTGATATATGTCGCACGAGCGAAACAAGTTCAAGCCAGATGAAACTGTTTCACGACGACAACGACAAGTTCCTGCATGTACTGGAAAAATCCACTTAGTTACAAGTACAAATTTGATCCTACAAGGTATAACCCGAAACAACAGCAGTCATTGTACGTGCCAAAGAAATGTCGAAATTGCAGTGGCAAACATTCAAGCGATCAAAATGCCTGTCCAGCTTTTGGCAACATTTGTCAGTAATAACTGTTCAAAGGAAAACACTTTGCTCGAATTTGTCGATCTAAAACAGCGCAAGGGAACAAATAAGCGTTCCAAGTCGATGTAATCGAAGAAGAGTTGGACGAATTTTTCATTGGAACCGTGCAAAACGCCAATTAAATGCAATTAAAGACTGGAACACCCTAAGTGAAGAATAATGTTTCTCAGTTTAAATCGAAATTTTTTAAATATATTAAATTTTGTATATATATATATATATATATATATAGCAAAGTGAAAAGGTGGTAAACTGCCAAGAATTTAGTGACGAGATACTGACGTTTCGAGCGGAGCCCTTCATCAGAGTAATCTTACTCTGATGAAGGGCTCCGCTCGAAACGTCAGTATCTCGTCACTAAATTCTTGGCAGTTTACCACCTTTTCACTTTGCTATATATTCAAAACACTGTCTACGCAGCACTCTACTTTATATATATATATATATATATATATATATATATATATATTATATATATATATATATATATATATATATATATATAATATATATACGCAAACCACAAGGCCTCATTCAAAACGGAAACAAAAAGAAACGCAACAGAACTGAGCAAACATATCTGGAATCTAAAAGACAACAATTTGAACTATGCTATCAAATGGAACATTTTATGCCGTGCTCCCCACTATTCTAATATCACGAAACGATGTAATTTAAATGTAATTTATAATTTAAGCTTACCACACTCATCAGATCAGTATTGCGACTGGTGTTACAAAGCGGAAACTTGATATTGTATTGATCTACAAGACGGATTAATTATGTATGACGTTATGTGAAGTTGCGGTGCATATTAAAAAGCTAATAGTTGCACAGTAAATGTTTTTTTCTATGCCTGCAAGTTGATATAAGTTCGTTTCTGCTGTTGAGTGAACATAATTCGGGGTGACAAATAATTATAAATTTTTCATAAATTTTAATTTTAATTTTAATTTTAATTTTAATTTTTTATAATTTTTCATTTTTCATTTTTATTTTGCATAAGTTACAACGTTTTGTTAAATTAGAGTAGGGTTTGCATCGCTTGATTATGTTCCATTTGATTGAGTATTGAGTATTTGATTCTTTTAAAGTCCAGATGTGCTTGCTTAGTTCAGTGGCAGATTTGCGTTTTGAATTTCTGAAAGAGCTTGTATGGTTTAAGTATCTGGTTTTAAAAGTGCCTTCAGTTAGGCCTACATAAGTTTCTTCTTTTTTGTTGTCTTCTGTGGTGACTGTAGCTTGGTAGACTATTCCTTCGGTTAGGCATTTACCAGAAAGCGGCCGTGGCAGTTGTTTTGTTGGCGGCAATTGCATTCCTTGGTGGTGGGGATAATGGTTGGGTTATTT
This sequence comes from Chrysogorgia sp. JL179-B06, assembly GCA_035772405.1. Taxonomy (NCBI): domain Eukaryota; kingdom Metazoa; phylum Cnidaria; class Anthozoa; order Scleralcyonacea; family Chrysogorgiidae; genus Chrysogorgia; species Chrysogorgia sp. JL179-B06. Next base: position 664,791 of record JAYKKM010000043.1, read on the forward strand.
TGGGTTTCTTTGACTTTGTTGAGTTCGAATTTATTGTGGGATGAAATTATGTTGTCTATATTAGGCATGCAGCTATCGCTTAATTTTAGGGTATTTCTATTGAATATTTTCCGCAAAGGATGGCTGGCGGGAAGCATTCGTTGATCGTACGCAAGAATATGTGGCCGATGTTTGTGGCGACGTTGGCACTGTAAGGTGGATTAAACCATGTGGTGTTTCTGGATCTCGGGCGTTTCGGTTTTGTTGGTTCGGGTTTGTAATTGAGTTTGTAGTCGTACCCGCTTTTCATCAGGGCTTCTTGGTATGGTGGGGTTGCTGAGTCGAAGGATTGTCTGTCGGATGAGATGTTGGAGAGTCTTCTGTTGATGGATTCTGGTATGCTGCGGATAATGGATAGCGGATGGTTGCTTTGGTGGTTGACGTATTGAGGGACGTTGTTTGGTTTAGTAAATGGCTTAAACGTTTCGGATCGTAGGTCTAATGTGATGTCTAAGAAGTCGACGGATTTCTTGTTTGCTTCGATGGTAATTCTGAGGTTGTGGTCGCCGAACGTTTTGCATATTTCTTTCTTGATGTTTTCTATTTCTCTTGGTGTCCCGTTAAATGCGACCAATCCATCATCGCGATATAGACCGACGTTGTTTCCATATTTTGGCGCAAGCTTCGACAGTATGTAAGAGCCTATCAGTTCACAGCTTTCGGCGCCATCAAAGCTACCCATCGTTACATCGAATAGCGAGTTGGATGATTTCTTGCACCACGTCTCGTTTCCGTTAAATAATAAGGATTTTTTGGCTTGGATAATGATTTCTTTCTCTTCGTCTGTTATCTCGTCATAGTTTGAGGCCCACGTTAGGGCTTCAATCAGTAGCTCTTCTGATATCGAAGGATAGAATTCCACTATGTCGAAGCAGATGAATGAGTGCGCGGGTTTGTTGGCAATGTTTTTGTACCACTTGATAACAGAGTCAGTATTTTTCCATTGGTTATATATATATATATATATATATATATATAAGTAGAGTGCTGCGTATAGACAGTGTTTTGGATATATAATAAAGTGAAAAGGTGGTAAACTAACTGCCAATATTTTTAGTGACGAAATACTGACGTTTCGGGCGGAGCCCTTCATCAGAGTAAGACGAGATGAAATAAAATAAATAGGGCCTTATGCACGTCCCCCAACATAATCATTTATTGCATTTATTGCGATAAATGCCCTAAAATCTACATCGGTGAAACTGGGCGACGCCTTTCAGACAGGTTTGCTGAACATTTTCGTCAGTCCGTGAGGAACAATGATGTTGACAAACCTGTAGCCCGCCATTTCAACAGCTCTAACCATTTGGTTTCAGACATGAAAGTCTGTCCGCAAACGGCAAGAGAAGCGTCTCATTTTTGTGTCTACTGGATTTATATCCAGTAGCGACAATAATAATAATAATATTTATTGCTTATATTGCGCAAATTAACATGTTAAAATATGATCAAATGCGCATTACACATAATTATTAATTATTATGCTATAGGCTAACTATGGTACATATGCTTACTAACATTTCCTTACAAGTTAAAAGCTTCACTAAAATAATGAGACTTTAAAAGTTTTTTAAAAATATTAAAATTCTTCTCATTTCTAATATGTGTAGGGAGACTGTTCCACACGTTGGGCGCCGCGTTCGAAAATGCTCTATGGCCCAAGGTTTTCTTTGTTTTGGCGCTCTTGTCCAATAGGAGTATACCTCCATTTGATCTTAAGTTATATCGTAGGATCTTTCTAACTTCTATTAGACTACTCAGATACTTGGGTGCCAAGCCACCAATGCATTTATGCACCAATATGGCAATCTTAAAAAGAATTCTATAATTGACAGGTAACCAATGAAGCTGTAGAGTAGGTGTAATATGGTCATACTTTGGAACATAGCTGCTGTGTTTTGTACTCTTTGTAACTTTAACAAATGGGTAGCTGAGACCCCAAACAATAAACCATTACAATAGTCAATCCTTGACATTATCACTGCCTGCACTAAGGACTTCCTGTTACCATAGTTCATAAATTTTCTGATCCGTCGGATGTTATGTAGATGGTATAACACAGACTGACAAATCTTGTTTATGTGTGTGGTCATTTTGAGATTCTCATCAAACCACGCTCCAATATTTCTGACGGACGTTGCCCTTGAGACGCACGTTTGTCCAATAGTGAGTTCAGATATATTGACCTTACTTAGTTGTGCACGGGACCCAATAACTATAAATTCAGTCTTTTTCTCGTTTAGCCTAAGCTTGTCCACTGTCATCCAAGTCTTGATATCTTTGATGCAGCTTTGAAGCGCATGTACAGCATCAAACTCACTCATTGTAGAATCCGGCTTGAAAGATAAATAAAGCTGAGTGTCATCAGCATACGCATGCGCGTCTGGGAGATGATTTTTTATAATTTCAAACAATTTGCTTACATAGATGTTGAATAATAGTGGACCCAAACAGGAAGCGACTATGTCATCGACTGGGTTTTTAGCAATTTCTTTCTTTCTTGATTTCTTTCTTGTGGTCATGCCGTCACGTGACACGAAGCTCTTACGGAGATTTGGCGGATGTTTACGGATAGACCACGTGCGATTGATGCGACAGCGAATTCATGCCAGTTGGGATTTAAATATAAGGATTCTTTGCGGTTTTTCGACATTCAGGGTAAGTAAATATGATTTTTAAGACATATATTTTCATTTAAGGTTCTAATGAAGTGACCGTAGCGTGTATTTTTTACAGCATATAGATTTCTACGTTTTATTAACATGTGATGTCCTCATGTCTTCTGGTTTCGTGATAATTTTTATAAATATAGCTAAAGCTATAAATATCTTGTTCGTTTCTCGGTTTTAAATGTTAATAAAGCATTTTTATCCCTTTATGTCTTTCAGGTGACAACGTGCTGTATATGTGTGAGGTTTATTCTCACAGGAATCATTGTGTTTGCACTGACTCAATTTCTGTCAGGCGCTCGCGTGTAAATAATCGTACAAGTTGCAGGTTCACGCTCAATTGAAATACGAGTGATTGTGCTCGATATACTATTGAATATTGCTATAGCAGTCAAAACATTCTACCTTGGCTATTGCTATAGTAGTCACAAAACTACCTTGACTATTGCTATAGTAGTCAGAAAAACTATTGACATTGACTTGTTATAACTTTTAATTTTCTGTTTTTAAAATAAAATATCAATATTATGTGTACAATAGACAAGTGTGGAGACTTTGATTTATAGTTTGTTAAAAATAAAAAAATATAAGTAGAAAATTGCTAGTACTGGACCTACTTCATATGGCATTGTTGATTGCCGAATAAATCTGTATCTGCTGACTCTCATAGCTTGTCAAGGATTGAAGGAATTAAGGGCCTGATTAAGGCTGAGGAACTATAGATGTGCTACATATTTGGACAGGGTATTTTGGCCTCCTGTAGGTACCGGAGCACAGATTACGTAATTCAAAGGAAACAAAGGTCAAAACAATAGCCCACAATACAAAGAAACCTAACACAGAATACAATGCCCTCCTACAAAGACCCGTATTTTGACAATTCCCCAGATTCGTCAAAAAGGACGATAGTAAAGGGGCTCAATATACATGTGATCACGCTGTATACACATGATCATTGTCACAGCATCTTTGCCGGGAACCAGTTATTGTTTATGCCTTATGGCAAAGTTAAAATTACAATGCTCGTGTACTCAACAGACTCAAGCTGTGGCAAACTTATCTTTTTCTAGTTTTAAATCTACATGCTATACTATGCTAATCTACTATGCTGTTTTCGGAACAAAATTTGCAATTAAACTTCTGTCAATTCCATATTTGGCATGCGTTTCTGTAACGGCTAATATCTCACACTAGCCTGTATATATCTCACACTGACTAGCCTCACAATATTGGACCTGTAGATGTTAATAGCAAAATCCAGTAGACACATGTACGCGCTGCGTACTTATTTTTAAACTTGGCACCAAACATCCTCTTGGTCTTAATGAACGGTTTTCTTTTATTTAGTTTCCTACAAGTTTTTAGTTATTTTAGTTTGCTTGGAACTTTAAAATTTTTTTTTATTATTAGCTTGTGCACTTTTATTCCTTTTCAAGTTTTTGTTTCTTACGTACCGCTTTACTATCGCCTAATCCTCTTGAATATTGGACCTTTCATTTCTCCCCCCCCCCCCCCCCTCAGTCTGTTTGCTGATCGACTGTAAAAATAGAAAATGATTTAACTTTTCGCATCTCATTAATTATTCGTTTGTTTATCTCCCGTGCATTTGATTGGCTACTTTCTACTTGTAACACCCTTTTGGCATATATATATATATATATATATATATATATATATACATATATATATATATATATATATATATATATATATATATATATATATATATAATATATATATATATAATTTTCTTTAGATGCAAAGAGGATTTATTAATGGTTTAAAAATTGTTGTAAAGCCTCCTGCATGTATACAAGAGCCGGTGATAAGCTCGCTACTTGACGAAGTCCTGCGAGAGGCTTCGCTCTACTTCGTCGAAGATGAGATGTCTTTCTGTAGAGATTTGAGAGTCGGGGCGATGTATAAATATGTATATGATATTTGACTGTTCTGACCGTGTCTCAATGGCTCACTGGTTAGAGCGCCGATGCGTTGATTCGGAGACCTCGGGTTCGATTCCGGGTTGGGGCAGTCAAATTTTCATATACATATATTTGACCATATATATATATATATTAAGCCCTATTTATTTTATTTCATCTCGTCTTACTCTGATGAAGGGCTCCGCTCGAAACGTCTTGACCGTTTACTACCTTTTCACTTTATTATATATATATATATATATATATATATATATATATATATATATATATATATATATATATATATATATATATATATTATATATATATATATAAATATATATATATATATATATATATATATATATATATATATATATATATATATATATATATATATATATATATATATATATATATATATATATATATATATATATTTTATATATATATATATATATATATATATATATATATATATATATATATATATATTCAGACTATACACTAGTCTCAATACCCCTGGAATTCTGCGCGGGAATCCACTGGTCGAGACGAGCAGCCTTGCCCCATGCAGGGCCTGGGACGCCCTGGGAATATAAAATAGACACAAAATAATGAAAAACGTGCTTTGTTTCGCTGATTGAAATTTGAAACGTTTTTGATTGGTCGCTTGAAATGTCCGTGCTCCATTGAGAAATACGAGCAATAATTCAGTATAAGAATTCCCAGCCACTTTTTAAAGCACATTAAAAGGTAAAAATTGAGACCGGGATGCTATAAAATCTGGATAAAGTATGATGTCGAATTAGGGTTATATTGTATGTATATACTTAACTGTTCTTTGTTATCAAATTCAATGATAAACTTTCCTTGGTTTTCATCAAATATCTTAATTACGTAGAATCCATTGTGGCGCGGTGTTTCTGATAGTGTTTGCCTGTGATATTCAAATGCAAGTTTGTGATCATATGAGTCTTCCTTATTGGTTAATTTGCTCGTGAATTATTAATGATTTTAATAATGTATGATTTTAACTCTATGATCTGTACAGCTGTAAAGCTCCCTTATTTAAGCTATAATATTTTTCTAATCTTTTGTATAATGAAATTCTTGCTTTCAGTTAAGCACACCAAACCCGTAAATCACAGTTAAAATGTTTACATTGTTCAGGATCTTTGTATTCTTCAGAATTTAAAGATTCTACATTTTTTTAATTTGGCCATTTATATAGTGTTCTGTAAAGATGTTTTTTCCACAAATGCTATAGTAAAAACCCGCTAACAAGAACCTACATTTTACCCAATCAGTTTACCCATTTTACCCATGTTTCTGAATTCTGCTGAAGAAATAAGACGTAATTGAAATGTGGATGATATATTTGAACCTTATACTATGCAATCATTGACAAAATTGTTGAAACAACGGTATCACAATAGGTTTCCTGGCCCCTTCCCCCCTAAACACCGGCTTAATGTTGTAAAACCCCAAAACGCTAACGGTTTTTGCAACAATCACGTTGTTACCTGATATTACTCTGCATAACGCTTAACAAATAAAATGTAATGACATGGTATTTGGTTTGAAGTTGCCTAGCAAGTTTGCATATGTTTAGTGTCGCTGGGACAGTTACACCTGTGATCTATATCTATTCAAATAACGCGACTAAACTGATGTGGCGATAATATAATAGTTAATTTAACTTATATATATATAGGTGTAGTTACATTAGGATAAATGTTACTAGTTACCAGTAAAAGTTACAGAACAAAAGTTACTTAAGTAACTAGTTACAGTCAAAAAGTTACTTTCATAAATTTGTAACTAGTTACAAAGTTACATTACTTGGTTTGGCACTGGACGCTGGTTAATTACATATACTGACCAAATCAATACAAGTTGTGACTTAAAGAAAGTAAAGCTATGAAAAGTAAATGCATGGACATATTTTTGACGCAAATTTAATAACAAAGTTAGGCAAGCCGAGCACTTGTTTCGGCAAACAAAGTAAACAAGTTGTCATGTTCGTTATTTAAAGTGGAACATATATTAGTCAAATACGGCGCCCATGCATTAGTGATACCAACTGCGAATACATCTTGCTGTGTTTATACTGTATCATCAAGTTCCTGCAGGCTGTAGTGTCAGTGAATCGACAAAGAAAGAGGACAACCGCACGCATATATATTGACCAGAATGCATTGCAGAAATATCGAACGGAGAATAGACCCTGGGTACAAATTTGAACGACGCCCTGCTTTTATATATAAAACGAATAAAAGTCTAAACTAATAAAACTATTCTGAAATAGCAAAAAGTAACGGCGCGCCGTCAGCGGCAAATGTAACTAGTTATCGTTACTCTTTATTTCGAAATTTTGTAACTAGTTACGGTTAAAGTTACCTTCTCAAAAAACGTAACCTGCAGTTACCGTTACAGTTACTCAAAAAAGTAACGATTACTTATAACTAGTTACTTGTAGTAACGAAGTTATTCACAGCACTGCGTAAAGTGTATGAAAGATCAGCATATATAGGTATGGTAAAGTATACTAATAGTCATTTCTCCTAAACAATAAAATAATCTGAACCCAATCAATGTCAAATAAGTAGCGCGAAGGGCAAAGAACAGGTTCTAATACCCTTTGCTCCTGCTGCGCGATTTAATTGGAGGCTGAAATTTTAATAAAAATAATTTTTTCACGTATTTGACGACATTCATTATAGTTTGAATAGAAATATCAAAGACCAGCAAATATACCTAAGAGTTCTTAGGTATACAACATTTTAGTCGAATATTTTAATATAGCTAACGACGTTTCGTTGTATATCACAACATCACCAGAGAAGATTAACAAAATAACAATATATATATATATATATATATATATATATATATATATATATATATATATATATATATACTAGAATATATTGTGTCCAGTACACAGCATACAAAGTGCTCGATACCGAAATCGGTAGAGCGAGTTATAAAAGTTTAACTTCAAAAGTTCTCTGCTGCTCGGAGTTTCACGCTATGTGCGATCTTCAGGCAACTGAAGATTATTCAATTCAACTATTCTTTATATGGCATCCCAGGGTTAAAGGTGTCATTTTTTTTCTTGTGCGTCGTGTATTCCATAAATAGAATTTGTTTTCGTGGCGGCATTTTGAAACAAATTCGGAACGTTTGTTGAGTAGATTTTCATTTTTCGCTTTTAAAATGCATAACTTTTCTTCCAAGCAAAGGTTACATTGCTTTGCTCCAATCTGGTATGCGGTGGCACGTTTTAAAATTGACCATTTCAAAGAGAAGATGCGTCGACTTTTCTTGAGATCCCAAATGTATTTGGATAGTTCTGTTTCATTTGAGTGTTTTTCGTCGCGGAAAGATTTGGTATGGTTTCTGTACCGCACTTTGAATTCGTTGCATGTCATTCCAATATATTTCTTTGTTTCGGCGTTGTCTGTTGTTGTTACTTCGGCTTTGTATATCACGTTGGTGGCTAAACAATTTTCTGGAATCGAGCATTCTTCCTTTCTCCGGCAGTTGCATTTACTTTGTGTTGGCACATCGTTAGGTTTTGTTTTTGAAAGGATGTGGGTGTTGTGTGCGATGATGGCAGCTTTCATGTTTGGCATGCATGCAGCTATAGCTGACTTTCACGGTGTTCATATTGAAGATTTTGTGGAGTTTGTTGGTTCTCCGGAAATGTTTATCGATAAGGTTTAGAAATCTGCGGCCTACGTTGGTTTTCACGTTTTTGCTGAATGGTGGGTTAAACCATATAATCTTTCTTCGTCGTTGTCGTCTCGGAGTCGCGTTGGAAAAGGCTTCGTCATCAGGTATGTCAAGTTGTCATCAAAGTAATTGCTGCGTTTGAGGGCATCCTGGTATGCTGGGGCCGCCGCTTGAAATGTTGGTTCGTCGCATTCGCTTGTTGATTGAAGTTGGGAGCTGTCTCAGAATCGAAGGTGGGTGGTTTGATTGGCTGCGGATGTAGAGTGGTTCGTCGTTTGGCTTCCTGTACGGTTGAAATGTGCCGTTATGTAAGTTGAAGGTGATGTCGAGGAAGTTAACGACTTTCTGGTTTGTTTGCACGGTGATTTTAAGTCCGAACTCCGAAGCTATTGAAGATCTCTTTTAATGTTTTTCTCGATTTGTCAGCTTGCCTACCGTTTACGTTCTTCAATGCAGCTAGGCCGTCGTCTCTGTATAGTCCGATGTTTTCGTGTCCGAATGTTTCTCCTAATTTTTCTAGGATGAACAAACCAACGAGCTCACATATCTCTGCTCCGTCACATCAAATGTGCTTGTGCTCCCTTTCTTAACCCATGGTTTCTCTTCGTTAAACAGCAGTGACTGTCGCGCGTGTTTGATGACCTTTATTTGTTGGTCTGTGATGGCGGTTTGCTTGCTGGCCCAGGTGATTGCTTTGTTGAGTAAATCTTCGGTGATGGAGGGGTAGAACTCGACTATGTCGAATGACATGAAGGTGTGATTGCTTTTCTAGTCAATGCTGTTAAACCATTCGATGACGGCATCAGAATTTCTCCACTGGTTTACGTGGTTGAGGGATCAAAGATTGGAGTTGATTTGATCCAGGAAAACTTTGCTTACTTTGCCTAACTCGCTCTTTGCCGGGTTGATCAATTTACATTTTGGGTGGTTTTCGAAATTTTGTTTGTGATCTTTAAGTGAGATAAATGCCTGCTTCTTCGCCATGGTTTGTATCCTGTTGCATATATTAAGTTCATTCGCTATGTCTTCTGAATCTCGGTTGATGCTATCTACGATCGCTTCGTTTCCTAGTTTGTAGTTCGTTGTTATGTTGTTTGTTAGTAGATGGTTGTATTTCTGCGAGTCCATTTCGTATATATTTCTTGTTTTGTCGGCGAAGACTAAGACGTTGGCTGTTGATTGTATTTTCTTAGCATCGCTCGCTAGAGTCGGTTGAGGAACTGGTCGTTGACATTTCGGAATTCAAGGTTCTCTATCATCTTTAGCATATCTTCTTCGAAATCTTTTAATTCTTTGAGTTGCGGAAGATTATTTCTCGACTTCAGTCCAAACTTGTTATCGGTGGCTTCATTGCTTCCGTTAATGAAGAAGTGTGCTTTCCATCTCATACGCTTTATAACTCTTTCGACTTTCGGAATAATCATTTTTCTGTATAAATATGCCATATATGCCATGCCATATAAAGAATAGTTGAATTGAATAATCTTCAGTTGCCTGAAGATCGCACATAGCGTGAAACTCCGAGTAGCAGAGAACTTTTGAAGTTAAACTTTTATAACTCGCTCTACCGATTTCGGTATCGAGCACTTTGTATGTACTGGACACAATATATTTCTAGTATTTATACAGCTCCTGTTCTCAGTTGAGCACTGTAGTTTGTCCGTGTACTCACCTCCAACAAACTCCAAAATGAAGAAGATTCAATTCAACTATTCCTTGAAGAACATCCCTCTACCTAAACTAGATTTATACAGAAAAATGATTATTCCGAAAGTCGAAAGTGTTATAAAGCATATGAGATGGAAAGCACACTTCTTCATTAACGGAAGCAATGAAGCCACCGATAACAAGTTTGGACTGAAGTCGAGAAATAATCCTCCGCAACTCAAATAATTAAAAGATTTCGAAGAAGATATGCTAAAGATGATAGAGAAGCTTGAATTCCGAAATGTCAACGACCAGTTCCTCAACACTCTAGCGAGCGATGCTAAGAAAATACAATCAACACCCAACGTCTTAGTCTTCGCCGACAAAACAAGAAATATATACGAAATGGACTCGCAGAAATACAACCATCTACTAACAAACAACATAACAACGAACTATAAACTAGGAAACGAAGCGATCGTAGATAGCATCAACCGAGATTCCGAAGACATAGCGAATGAACTTAATATATGCAACAGGATACAAACCATGGCGAAGAAGCAGGCATTTATCTCACTTAAAGATCACAAAGAAAATTTCGAAAACCACCCAAAATGTAGATTGATCAACCCGGCAAAGAGCGAGTTAGGCAAAGTAAGCAAAGTTTTCCTGGATCAAATCAACTCCAATCTTCGATCCCTCAACCACGTAAACCAGTGGAGAAATTCCGATGCCGTCATCGAATGGTTTAATAGCATTGACCAGAAAAGCAATCACACCTTCATGTCATTCGACATAGTCGAGTTCTACCCCTCCATCACCGAAGATTTACTCAACAAAGCAATCACCTGGGCCAGCAAGCAAACCGCCATCACAGACCAACAAATAAAGGTTATCAAACACGCGCGACAGTCACTGCTGTTTAACGAAGAGAAACCATGGGTTAAGAAAGGGAGCACAAGCACATTTGATGTGACAATGGGGAGCTTTGACGGAGCAGAGATATGTGAGCTCGTTGGTTTGTTCATCCTAGAAAAATTAGGAGAAACATTCGGACACGAAAACATCGGACTATACAGAGACGACGGCCTAGCTGCATTGAAGAACGTAAACGGTAGACAAGCTGACAAATCGAGAAAAACATTAATAGAGATCTTCAATAGCTTCGGAGTTCGGACTTAAAATCACCGTACAAACAAACCAGAAAGTCGTTAACTTCCTCGACCTCACCTTCAACTTACATAACGGCACATTTCAACCGTACAGGAAGCCAAACGACGAACCACTCTACATCCGCAGCCAATCAAACCACCCACCTTCGATTCTGAGACAGCTCCCAACTTCAATCAACAAGCGAATATCAAAACTTTCATGCGACGAACCAACATTTCAAGCGGCGGCCCCAGCATACCAAGATGCCCTCAAACGCAGCAACTTTGATGACAACTTGAGTACTTGACATACCTGAATGACGAAGCCTTTTCCAACGCGACTCCGAGACGACAACGACGAAGAAAGATTATATGGTTTAACCCACCATTCAGCAAAAACGTGAAAACCAACGTAGGCCGCAGATTTCTAAACCTTATCGATAAACATTTCCCGAGAACCAACAAACTCCACAAAATCTTCAATATGAACACCGTGAAAGTCAGCTATAGCTGCATGCCAAACATGAAAGCTGCCACCATCGCACACAACACCCACATCCTTTCAAAAACAAAACCTAACGATGTGCCAACACAAAGTAAATGCAACTGCCGGAGAAAGGAAGAATGCCCGATTCCAGAAAATTGTTTAGCCACCAACGTGATATACAAAGCCGAAGTAACAACAACAGACAACGCCGAAACAAAGAAATATATTGGAATGACATGCAACGAATTCAAAGTGCGGTACAGAAACCATACCAAATCTTTCCGCGACGAGAAACACTCAAATGAAACAGAACTATCCAAATACATTTGGGATCTCAAGAAAAGTCGACGCATCTTCTCTTTGAAATGGTCAATTTTAAAACGTGCAACCAAAGCAATGTAACCTTTGCTTGGAAGAAAAGTTATACATTTTAAAAGCGAAAAATGAAAATCTACTCAACAAACGTTCCGAACATGTTTCAAAATGCCGCCACGAAAACAAATTCTATTTATGGAATACACGACGCACAAGAAAAAAAAATGACACCTACTTTTAACCCTGGGATGCCATATAAAGAATAGTTGAATTGAATAATCTTCAGTTGCCTGAAGATCGCACATAGCGTGAAACTCCGAGTAGAAGAGTACTTTTGAAGTTAAACATATATATATATATATTTATCATTTATAGACCTGGAGCGAGGGGAATTCGACGAAATATTACCCCGAGGGATGATATATCCCGAGGGCGAAGCCCGAGGGATATATCATCCCGAGGGGTAATATTTCGACGAATTCCCCGAGCGGAGGGTCTATAAATGATATATTATACCGAAACAATCTTGAATTCTGTCTTGCAACGTCTAGAAACGTCTTGGAACGTCTTGTTGTTCCTCCATTGTTTACAGGCTCGTCTTGGTTTACGTGCGAGTACTGGGTACGAACGGGGTATTCGAACTCGAATTCCCCGCTGATTACGTCATCAGCGGGTAATTCGAACTCGAATTCCCCGCTGATGACGTCATCAGCGGGGAATTGGAGGTTAAAGCGGGGAATTCGAGTTTAAATTGACTGGTCACGTGGTACAAATCTAGCTCTTTGATTGGACAATTTATAGTTGAGGTATAATATATATATATTATATAGTACAATCTACATATATATATATATTATATATATATATATATATATATATATATGGATACATATTCAAATATAAAGCGAGTGTAAGATTACATAAACGGTCAAATAGATAAACTGTAAAGATTACAAACGGTGAAAATTTAAAGTTCAAAATTTGAAAGTCAAAGCAATTATTGATATTATATTACATAGAGTGAGTATATATATCAAGCTATTAATAGCGGAAGAGAGATTAGAATAATGAAAGTGCAGTATAGAGCTGACATTAGCAATATAGCTGATATTAACATTCATTAATAGAGCTGATATTAATATTCATTATATGCTAAATTCGTACAATCATTGACAAAATTATTGGAACAAAGGTATTACAATAGGTTTCCTGGCCCCGTCCCCCCTAAACAGTGTTGTGAAAGCCCATATCGTTAACGGTTTTTTCTCAGTTGTTTCCCAATATCTTTCCATCATTGTGAAGGCAACATTGAATAGGGGAGTTGGGTATCCTGTTGAAGTAATTTATTAAATTTCCCATAACAATTATGGATATACATTCTTGAATTTGTTCCAACTAATTTTGTCAATGATGGTAGATTTTGTTTTCCATTTCAATCCTCATTTAGTTTATTGAACGAAAGGCGAGAGAAAAGATCCAATTCCGCAAATAACGTTACAGTCATTATTAGTATATATATTGTTAAAATTGAATCTTTGTAAAACATTAACGAAAAGTTCCAAACTAAAAATATTTTGGTATGTGATTATTTACTTCATGTATATATATATATATATATTATATATATATATATATTATATAGTACAATCTACATATATATATATATATATATATATATATATATATATATATATATATATATATATATATATATATAATATATATATATATATATATATATATATATATATATATATATATATATATATATATATATATATATATATATATATATATATATATGTATAGGTTATTGAACCGACCGAGGTCAATTAGTTGTTTATAAACCGAGGGCGTAGCCCGAGGTTTATAAACAACTAATTGACCGATTCAACTAATTACCCAACAAAGGAGGTTTCCTATTGGGATTTCACTTTGACGTACATAATTTAAATTTTAAAATAAGCTATTGAATGCATTAAAGATCAATTTCAATAGATTATTATTTTTATTTAAATTACGTACGTCAACGTGAAATCTCTATGGACTTTGCGATTTACATAAAATTGCTGGGCAATTAGAGACTCGTGGTCAGTGAGAATTTTAGAGAGCAACATGTAATTAGGGTGGATGCCTCCGATAGTGACGAGGAGTTTTGGATAACTCAAAGTACATCATTTTCGCGAAAAGATGAGGAAGGTTCGAGTGTGGGCTCGGAGCAGTTTGATGAAAACAGATTGGTAAAAACTACTGCAACAAATCGTGATGAATGTGAAGCAAGGAAGAGTGTAGAAGGCCGTTATGAAGACAATTGTTGTTTACCTCTTCAAGGAAATTTGGATAGTTTTCTGGATGACGTTGAAGAGCCGAAACGAAAGAAATTGTGCAGTGAAAAGTCTGAGCAAAGTAATGAAGATTGTGGCGAACGCGTTGGTGGGAAGTGCGTGTTTAGTCGGTGTAATTTCTATTTTGGAAAGAATTAAGGCACGAGTGAATAAAACAGTAATAGTTGCGTGTTTATTTCTTGATAAAATGAGTTGTTTTTGTTCGTTTGGGTCGTGCATTTTGTGCTATGACTGGAAACAGTGCTGTATACAGGTTATAGCACCGTGCTATATGCAGTATATAGCACCGTGCATTCTGTGTGTTTGCTCCCTTTGTTGTTTGTATTGTGCAGTTCACTCAGCCCCGCTCTCCCCTGGGAATATTCAAATTCTGCCCCCTTCTTTTAGGACACTAAATGACATATTCGGGATATTAGCGATATATATCCCGCGGTAGATCAAACAAAACCGACTTAGTTGGGTAATAAATATATATATATATATATATATATATATATATATATATATATATATATATATATATATATATATATATACTGTATATGCACGTTAAAAACTAGTCTTGACATTCTTTGTGATCTTGATGTTCCTCACAATGTTGGCAACCAACAGTAAGACCAGCAGAAATCATGCGCGTCATTACATCACTGGTCATTTGTAGTTGTTTGGGGACCTTAGTTAATTGGTCAAACTGTTTAAGAACCACGGCACATGAACGACAAGGTTTTACAGGAAGTGTGTATATAACTTTTGAAGCTTGCTCGAACGCCTGCACAGTGATCTCCCTTCCTTTTGAGAAAATATTTTCGCGCGGGTTGTTGCGAATAGTAGCGTCTGTTATTGACACAACTTGCTCTGCGCAATTTCCATGCCCAACGTCTCGGGTTTCTTCAGGAATGGAATCCAAGATTTTCGTTTGCTTGCTTCCCATTGTTTCGCGCAATTTATTCCTCTGGAGACCTTTCACGGGCGCAGAACCAAATGCATTTCCTGCAGTATCTTGAGTGACGCATATCTTGCCCGGACGTTTTTTGTTACTGAGTTTCCCAACTATTTTCTGAATATCTTGTCTAGCTGCTACTTTAGCCGCCGTGTGATCTAACATATTACCTGAATCTTTAGGTTTCCAAATATTTTTAAATTCAGGATGCCTTTCAGCCTTTCCTCCATCAAATGAGAAACTATTTTCTCTGGATCTCGTAAATTTTGTCAAATCATTCGAGAACAACTCGGCTTCTGAGGAAAATGACTCAGATGGCGCCCTAGACCGTTTGGAAGCAACCACTTTCGGCTGCTTGTGATTTGGCTTTAGAACCACTTTCGGCTGCTTGTGATTTGGCTTTAGAACCACTTTCGGCTGCTTGTGATTTGGCCTTAGAGCCACTTTCGGCTGCTTGTGATTTGGTTTTAGAACCACTTTCGGCTGCTTGTGATTTGGCTTTAGAACCACTTTTGGCTGCTTGTGAATTGGTTTTAGAACCACTTTCGGCTGCTTGTGATTTGGCTTTAGAACCACTTTCGACTGCTTGTGATTTGGATTTAGAACCACTTTCGGCTGCTTGTGATTTGGATTTAGAACCACTTTTGGCTGCTTGTGATTTGGCCTTAGAACCACTTTCGGCTGCTCGTGATTTGGCTGCATTTTTTGCAGCTCTTGCTTCAGTTATCGCTCCCACTGTACTCCCAAACAATCCACTGCCGACAACTGCACCAACATCTTCGACTTTTCCATTGTCAATAACTTGTACTATTGCGCATGTGCTTGCTCCTGAAATTCCACCAAATACGGCTCCAGTTGCTGCGGAAGCCACGACACCTAATGGAGCTGCTAGTCCTGCAGTCGCCATTGTCACTCCAACACCAGCAGCTGTAGCACCAAATTTGAGTGTTGCTTTCAAAGCCCCATTTGCAAGTTTCTCAGCTCTTTTATAATTACCGTCGCGTTCTGCTTTAATTGCACATACCGTTCCACCAATTACGCTGCTTTCGACGTATTTTCCCCATCTTCCTCGAGCGGATTTAGTGTCGCCACCGCCTATTACATCCCCAAGAGACTCCCCACAAACTGCAAGCTCATGAAAAACTGGTACATCTCGGAGAACTCCACCCAAAAGTATAGCCTTACCGGTTGCTCGCCCCATTCCTTTTAAATACTCCTCGGCTTTTCCATCATTGCCTTTGATTACTTCTGCTACAGCAGCACCACACGATCCAATAACGCTCTCTTTAGCATAATCGTGCCATCGTTCACGGGCTTTCTTTGGATTTCTAGTAATAGCGTCACCAAGCGACATAAAAGAAGTACTCACCTCCTGGATAACAGGAATATTTCCCATATTTTTTCACGTTTCCTATTATAAGTTAAACGATAATGGAAATGAACAAAATGTACTTAAACGATAAAACATTTAATAACTTTCAAAGTCTCGATTTAATAATTTTCCGTTTTTCCTAAATAAACAAGTTTACTAATAACTGATTTCAATCAATTATACTTTTTCCTGATTGGCTAATAACACTAGTATTGAAACTTTTTTGCCTTCGCTCGGCCGGTTCTAGGCCAAAGACCGCGTTTAGTTCCTTATGTAGAACAATATTTTGGGCTAATTTTTTGAAATTTATTGTGTAACCAGGTCTTATTCAAAATGGCCGCCAGTATTAGCTAAAAGGGGAGATATATAATCGTCAGAATTTTGTCACTTAACCATGTAAATAACCACTAACCCCAAAACAACAAAGATCCTAACCCTAACCCCCCACCTAACGAGCTTTCTAACCCTAACTCGCCGCCTAACGAGTTTTCTAACCCTAACCTGCAGCCTAACGAGTTTTCTAACCCTAACCATAATATTGGCTGCCAAATTTTGTATAAGGCCTGGTTACCCAGGACATCTCGAAAAGTGAGCCCAAAATATTATTTGGCGTCCCTTACACGCGAGATACAAGGCATCGTGCTTACAGATCTCCGTATAACTGGACTGCAGGTGCGTGAAGAAAAAAGTGTCTCATTTTGCTAAACAAAATGGCGGAAAATTGGGTCCTTGTTCTCATGGGAGCGATCACTGACAAAAAATTTGAGACTATATAATTGAGAAAGTCTGTGGGCTCGAGTTTGATATGTTTTTGACTTTTTAGTTGAAAAGGGTTTTTCCACTAATTTATTAGAAATACGTTCCGCAATAACCCCCCACCCCTAGAGTTTCTTTTTCCCATCCATGGTCCCCAGTGCCCAGGTGAGCTCGGCCAATATGTACTCGATTTCAATTCTGAAAACAGTTTTGGAATTACCGAGTCTAAATACATAACATACGTGTCTATTATATTACGAGAACGTGCTATACCCTTCGTAAAAAACGGTTTATGTACTTTTTTCGGCAATCAGCCAGCCGCTTCGTCGTATATTATTTTGAACGTTATCTCGATCAATATTCAACCGTTTTTAATTCTGAAAATAGATTTGGAATTAGAATTTGGAATTATTTGGAATTAGTCTAAAAACATAAGACACGTACCTATTATATTACACAAACGTGTATACACCACTCGCCAATGGCCGCCCTTCGCCCAAAATCCAAATATTGCCCGATTCAAACGGATCACACAAACAACTTTTTACTTGCTGATAAGGAATTGGTCCTACCATGCTCCACTGATGAGCTATGGAACAGCGAAAACACGTGTCTGTAGCTTGTACTATATATATATATATATATATATATATATATATATATATATATATATATATATATATATATATATATATATATATATATAATATATATATATATATAATATATATATATATATATATATATATATATATATATATATATATATATATATATATATATATATATATATATATATATATATATATATATATATATATATATATATATATACTATTGTTAACTATTGTACTATTGTACTATTGTACTATTACGCTCCTTCACTTCGGTGTTGTTGAGCACTCTGTGAAGTTGGTGTAGGTGTCCTTTAGCGATAATGCAACGCCCACTACCCTTGTGGTAGTTTGAGCACTCTGGCCCTATACCGCTTCACGCTCTCTAGATGTGCGCATGACCGCTGTTTATCCCACAAGTGGTTGTCACTGGTAATCGTTTGTGTATAATTAGTTCTCATGCCCATATCTAGATTGTACCAAGCTACACTGATGAGCTGTGGAACAGCGAAACACGTGTCTGTAGATATTGTACTATTACGCTCCTTCACTTCGGTGTTGTTGAGCACTCTGTGAAGTTCGTGTAGGTGTCCTTTAGCGATAATGCAACGCCCACTACCCTTGTGGTAGTTTGAGCACTCTGGCCCTATACCGCTTCACGCTCTCTAGATGTGCGCATGACCGCTGTTTATCCCACAAGCGCGGTTGTCACTGGCAATCGTTTGTGTATAACTAGTTCTCATGCCCATGTCTAGATTGTACCAAGCTACACTGATGAGCTGTGAAACAGCGAAACACGTGTCTGTAGATATTGTACTATTACGCTCCTTCACTTCGGTGTTGTTGAGCACTCTGTGAAGTTCGTGTAGGTGAAGAAATACTGACGTTTCGAGCGGAGCCCTTCACTAAATTCTTGGCAGTTTACCACCTTTTCACTTTGCTATATATTCAAAACACTGTCTACGCAGCACACTACTTTTTACTACTCTCTCTCTCTCTCTCTCTCTCTCTCTCTCTCTCTCTCTCTCTCTCTCTCTCTCTCTCTCTCTCTCTATATATATATATATATATATATATATATATATATATATATATATATATATATATATATCTATATATATATATATATATAAGTTGAAGCTGCACTGTCAGTTGCCTGAAGATCGCATTACGCGTGAAACTCAGAGTAGTGACGAAAACATTCTAACTCTTTTATATATATATATATAATATATACATACAAACATTTCGTGAGAATCTGCCGCGGCGAGATTATCTTTACGACCTCGCTTGCTAGGGGATTACATATAGATATATATATAGATTATATATAGAACGTCGTATCCAAACAGAGAAAAATTCTCTGTTTGGATACGACGTTTTCTCGCGGTTTATTATTTTTAATTACCGTAAGTTGTTGCCTACAGTCATGATGAATACCATCTTTTTGTAAGGGCAGTTACGAAATTTGTTATCGAAATTCAAAAGAAATGTTTTACAGTACATATTTGATTGTTTTCGGTATTTTCGGGTTTGTGTTTGCTTCATTTCTTGTGGCTTCAGACTTTAGTCACTTGCTTGTAGCTGGAACACACTGTCATTTGCAAACATTCTAATGCACAAATATATTCTTAATCAGATTTATTATGTGTTTCAGTAGAACGCAATTGCATGTTTAACAACATAGAATGAGGACTAAAAGATATTGTACATGCCATTCACAGATTTTACTTGCACGTCTTGCCCGTTCATTATTGAAAATTTTTGCAAATCTTATTTGGCTTTAGAACCATGACTTTCGGCTGCTTGCCGAAAAATTTTTATTTTCATTTTCACGCTTGGATTTATAAAAACTGCGTCTGCGATTCATTATAAATCCAATTATAAATATCGGTTAGTGGTCGCTCCCATGAGAACAAGGACCCAATTTTCCGCCATTCTGTTTGGGAAAATGGGACACTTTTTGTGACTCAAGCCAATAGGAGCAAGCAATCCAGTGTTTTTTATATACCCGCAGATATATATGTTATTGTAACGTAAACTACTTGTTTCTAAAATTACTGTTAATAGATATAAAGTTTAAATAAACTGTCAAAACCGAATGTCACATTGCATCCTGTTCGTCTCTTGCGATCTCTTGTATTCTCAATTACGCTGCTGCTGCTCGTTTTGGTCTGAAGATCGGGGCTACTGGGTTGAGCTTTACTTTTGGTAATATGTCACACGATAATTCCAAATGGTACAACTGCTGAATTGCTCTTTCTAAGACTCTTTCTCCGCTCTCACTTTCGCTGCACGTACAATGTTGTCTCTCCCAGTGATAAGTTCCTGCACAATCCCGAGTTTCCATTGATTACGATTTCGCTGATCTCCTTGGTCAATTACCACATCCCCGACTGACGGATGAGTTGTATGCTCTCCTCCAGCGCGTCGGTGCTGCTCACGAAGATTACGGACATATTCCTTAGTCCATCGGTTCCACATCACATCCTTACAATGGGCAATGTATCTTGCTCGTCTTCTTAGCTTTGTCTCTGGAATGTGATGTACTTCTAGTTCAGGAATGGTGTTAGGGTGTTGTATGGCATTCGGAGTAAGTACAGGTAATTGTATGTCATCTTCCAGATACTCCAGGGGTCGATTATTTAAAGAGCACAATTTCTTCTAATTCTTTCCATCGCAAGGTGCCATTGCCTATTACAGTATTTAAGGAGGATTTGAATACTCTAATCGCTCAAATTGGCCATCCTACCATGGGGCCTTGCTGAGATTAAAACGCCACTTGATTGACTGTCGCGACAAATAATCGTGGAACCTCTCATCTTTCCGCACTTGTTCGAGCCATTTAGCGTGGGCTATATTTCGTGACTGCGTGTCATGGAATTACAACCCAATTTCGTCGCTCCAGTTCCTAGCCTGCGTGCAGACTCTACAATCCAGAATGATATGTGGATTAGTTTTAAGAGGTCTGTCGCTGTCCCTCCGCTAGTCAGCATTGGAGGAACTATATTGGAAAGGATTACGGAATTTAAGCTACTGGGTGTTGTTATGCAAAGTGATCTTAAATGGAACATGCACGTATCCTCCATAATCAAGAAAGCTAGTAAAAGAATGTATCACGTGAGAGCTTGTAGGATGGCAAATCTCCCAAAAGATATTGGGTTTACCATCTATTGTACAAAAATAAGACCCCTGCTTGAATATGCAGCACCAATCTGGGGAGGTCTGCCTATTTATCTAAGGGAAGATCTGGAAAGAGTCCAAGATAGATGCCTAGATATCATTGGTTTGCCAAGGGACACCGTTGAGCCGCTTGCTGTTAGGCGTGATCTTATAACAAGAAAAGAATACAAGAAAATATTGGATTTAGATATCCATCCCTGCAATCGCTTTATCTGCGAAGCTGTAGATCATAGTTATAATCTAAGAACAGGTTCAAATCAATTTTCAGTCCCTATTTCGCATACAGATAGACATAAACTATCTTTTATCCCGAGAGCGGCTAGGCTTGAACTATCTAATTAAATTTTTATCTAAATTTTTAATGTATATTAGTATCTAGAATATCCTAATGTCCTATTTTATATTTCAATTTTAACCGCATTTCTCACTAAAGCTTCGTCTCAAATTTTTGTAA
Organism: Chrysogorgia sp. JL179-B06; assembly: GCA_035772405.1. Taxonomy (NCBI): domain Eukaryota; kingdom Metazoa; phylum Cnidaria; class Anthozoa; order Scleralcyonacea; family Chrysogorgiidae; genus Chrysogorgia; species Chrysogorgia sp. JL179-B06. The sequence goes on from JAYKKM010000043.1 coordinate 686,426, forward strand.
TCATAATTATCTTCTGTACATTCTTATATATATCATATATACATAATTTCATATTATTGTATATTTACAACTTTATCTATTTGTAATACCACTGTAATTCTAATGCCAAAGGTGGTAAATAAATGTTTATTATTATTATTAATGATATAGAGTCTGCGAATCAGAGGCCGAAAGCTTGTTCTGGTCACGTGGATATTTTCGAATAATTAAAATTAATATGAGTCAACCAGTTGCTTGTTATTGTGTTGCCAAGTTAGAAAAGAAAGGGATGTTAATATTATGCTCGGAAAATTTTAACGTTATGGCCGAAATTGAAAATCTCCATTTTGTGGTACAACACACATCCAAGCACATTTGCCGTTCGTGTTTGAGTTTTCTTAAACAAAGAGCAAACCAAAGAAAGAAATTGTATGCAATGAACGTCAAACTTTTGACGATGTGTCATCAGCGAAACGTCTTGTTTACGGAAACGACAACAGCTGTGCGTCTGAAAGTTTACAACCGCAAGGTTCGTCATCAAGTACAGAAGCGTCTAAACGATTTGTCGCAACAGACCAACAGCGTATGTCTTCGGTTTCATTTACCGCTGAAATGCCAGATATTTATACGTCGCCACGTCGACAAACAAGCAACATCAAGCAGTATTACAAGCTTTCATCCAACATCAACGGCGTCAACCCCTCACCGAATTTCTTCAACACAAACTGCTCGACTGCATGCCCGCTCGCGCGTGTTGTGTTTTCACCGACGCCGGATTCCCTCCAGCAAAAATAGCTGAACCTGTTATTATTTCTCTGTCAGTCCAATGGAAAAAGAGCGCGTTCAAACGATTCATCTTCGAGGTTCACAAGATCGATACACGTCGCCATGTTTACGTTTTATATTCCATCGAAATCAATTTTTTACATTAATATTTAGCAATTGACCAATCATGTGCTTTCCCCATTTTGTGGGGATTCCCACGTGACCAGAACAAGCTTTCGGCCTCTGTATCATTCTGGATTGTAGAGTCTGGCTGGCTATCCAGTTCCTAACATCGTCTACGCGCGCCTTCGTTAAATTTCTGTTTATTATATAAGTTCTTTGGCTTCGTTTGTTGCTTTAATCATAGACCTCGATGTCTGCTTTGGCGATTGCAGAGTCCGTCTTCTCGGCTGTAAAGGCCAAAAGTTTTAATTTCTCTTGTCCTTTGGAACCTTGATCTGCCATTTGTTGCTATCCCGTCGGAGGTGCCACGTGTGCTGGATTTCCTTAAATACCTCCGTAGGAACGTATCCAGAACAAGTCACAATAAGTTTTGGATTTGTTTAACTCGCTGTCCATAAAGAATATAAACAAACCGTCGCCCAGTTCCCGACATCCTGAGTAGTAAGTTAGTAAATATAACGGGTGATTTTTACTTTAACCATGCACAGCACAGCTTGTACTTGTTGCTCTCTTTCTCTCTGACTTCGAAATGATGCCAGGTATATCGGCAAGAGTTCATACGCTTATTCGAAGGACTGATATGTAAAACGGTATTAACAGTTTCTCTTTGAGATGCGGACTAACCCGTTTTCTTTTATTTTATAAAAAAAACCCAGAAACGGAGCCAAAACCTATAGACTCAATGGTACCACGGTAGCACGAGTAAAATATATCTTCTCATTTTCATTTTAAAGGATTGCCTTATACAAAGTATATAAGCCCCCAACATTGCGCAGTAATACACCAATTACTACACCAATTACTGTGAGCCATGACAAAATATGTTCTGATGTATCATTCATTTTCTCCTCATTTCTCTCAAATACAAAAATTCTTACCGTCAACAAAACTCAGACGTTGCTTCTTCGAAGCCTGCGGAAGCCAAGTGATAATTTTTAATGTCACATTCACCTATAATTTAAAGATGAGAAAGGTCATTTCGTCATACCACTTTAAAAATAACAACGCAAAACAATATATTTTGGGATTTCCCCAAATAAAGCTTGGACTTCCCAAACAATACTAGGGTTTTCCAAGGTGCTTTCCGTGTTGTGAAAACCATTTCACAAGAATAAAACAAAATAATAATGACAACATAGGATAACTGATATCCGTAAAATATATCATTAATTGCTAAGGAAATCTCGCATTGACAAAAATTAATAAGGGAAAACATTTTTATAAGATTCATGCATCATGCATGCCTTGACAGGAATTCGTTTATAACCAATCATAATGCGCGATTCTAGATTAGGAAATGATAGACAGAGAAAATAAGTCCGATGTTAAAACAATTAAGCATTTCGATCAGATTTAATTTTTTCTTTACCAAAAGGTAAGATATATAGTCGGTTTTAAGATAATTCACAACATTCAAAACGAGAATAATTCACAAAATTTAAAAGTTACCAGATCTATTTATTTAATTTTAATAACTTATTTAATCAATCAGTGCATGTATCGTTTAGGTTGGGACCATAGATCTTAACACAGAGTTTGGACAGTAAAGGGAGGTGACTTACTACTCCTTTTTTTGAGGATACGAGCTTGACAATCGCCTATGTATCGTCTGTCTACTCCAAGCTCTCCCACATTCACTAGAGCAGTGTATATACTACATACATGTACCATTATTGCACAATCCCTTAAGTTGATCGTAACGATCCACTTTTGACAGTGTTTTCGAATCGATACGTTATCGTCGTTGAATCATCGCTAACGCAAACACAACAAAATCAATGCGTTTTCAAATGAAAATGTGGAATAATACACGCGCCATAACACCAGATATCGTATTTCAAAGTTCAAAGTAAACAAACGATAAACTGAAAGTACTCCTTACGGCCTAGATTTTTTTAAAAATGGCGAAGAATTTGGTGATTTAAAGGTAAACTGTTTGCTAATCAAGGTTAATTAATCGCAAACTCAGAGAAATGTTTCTGATCCCCAGACGGGAATAGAACCCGTAACCTTCTGATCTCCGGTGAAATGCTAACTATTGAGCTACCAGGACTCAGATGGCAGAGAAGGGCACACTGTTATTTTCAACGAGTAGTTTTAACTCCAGAATCGGGGTTTAAATTTTGAGTCCAAAACAATCCGAATTTTGGAGTTAAATTACTCTTCTTTTCGTAGTTAAAAATAACTCGGCAATGAAGAGTTAATTTTACTCAAGAAATTTGGGTTAAAATTAAAAATAATCTCCATGTTTTCGAGTTAAATGCACTTGCATGTCTTTATTTTAAACACTATCGTAACAAATATTTTTACTTAAAACACAGAGCGAGCGCATAAAAGGGAGATCTCCCCCCGTCTTACGCACGAAAATTGAACTATGGCAACTGTCAAGTCGGCAATGAGTGAGTGCATGGATTATCCTCCTTCACTCAGAAATTTTTTACCCTCAATTATCCATATATATGAATTAAAAAAAGCACTAGTGTCTTTATTATATATTGCCAAAACATATAACGCCTTTTTGCAAGTTAATACAATTTAAATTTAGAACTTTTTAGCAGCAGTTGTCTGGCTTTCACCAGACAGCGGGTTCCATATTTTATAGTATTTTCACTGTCCAGCGTCGTGCAAAAACAAAGTTGTTTGTCTCGTCAAGTCGTCATTAGGAAGTAATGTTTAGACATTAATGGAGATATTCATTATCCGAACATTATTGGTGTTAGAACTGTCTTACAATTACAAGTGTGAAGCGAATAAAAAAGCGAAGGATACATATATCGCGATGAACAATAACGGTGAGACGCTAGACATATATTTGCACTGTCTAGACCTAGTTTTTCGGGGGAAATGAATACATCTTTTTTTTGTTGCTCCTATGATTTCTACACAATTATTGTTCGTTAAGTTTCTCCAATAATTTATACCTAAACTGGCAAGGGCTACCCGATTCTTGATGAAAATATTACCTATACTGGTTGAATATCAGTTCATGATCGACTTTTCTGGCTGCATTTCGTTGCATGGTAAAGTAATCACGATGTCTTTTACTGCTTGTTTTTAACTCACCCGACAGTCTTGTTTGTTATCTATGGTTATTTATCTAAGTAAAGTTTGTTTGCGAAATCTTTCGTCACTATAAAACTATTTTTGCTTCTGGTGTAATTGACATTTTTCCGCACGTATGTACACTTGTATGTACATTCGTCTAAAACATGTTTCCATTTTCAAAATTCTCATACATTGTCTGTGTCCATAGAGTTCGAAAGCTACAGCCTATCGGTATATTACGGGATGTTTTTGTTGAATACAGGATGTTTTTGTAATTGTGTTTTCCTGTGTGTTTTCCCGAATTTATTGAAAGAGTAATTTTTTCACTTATTGAAATAGTAATGATGTATTACACTTGAAACGTTTAAACAAGGGGAAAGTCCAATTTTTAAATATTAAAACAAGTAAACAAGCCTTCCACTCTTCAGTCAAAGTATGCACCGGAAGTAAAATTAGTCGTGCGAGCCAGAGACCCTGGCTATTTATGCGATCGCTCCATGTTTAACACAAGTTTGTATCAATAAAATAACTCAATATCGGTCTCTTCCTGATAAACTTGCATGGAGGCGAGCCATAGCTCGGTAAGCGAGATAGTTTTTGGCTCGTGTTTATATGAGTGAATTTCATGCCCGTCTATAGTCTCCTTCGCAAGTTGGCTGACAGAGCCTTTTTTCTCCCAAAATGTACGCCACGAAAGGCCCAAGCTCCGAAATAGTTTGGTATAACAGCGACAATCACTTGGCCAAACTCACTTGGTACAAATATACATCAGCGTTGTACCAGGACTATATCTGGTCGCTTCACCAATCATATATATTCCGTTCGTCGGACAATGATTTCCACACTACGCCACGCGAATGTCGACCATTAATTAAACATCATTGGGTTGGCTTGACAAATAAATTTGAAGTCTTTGGACAATTATACTGAAGCGTCCGAACAGCAACAAACTTGAAAGACATGTCCCTGAAGTTGAGCGGTATTAAACACGTCGAGGAAATGAAAGCATCGACAAGACCGAAGAACGAGTTTTACAGTCTTTATCCACCAATTCGTCCTCCCTTCCAAAACCGGCATCAACCATGTTCTCAGGACTGCTCCTTTTCATTCCGTGATGGCAATTTGCCTGAAGTCGGTTCTGGTTCTTCAAGCTTCGACCAGTCGTCAGGTTCGCCACGAATTAAGCGATTTAAGTTCTGGACAGCAGCGACGAATAACTTTAAGCAACGTACTTTTCTGTAATAATAGTTATACGTTTTACAATTCATTTGTATTGTTTTTGAGGCTTCACATATCTTCGAAATTTCTTTGCCGAGGCCTGCAGTTAAAAATTAATTAAAATATCGTTTGCCTAAAAACTTGATTGACAGGTTTTCGCTGTTTGTAATTTTTCTCCAATCAGATTCAAGTATTTTGCTGGCTTCTTTGTCGAGTTGTCATATACCCCCGGAAGATTTTGAAAATACTTTACAAATCATAAAATATAAGTAATATAATAAATATTCATTGAGTTGTTTGTGCGATAATATTGCCGGGCATTTTACCATTTTTAAAATACACCCGAATTCCGAAACTCGTAAAAATACTCGGCCGTATATAGGTTCGGTTCATGAGAAGTATGACGTTTGAATTAGTTGTCGAGACAACCTTCTGATTTCCTACCACGACTCAGATGACAGAGAGAATTCTACGATGTGTACTGTTTAGTACGTAGGACATACGTACTGCTAATACAGCAATCTCAATATGCCAGTACACTGTTATTTTCAACGAGTAGTTTTAACTCTTTTAAGAGGATCAAAGTTAACTCCATGCGGGTGAGTTATTTTACAGGAGTTATTTTAACTCTACTTTTTGGAATACCGTATCTGAAAGTTATCCCTTACGCCGGAGTTAACCGAGACGGTTAAACTGGGGTTTAAACGCAAACTCTTTTAGAGGAGTTAAAACTTGTCGGAGTTATTTAAACTCTATTTTGGGGGTGAATTCCTGAGATAAGATTTCAATCATAACAAACACGATCAAAATACACGCGTAAACAACAATTTATGTTTTTGTGTTCTTTATTTCTGTTTTATTAAATAATATTTAATGATAATTTTTAATACAGACCGCTAAGGCTTAGCCTACGCATAGACGGCGGAATATTCAGTGCCGATTAATCAGGGTCGGATACGGAGCGTCTGTACGCAGGCTAGCTAAGGCCCGGTTCAATCGTCGAACTTATCATTCTTCCGAACCTAATTCAGCGAGTTTGAATAATTACAGTAAGTTCGAAATTTCGCTTCGTTTGGTTAATAGGCGGTTCGATTCCCGTCTGGGGATCAGAACCATTTCCCTGAGTTTGCGATTAAGTTTGAGTTTACGTACATGTATAATGTTTCGATAAGCCTTGGGTATAATTCCGTATAAAGTAATAAGCTACACTGGTCATAATGTATTCAAAGTGCGCGTTTTCCCCTTAGATTCTCTTTATGGTAGCTCGATCTTTAGTCTTAACCATTAAACATAAACAAATCTTTTCTGATAACAAAATTTTAAAAGCCAGTTCGTTATCTGCATTTCTTCATTTCTTTCAAATACAAAAACTCTTACCTTCAATTACAAAACACAGACCTTATGATTCTTCGACGTCTTCGGAAACCAAGTGATACTTTTTAATGTCACATCGACCTATAATTTAAAAATTGACCAATGAGAACGCTCTATTGATAGCAATTTCCCCGAATAAGCGGGTACTTCCCCGAAACAGGCTAGGATTTTCCAAGATGCTTTCGGTTCGTTGTTTAAACCATTTCACAATGATAAAACAAAATAATAACAACCTGAACTTAGAATAACTGATATCCGTAAAATATATCATAGCAAAGGAAATCTTGCATTAACAAGAAATAAAATTAAAAAAACAAAACATTTTTATAAGATTCATGCAGTCCGTGTGCATAATGGCATCGTATTGCATTCTGGTCGAAAGTTTTCCAACATGGCGCCGATCGAGTGATATTTCGGTAAGTTTTTGTGTTTATTTACTGCTTCAGTTAGTAGATAAATGCTCCCAATCGCGTCATGTAATTTTTGCATGTTGAACATGGCGATGTTTTGGCTTAGAGCGTGACTCATGTATCATATTTCGCGCGGCAACGCAATTGTAACTCTACATCTTCGGCAACCGTTGCAAATGGTTTAACTTTCGGCAACGATTGCCGAAAGTATTAAATTACATAGCCATTGTCTTAGCAGGAAATGCGATGTTCATTTTAAGCTAGTCAATAAAATTTGCTTTAACATGGCCAGTGTAGTGCAGGCTCGTTTTCGTCCTTGCTTGACCTCAGTGAATAAACATGAACGTTGGCGAAGCCTCTCATGTCTATCTTCAACAAAACTCAGATAAAATAACGGCCGATGACGTGAAATCGTTAATAGATTTTTACCATAGCCATCATATAACGTTGCAAAGAATAAACTGAAGAAAGACCCAGGGCCGGATTAACGTTGCGCGAGGCCTGTGGCATATTTTTTAGCGCGAGGCCCCGGAGCCCCCCGCCAACGTTATGAACACCTAACTAAATAAATTCAAAGACACAAAAGATTAAAAAAAATCATTTTCAGTTTTCTCCCCCCAAAGACAAATAACAAATAAATATATAAATATATAATAATAATATATAAAATAATATATATAATAATATATTTTATAAATTATTATAAAATTTGAACGTTGGGATCGGTAAATTTCGGCCGCCATCGGACCTCCCTAAAATTTATCATCGGACCTCCTGTACTTTCGTTTGGGCCCCGCGCTGGAAGCCAATAGAAAAAAGGCTATCAGAAAGGGCCGGGGGGCCGGGGGGCCCTAAAAGTGCGGGGCTCCTAAATGCGCGAGGCCCGTAAATGCGTGGGGCCCCTAAATGCGCGGGGCCCCTAAATGCGCGGGGCCCCTAAATGCGCGGGGCCCCTAAATGCGCGGGGCCCCTAAATGCGCGGGGCCCCTAAAAAATGCGCGGGGCCCCTAAAAAATGCGCGGGGCCCCTAAATGCGCGGGGCCCCTAAATGCGCGGGGCCCCTAAATGCGCGGGGCCCCTAAATGCGCGGGGCCCCTAAATGCGCGGGGCCCCTAAATGCGCGGGGCCCCTAAATGCGCGGGGCCCCTAAATGCGCGGGGCCCTTAAAGAGCAGCCCCCTAAAAGATCGGTCTTTTAGGGCCCCCGCTCTTTTAGGGGCCTCGCGCATTTAGGGGCCCCGCGCATTTAGGGGCCTCGTGCTTTTATGAGCCTGCTCTTTTAGGGGCGGGGCCCCTAAAAGCGCGAGGCCCACAAAAGCGCGAGGCCCGTGGCATATGCTACTTCTGCCATATGGTTAATCCGGCACTGGAAAGACCTCGTGGAAAGACTTGGTAACAGATATGTTATCGAAGTTCTCGAGACGAAATTTCATAGCTTAAGAACTTCGATGCGACGCGAGATTAAGCGGCAACTCGAAAAGAACAGCAGCCCCAACGAAGATGAACCAGCATCTAAGAAAGCAAAGAAGCAGCTTTGGCTGCATTACAATGACATGGTTTTCCCGAAAGAAGAAATCGAGAGAGGTATTAAAAGTTCATTGACAGTGTCGGTTCTTGTCTCAGGCTGAAAAGTTGTTCATGTAAAAATTACCTTGATCATTTCGACCTGTATGCCAACCTCACCTGTGAATACTTGTTTACTTATTCAGACATACAGAAGGAAAAGGATGGCAAAAATAGCTTTCACTGAAGAAGATAGGCGCACTTTATTAATCTCTACAAGGAACATCCAATGCTGTGGAATCCTCATATAAATGAGTACAGAAACAGATATTTAAAACGTGTAAAAGACATCATGGGTTACACCTATAACGCCAACTCAAATAGAAACGGATGATTACTGTTAGAGCTAATAGAGGAATGTGGGATGATAACAACAAACACAACTTTCGAAAAGCCTAGGAATAAGATGTGGACCTTTCCATATCCCATGATGGAGCAAGAGCGCAGCTAGACTACACCCTTGTTAACAGGAAGTCGGGAAAAGTGTGATGAACTGCGAGCCGTACAATTCATTCAACCTGATTGGTTCAGACAACAGAATAATAACTGCAGGTTTTCGACTAAGTTTGAGAGCCAACAAACCCAAGACGAGCAAGCGCAACAACTATGACTGGACGAAACTCAGAACAGATATTGCAGTAATAGAAGCCTTAACACTGTGGAAGTTCGAAATCGCTTTGATGTACTACAAACAGTCAACGGATGTAGACAACTGCGCATAATGAATCAGCCAAGAAAATATTCCACGGAAACCCAAACGTAAAGGATATTATGTACCATGGCAGGATGATGACGTTACTTCTAAGAGAGATGCTCTGAGATCGAATGGCCTATCAAGATAAAACTAAACAATAACCATCGCTAACATCGAAAAGGTGGAGCAGGGCAAAAGAGCTCTCAAAGATGCCACCAGCCGGGAGAAATATATACAGGAGAAAACCGAAACAACAGCTGCACATATACAAAGACAATCCAGGCTTGCCTGGGAAACAGCAAATGAGGTTTCAGGACTGAAAAGCAGTCCCAAAGGGCTATTAAAAGGTGATTCTCCTTAAGATCGTGTAAAAATATGGAAGGATTATTTCTGTAACTTGCTTGGACAATCACCAAACATCGAGGATAGTCATACAAGAATAATAAATGACAAGACATTACCAATACAAACAGAAGACTTTACACCTGCAGAACTCCAGAGGTTTATTAACAGCATGTCCAATCATAAAGCTCCCGGTGCAGAGAACTACCGTGAAATCAGTCTCACTGTTATTGCTGCCAAAATATACAACAAAATGCTCCTGCTTATCAAAAATGGATACCATCTGGAAATCAGACCTCTCACGACATCTCAAGATCAAGTTCTTTCGCGCAACAGTAAAATGCGTACTTCTGTATGGAAGTGAAACCTGGACAATGACAAAGTCGTTTGAGCAACAAATCGACGGAAGCTACACCCGGCTACTAAGGGCAACACTGAACATCACTACACAGTAAAAACTGACTGGTTAAAACAACCAAAAAAAAAAGTTGCACCTGAAAGAACCAGTTTAAAAAGGTTGTTTCAACCAAGATAAGTTATAATAACCAATAACTTTTTGGTTGAAACAACCAATATTTTGGTTAAAACAACCACTATGATTTTGGTTACAATAAAATTTACCAATAAAATTTGGTTAAGTAGATGCACTTGAGACAACCAATAAAAAACGGTTATAATATTTGATGTTAGCAAGAAAATCTGACAACAAACAAATAATAGCTTAACGTTTTATTCACTAGAGTACTAACAAAATCAGACTATTAAATTAATGAGGCAATAAATACAGTAAAATAATAGAGCTGTTCAATAAATACTTGAAAGAAAATGTTCCAGAATAGAAATAAATAAAATAATTGTTCATTGAATAAGAGAACACTTGAATTTTGGTTAATGAGTAAATGTTCCAAGAACAAAAACACATTCTTGCTGTGCCCAGTGGCACCCTTGGGATACTGTGCATTAAAAACATAATAAGATGACATCAAACTAATGATCGCATTGAATATCTTATTAGTTTTAAATTTGCAGACAACCATTCCTTCTGCTGCCAAAGTAATGGAATGGAGGGTCATCTAATGAGCCACTTGATAACAACTTGGGAGTTGAGCACTGTTTCACCTTATCCTCAACATTCTCTGTGGTGCCTCCCTGAAAATTAACAAAAACAGAACAATTATGGAGGCCACCTTGACAAACACTGTGCAGTACACTTTAAATAAAATCAGAATACTATAGGCTACATAAAACCAAGATAAAATAAACCAATACTCACAGGCACAATTTCCCAAAAATGTTCACCAATTTCATACTTGATGGTCTTCTTGTCTCCAAGTACATGTGGAAGCGAAGCCATTATACACCGGTTTTCAATTTCTGAAATTGCAATTGCAGCATATGATTCAGTATGGATGTGGTCTCCTGCTTATGACCTCATTATTAAACACACATAAACTGCAACATGTTCTAATGACAAATTTTAGTCAACATGTTCGAAAGCCATATAGTTCTTATAATACACTACACACACATAAAATTAACCCTACCTATCCCATACATACCGAAATGACTAACAATAACCTGTTATAATATCGCCTGCGTAAATGCAAATCACTAACTTTTCAGCGTTCCTATTTTGTGAGAGCCTGTAGGCAGGCCTCATTAATATGTTTTTGTGCCTGCGAGCAGAAATTAGAAGTTGCAAATGTGCTGCAAAATTTGTGTTAATTTTCAAGTTTTAGTTAACACAGTTTTAATAATTACAATCATGGAAATAATAGACGTAGACTTTTTATAAAAGCATGTCCTTTTGCATTGTTGGAGGCCAGTTGTTAAAGATTTAAATATTTAAATATTCTGCCAAAATAGTTTGAAATAGTCCCCCCTTCCCCCCAAACACAATGTTGATCATAACATAAACCTCTGCATGTGATTTCATGCACACATCATTATCAATATTGTGTAGGGGGAGGCGGGACATTCGGGAAATTATTAGATAGTCTACGAATTAATTTCCATGATTGTAGCTAAAAAAATAAATATATATGTGCCTGCACAAATTGAAAATGTGCCTGCGAGCGGCGCTCGCATGCTCATGCACTTTACTGAGACATGGAACTGCCTGTAGGACATGGAACATCCTTCCTACTGAAATGCAACTTAAAAATGTCACCTAAACATTTAGTGTAACACTCATGCCCGAGGATTGACTGGATATCCACACTGCCATAATCAGTTATTCAATTAGATAATCCTATTTCCCTCCTTTTAGTTCATAACCCCTTTTCCTAATCATCTGGGCCTGCAGTAATTGGCGTAAGCTGTTGCGGTATCCCTGCCACATACAATCTTTTCTATTGTATAACTATGACACTGTCTGTTTTTAATGTGTGCATCTTTGTAATTGTAGATGTGTGAAGTTGATCGTCCTGTAGTCTTGAGAAAGACTATTGTTGGTGACGGCGTGGCCATCGAAATGTCAGTCACAACAATCTGGATGATCAACTTCACACATCTAATGATACTCCTAGGTTCAAACCATTTACTTTGTAATTGTATGTACCTATAACCTTAAAGTTACTTGTAAATGTGGCAAATTAAATGCGCACACACACACATATATATATATATCCACCTTGTTTATCCACAGCATCAATATCTTCCAGGGCCATTAAGTTGCACTGCACTTCAACACTTTTGCTTTTCTTGAGTGCTGACAATATATTTGGCTTCTTAATTTCCCAGGTTCTTCTCATCTCTTTTAACATATCTTCTCTGCCCAAAATTCTTCCCAACTCTGCTTTCATCTAAAGTAACACATAAAAAGAAATTATTTTAGTACAGTGCTTTTTTACAAGCAAAGGTTCCCAGCTATCCTACAGAAAGTGACTTCTGAAAACCCATATTTGTGGACACTCAAGTGTGAAGGCCTGTTAACCATCACCAAAAGGCATTGGGTTTGCATTTTTCGCAACTGATCTCGGGTGAGGCTAAGCTTAGAAATTGTTGACACTCGTAAAAATCTTTAAAAATCTTTCACATGTTATTGAATGTAAATACCAATATTACTGTTTAAATGTATGTTGTTCAAACTGGAAGTAAGATGATTCATGGTATGGACTTTAGTTCCCAACTCATCAAGAAATACTGTAATGTGGTACAATCTAAAGCAGCTTCACTTAAGCCAGTTTAAATTATACCAGGTGCGGATAAATCAGACATAATTTGACGCTACTCTGGCTTTAAAAAGTTTTTTGAACGTAACTTAAAAGTTACTGTCCATGACCCAAGACACTAGATTGAAGTGTTGAAACATTGGGACATCGGCAGTAACTTTTAAGTTACGGTCAAAAAACTTTTTATAGCCAGAGTAGCGTCAAACTATGTCTGATAGATTATATAATTAAATTCAGAAAAAGCGAAATTTAAACGAACACTGGACAATAAATACCATAAAAGAAACAACATATAACATGTAAGTTACTACTGGTATTTATGAAAATATTGTGTTTAGTCCATAGCCTACAGGTACATAAGGGAAAAGTTTGCCATCAGTCTTTATTGTACAAACCTCTACCTGCCGAGTCACTAAGTACAGTCAAGACTTCAGGCAAACATCCCCCCTTCACCACATTTGGCAAACAACATATTATTATATAAGTCTTTCATACATTCCAACCCTCCCTTTTTATGCACCTAATGGTAGTTTGGTTTATTTTAGCTAACCTCAATCCCTTTGCTATCCTTTAACCAAGGGTAATCTTGAAGAAGCTTCCAAACTCTAATGTTATCCAACAAGACATCTCTCCTTCGTTTAGCGAATGTGTTCTCCATTAAAAATTTGATCTTCACCAAATCATGTGAGCGCTTGTTGAACATTCCCACAAGCTCTTTCCGTTGGTTCTCCATAGTCTCTAGCGTAAGTGTCGCAAACTTTCCTGTGTTACTCCTTTTCCGTCCTGGTTTTCCTTTAGGAACGACAACACCTTCTTCTTGAAACTTTCTTTTGTCATTACGTGCTGCCCTCCTTCTTAAATTCAAAATTCTGTCCTCGTTCTTCTTAGCCCATATTTGCTAAAAATTACACAAAGCAGAACATGGTTGATTAAAAATAATTCCAACACAGGTCTCAAAATGCAATTATTTAGCATAGTCAATGACCAAATTTTTCAATAAATATGTGTCAAATATACTTTAAATATTGGATTCATGGTTGTTTGATCAAGTGGGTCTGAGCCTCATACAAAAGTCAACAACCTCTCATTACACTCAATGCAATGAGGTTGTTTTACACATTGAAATTGTGGATAGTTTGTATAATACTGGTAACAAGACAAAGTATGGTTACTACTTCATGTTAGGATCACAAAATGGTTTTGGACAACATTTTGGTTAAGATTATAGTTGTATTGGGAACAGGCTTACATGAAGTAACCAGCTTTAGCCATACATGAAGTACCTACCCAAAGTACTGTGAACAAGATAAGCAAAGGAAAATCAAAAAAATATTTCACATTGTGAGCCAATAAGAATGTGTCTTTTATAGAGACTTGTACAATTCTCATAATTTGCCTTGACAAGTGTTTGCCTCAGCAAAAGAATTTGTGCTTGTCTTAGACATTACTGTCTAATTTAAATTATGAGGATTGTTATAGGCATGTGGACAAATTAGGAGCAGAGATAAAACAGGTCTAAACAGGTGTGCTATACGTAGGCAGTGTAGAATAGAAATGGTTCGAAAGTCTAATGTTTCAAGTGAAAGCCCTTTGTCAGAGAGAAACATAAAATGAAAAGAAGAATGCTTGAATATAAACTTATATAGGTAAGACATATTTTGATGCTACTCTGGCTTAAAGGGACACTCCGGCCCAAATACAAATGTAGTTCATATGAAAGATCTTACTGACTTTAGATTATGTCCAAAGTTTCAGCATTCCTATCAATTTAGTTAAGAAGATGTGGCTAGTTGAAGTTGGAGAGTTTGTCCAATTTTGACGCCATTTTGTTTCTCAAATATGACGTCACTGAGTGACTCTCGTATTATGCCTAAGAAGCTCCTCTACTTTCCTGCATGATGAACTAAATAGTTTATTTCGACTAATTTTCGTCCAAAGACCATTCACAATAACTATCACTATGTGATCGCCATCAAAACAACTCCACTGACGATAAAGAATCACTCAATGACGTCATATTTTCAAAACCAATATGGCGTCAAAATCCACAAATTTTCAACTTCAACTAGCAATATCTTCTCAACTAAATTGATAGGAATGCTGAAACTTTGGAAATAAACTAAAGTCAGTAAGATCTTTCATATGAACTGCATTTGTATTTGGGCCGGAGTGTCCCTTTAAAAGTTACTCGTAATTTAAAAGTTACTGTCCATTACCCAACATTTCGACACTCCAATCTAGTGTCTTCATCAGGGCCGGGTGAGCACCCGGGTGATCGTTGTAAAGTTAGGGTCCCTATTTATACCCTCACAGAACCAATGATGTTATCTTTTAACAAGATGCAAATAAGCTTCTGGTAATAAACCACTGTCATCGCGATTAGGGATGAGCCGATAACGAAAAATCCAATTTACCGATACGATAAATTCCGATATGATTTGCAGGCTTATCGGCCGATATATCGGTAGTAACCGATATTGGTCGTCAAGAATATTTAGAACTTGAATTTAGGCAAAACGCATTAAACAAGAACTGATAGACCAGTAAAAGAAACGTGATTACAATATTTTATGTACTCTAGTAATCAATTTAATTTGGGAAAGTATAATGTATAGTATAAAGTATAATGTATTTGGGAAAGTATAAAGTACGGTAAATGACTATAACTGGCTTTTAAAATATGTTATACTGCAATCGCGCGATTTTAAGAAGAAAAAAGAATTGAAAAAATGAAAATGTTCTTGTAACACTGTGGAATGTTCTAGAACTAAAAGGTAAGGTATTATTTGCCTAAGATGATGTGATCGGTAGGCATTTGCAAAACGGAATTAAAGTAATGAAATCTCAACCTAGCGAGAAAAACGTCATGTTGGACCTGATGCGCTAATCAAATTAAATTAAAAATTAAATTTGACAGTCTCATTGTGGAACAGAATGCGTCTTATAAACAAGTTGGCGTTTTTCTTGATAAATGAAGGAAATATCACCAGAAAAAAGCCAGCATCAGGGCAGCATGTTATTTATCGGAAACGCCGATATATATATCAATGTTATCGGCCGATAAGCCTGAAAGTTGCATCCGATTATTGGCTTCTACCGATAAATATCCAATTATCGGCTCATCCCTAATCGCGATTGATATGCCAAGCCTCCATGTGATGGTAGTGTAGATTAGTGGTAATAATTTTGGAATTTTCCCACACAATCTAATGGTAGGTTATGCACGCGAGCTCCGACAAAATATAACCCAATGTCAAGAAAGATTTTTGATCAACTTTTATGTTGAAACTACCTAAGATTTGTTTAATTGGTTCCGTAATCCCTTGAATATATGGAACAACCGAAAACAATTACCAAACTTTCCTTCTCATAGTTTGTACATGGTGGAGTAACTGCAGGTTTTAGACAATTTTTTTAGAAAATCATTAGGATTGTTATTTACCTTTAAAGCGTAAAGTAACTTTACAACGATCACCCCTGATGAAGACACTAGATTGAAGTGTTGAAACGTTGGGTCATGGACAGTACTATAGGACCCTGATGAAAAGCACCTTTTCGGTGATTCAGGCTTCCTGTTTAAAGATTAAAATTCATTCAGTAACTTTTAAAGTTATGTTCAAAAAACTTTTTAAAGCGAGAGTAGCATCAAACTATGTCTGATTTATCACCTGGTTGCATTGGGAAATTTTAGTGAGCAAAACAATAACTTCAAAAGATTAATCTTTCATTTAATACACGGGGATGAATGGTTCCAAGTTTGAAAATAAGATTAAATGAAAGATTTTCTTTCATTTAATCCTTTTGAACTTTGAGCCATACAAATATAATAAGCAATTACAATATAATAATAGTAAAGCAATAAACAAGATACATACATGTCCTGCACCAAAGGACCCTTTCAAAAAGGGGTACTTCTGTACAAGAAGAAGTGCGATATGGCTTCTTGCATGGCTGCTAGGATAGCTTGTTTGGGCCATTATAGTAGAGGAAAGTTGCCGCACAGCTAGGGCATTCTTTTCAGGTGGATTGAGACATTCCCTCTTCAATCCTTGCTCCACATCAGGCTCCCACTACAAGATACACAGTAAGGTTAAAACTAACAACCTGTCCCATGTTTATAAGACTTGAGAAGCAATCACATACAGTGCCACCCACAATCTCTGTGGGTATAAATCTCAGTGGGTATAGTTTGTGTGTAATGTTAAAACGTGGAAGAAAGGTACATGACTGTAGGTGTACTACACGGAAAAGACTACATGGATTTGAATGGAGAACTCTTCTGTTATGCTATTTACACACATTGTGTGCAGGCAAACAAAACTTAAGACATAAATTTTAAAAGATCAATCACTTCAAGACAGATACTCTTTTAACACTTTCCGATTACTACTATACCTTATATAACTTATTGGGTATACAGGTATAGCACTTTGATTGAATTATCACATTACACTGAAAGCTACCTCCCTTGTTGGGATACAAAAATTATTCAACCAACCAGAAGGGGATTCTTGGTAATTTGGAGAAGATGCAGATGCCTAAAAACAATTTATATGTGTAGTTGTTAAATTTCAAATAGGGGTGCACCGGATAGTGCTTTTTACTAGCCCCAGGATTCCGGATTTGCAATATAGTTGAAAATGAATTTCAAATGTATCTCGCTACTCACACGACAAAGCCATCTCTAAGTACCTCTTCAAATGGTGTTTTATACGTGGCACCTAGATTCATCCCATCTCAAAACTGACTGGTTATGAGCTGCATTATGTTTTATATAACAGGGATTCTTTTCTTGTAAATAGTTCTTGTAAATAGTTTTACCACAATTACTAATAGATCTTTGTGTTTATGTATAATGTTGCTTAAATATATATATATATATATAATTTCTCTTTAGAATTGATATCCTGGTTATAGTTCTGTGATTATAGTTTACAGCCAAATTGTTGGTTCACATTTGCCAAACCACCACCGCCAGAAATATATCTATTGGCAGTAGTTTAATGCACTTGAAAGAGCTCAACAAGTAAAATTATCTATAATGGTTTAACCAATTCGTAATCTGCTAAAATGACCAGTCTATAACGGTTGACCAATTTATATTGCGTATCACTTACTAACCAATTAACATTTGGTTAAAATAACCATTTCATATTGGTCGCAAAAATATAACTTTTAGCATATACCAAAACAGTGGATAGTGCTTTTCGCGCAATCTAATTGGTTCCTCTAGCTCGGGATATCCTGCACTATTCACTGTTTCGCAAAACAAGATGGTGTCCTTCTCTTCAACGATTTTATTTTTACATAATGGGAGAAATTGGTAAAACCAGGCAGGTAGAAAACAATTACTGTGTGTAGGGAAATTACTTTAGGTAATATTTATGAAAAACAAGTTGCAAAGAGAGTATGGAAAGTGCTCAAAAACCAACAGAACAACGAATGATGTGCTCCAAAAGCAAAGTTTTCGTTCAAATATTTTGAAAGAAAAGTGTACTCCGTAGTTCATATATTATGAACTCCGTAGTTCTCCTCCTTATTTAAATAATGTAATTTTTCCGAACTTAACGCAGCTTCTATCCTAAAGTTTTCCCCATGAAAAATCAAATATATTACTTACGCTTTTTGGTCGATCTGTATATAAGGTAACATATTTGCACTCGGTCTCACAAACCACCTACAAACTTTAACCAAATATTTTTCTAGTACAGTGCTCCCAACGGGTAAATAACATATATGTATTTTTACTGACTGATGCAAATTAGTGACGGCATTCATTTAGGGATGCGTGACATGACCCTGGGAAATTTTGAAATCTATAGGATCGCAGGTAAAATCCCACCATAAATTCCAATATTGCAAAAAAAATGTTTGGAATAACCGACCCTTGATGAAAACTTGCTCATCTTGTTCATCTTCATTTGTTTGCGTGAAGACAGACTTTTGATTGTTTTTCAAATGAATTTGATTATTATTATTAATTAATATTAGAGATGATTTAATATAGTCATATACATATATGGAACCGGGAATTGAACCCTGGTCTCCGAATCAACGTTTCGGCGCTCTATAACCTTTGAGCTATTCCCGGTTGGGGCAGTCACTTTTCCATATATATATTTATTTGACTATATTAAATCCTCTCTAATATTAATTATTATTCTTAAAGCCCTCTGTATACAAGAGGTTGTGTATCGCTTCGGTATATTGGAAAGTTCGCTATATTGAAAGGCCTTGCTCCACGTTATGGTTAGATGTGATGTCTGCCTGTTGGTGTCGAGTGAAAGCGGCGAATTTAATATGTATATGGAGAAATCACTGACTGTTCTGACCGTGTCTCAATAGCTAAAAGGTTAGAGCGCCGAAACGTTGACTCGGAGACCTGGCTTCGATTCCCGGTTGGGGCAGTCACTTTTCCCATATATGTGTATGACTATATTAAATCCTCTCTAATATTAATTATTATTCTTAAAACCCTCTGTATACAAGAAGTTGTGTATTGCTTCGCTACTTTGGGAAGTCTCCACGTTATGGTTAGATGAGATGTCTGCCTGTTGGTGTCGAGTGAAAGCGGCGAATTTAATATGTATATGGAGAAATCACTGACTGTTCTGACCGTGTCTCGATAATAGCTCAAAGGTTAGAGGCAGTCACTTTTCCCATATATGTAAATAATTATTATTCATAAACGTCAAACAGTAAACAGGTGATGGGTAGTTACGTACACGTATTTCTAGTTTAATTTGAATATGCGTTTATAGTTGCTTCAAGAGTGAACACGTGGGTTATTGTGTATTGAATATTCATAGATGGTTGAATTTCTGACATATTTCTGATATATCACGGTATGTGACTGGGGTGCTATGGCGAAAAGTGTCAAATCTCAGCACCAACCCCCCCTCCCAAAAGTAATAGAATTATAAGAAATATAGAATCGATCAGCCGATCGGAGAAGAACATGAATTGGTGTTTATCCGAAATTTACTGGAATATCAAGGGAGAATAGGTATATTACAAATGTATGGCTGAGAAGCTTGGACAGGCTACAGCCAAGAAATTGTTATAGTGCTGGACTAGTAAATTTGTAAAATTCCTGCCTACCATACTACACTAACACTGACTACAGGAAAAATATGCTGCTTTGCGATACGCTGGACGTTTCTTGCTCCATGATGTTGTACCCACTCATCATTAACGTGGCATTGTCCGTTGGTGGATTTCTGTTGACGATGAAGATTATCCCAGCCATGAGGGAAATGTTTATTGATGCTGGACTGAAGGGGAAAGACATGGGCAAGCTGAGCAAACCTGAAGTGTAGGTTCTTATATATATTTAATATTTTATGTTGTTAAAACAAGAATTATGTTTAGAATTTAGAGTTAATTATTTCACTTTATACTGTAATAATCAGACAGGGTGGTCAATTAAATAATGAATCATTTATTTATATCAGTATAAATACTAGTAACTAGGTGATTATAGAAAATCGCACATGCTGATTGGTCAAGCTACTTCGGATTATTTATAAGTAATAGCATAAAAAGAGGTGCATTAGCTATTAAACATCCCGCTCGATTAGGGTCATTTAGTAAATGACCCTCATCGAGTAAATGACCCTCATCGAGCGGGACATTTAATGGTTAATGCACCTCTTTTTATGCTATTCCTTTATAATGTTTGCGGGTATTTCTTTTGTTCTCACAGGGCCATTAACAACTAATCCACCGTATCAAAATTAATTTTGGCGAAATTTCTGATGAGGTTCCCCGACCTCGTGTTGAGTCTTTGAATGATAATTTGATTAAAATTCATTTTTCGTAATCGTACCTCCGTTGGTGTTAAACCGGGTATGATTAGTTCTAATCAGACCTGGTTTGTCGTCAACGGAGGTAAGATTAGCAAAAATGGTATAATGAGGTATATTAGTTGCTAATGGCCCTGTGAGAACAAAAGAAATACCCGCAAACATTATATTATTCACGATAATCATCCACAGCATTTAGGCAAAATGACTGCCAGCCGAAAATGCTACCTGTATTCCAAAAAAATCACCTGTGTATTTATACTAAAACAATTATTCACCTCAGTGTCGGTGAATATATTGTAGATATTTACCTCGCTGCTTTGCAGCTCGGTAAATATCTGCCACTATTCACCTCCACTTCGGTGAATAATTGCTAATTATTGCTCCAGCCTGATTAATATGATGGTTTTGCTCCAACCTGACTATAGTTAATTCTCACTTTTGGTACTGTACTTTGTGAGCAAGGTCAATTTAGTGCACCAACATAGTATGCTCCACAAAATGATAATGATAACCAGATCCTTTTCCATTAACTGCTTGAAAACTCCACATGAGAAATGAAAAAAATGCATTTCTCAGGACTTGAATGAATTTGTTTCAAATTCTAGTCTATAGTGTTCAATGTTTATGAATTCAATGAAATTTTCTTGGATTGACATTCAGGGGGGGGGGGGCATCAACACAGGGAGAACATATGGACTGTGATATGTATATATTTGGCTATAATTTTGACCTTAAATAGTGCAATTTAAATTTTCTGATATAAAAGCAAACAAAACCCTACAGCTACGAGTTGTATGTAAGATTGGTAAACACTTGTGATGGCCTTTCAAACTAAATACTCTTGGGAAGACTCCTCAAGCATAACAATTATAAGATAAGATAAGATTTTATTGAATTAGCACATTTGCAACAAAAGTTAATTACTGTGGTATTACTAGTGTGAAAAAACCAAGTGAATAAGATTTAACGTAGAAATCGTGCAAAAACCAAAGTTAAAGTTACAGTTACAATTGGGGGGTATGAATTTTGTTACAGACATTACATAGCCAGACTACAAAAACATGATTATTTTTGTATTACAAGCCAAGCCCAAGTCTTCTGATTGTGGTTTCCCTGGTTCTCTTTTGAAAAGTTATAGGAAACAAAAATATGACAAGAGATTGGCCATAGCTCTTTACTAAGTTACTGAAATCATGTTACAGACGTTACACATTTTGTGTTACAGACGTTATACATCTTGTGTTACAGACATTACACAGTTGTTACATAGTAAATTTTTAGGGAGTGGTCATTAATTATTGGGGGGAGGGCCTGTAAAATGTCTAAAATGAGGGCCCAAAAATGCTGGCCCTCCCTCAAATTTCGGTCCAAAAAATCTTGGCCCCTCCCCAAAACACCAGCCCAGAAAATTATGACCCTACCCTGAGATGCTTCCTTCCAATCGGTCAAGTTGTTCCATCATTGGAATCAACTTAGACACAGGAGTTTTCAATACACTTTCAAAAAATTCAAGGTGGGATACCAATCAGCTATTCAGAGAAGTATTAAGCTTGATACCAAGGCTTCCAGGGGTATCTGACAAAAGATCAAACAAAACTAAGGTAATTTTTTAACAAAAGAGGAAATTATTTCTTTTGTTTTACTCCTGGAAGCCTCGTTATCAAGCAGAATGTTTGAGGTCTCGAACATTGGCCATTAGCCGCATCCAGCACATGCTGATTGCTGGTTAAGGGACCAAGGTAGAGCTGGATGGTTCAATGAAGTAGCTTAAAAAGATTTTAAAAGTCTTGTTGTTAAAACAGGTGCCCAAAAATTTGTGACCCTCTTTGGCGTGGGTCCCATTTGGGGAGGGCCAAAATTTTTTGGAGCCAAAAATATCTTTGCCCTCCCCCTACCCTAAATTTACTGGCCCTCCCCCCAATAATTAATGACCACTTTGAGTGGAATGGTGACAATTGCAAAATTGGCATGTGGTGACGGAGCTATTTTTGGTTTGGTGCAAAAATAGGGTCAGTCTGGAAACCTGAATTTTTATTTGGGCTTTTTTAAATCAATTTTACACATTAATACATTATAGAATTTTGTTGGAATATAGTATTGGTTATGTTATAGCTCAGAAAATATGGGTAGCATGTCATGCTTCTCATCACATGTTAGATCACAGTTGCAGCATTAATAATTGCTTTACTTTCTACTTACTGTAGATCTTTGTAGTTGTTTGATGACAGTCAAAACATAGTTATCAATTAATACCCTGTCTGGCTGCATGTCCATAGGACTTTAGAAAACATTGTGGTGTCAGGTTATCACACCATGCTGACGAGCCCAATGTCTCACACAGAAATGATGTGAATTGGATTATTGCTGTGATTTCTGGATTATTGGTATAATTCAGACTTCTATAGCTGTATGAAAACACTATATTTTATATAATATTTTATAAAAATTGTGTTTTCTCTTCTTTTTCTAGTCCTGAAGCAATTGGTGTTGTATGTGGAGCTGTTTTCCTGGTATGCCTTTTTGTCTTTATTCCTGTTCCAGCATTTACTGTATGGTGGAAAGATGATGGGCAAGAATTTCCACACCGTGAGGTACTGTAACATTGATTCTGCACAGTGTACACATATACTGTAATTCTTATTTGTGTACCATAGTATGGCAGTTCTAGTACATGTATATAAAACGTCTTTATTCAACATTTCGTGGCAAGCCCTTTTATCAAATACACAAGTTTACAAGGTGACAGAGAACCATACTGTATTTACCAGTGCAACAGAGCATTTTATCTGACAACCTTTTTTCAAGTGAAATGGTGGTGCTTGAGTACAAGAATGTGCATACTCTTCTTGATGCCTGGGAGGTAGCGTTATTAGACCACTCCCATGTAAATTTAATTGTTCCATGGTATGAATTAACATAATTTAAAAATACAAGCAATGCTTATTTTCCATGCAGCCAAATCAGAAAAATATCATCGGAAATCTCCACCTTACCCAAGGATTCAATTATTCCCTTAACATTCTTCCTTCTAATTTAGACATACATGTATATACTGTAAACATTTTGGAAAATGAAGGCACAAACTTAGTACTGTACCTATCTATAGCTGTACCCAACTTTTGTTGATAGACGTTATCCTCAAATTCAAAATAATTATTTTCCAAAATGAATTTTGCCAAATCCACAAAATCTTCTGTGGGTACATTAATCTAAATCAAAATTACTTTTAAATTCTGCTATAATTTCTTTCATACTCTCCAATCCTTCCCCGTGAGGTATCCTTCCCCATGAGATCCCCTCAGTAAGTGACCACAATATAATGTAACAGGCGTACCCAGCACATCTGTCATGCATTTGTGACATAATTTAGACAATCAAAAGAGTAGCACTTATAGATACAGTTGGTAAGGGACAAAGAGGAATAGTGGGAGAACATTTGAGTGTTCTAAGGATTTGTGGTGAAGGCAAATTTTGAGTATTGAAATACATGTATTTATTATATACTGTAGATGGGAGTGTTTTTCTAAGAAATATGGTGACATATTTTCCATATCCTCATTAGTGAAGATATCGATCATGTGATTAAACATTTTCCCACCTTTTGAATTTGAATCTATATAACAAAAAGAAAATTACAAGGTGGCTTGAAGACATAAATTTTATCTTCTCGTGGTAAAAACAATATTTTACTCATTCGCTACGCTCATTCGTAAAATGTTGTTTTCACCACTCGAAGATAAAATTCGTATCTTCGCACCACCATGTAATATCCTCTATATACATTTCGAAATATATATAGTTTCACCACAGATCCTTAGAATATGCACATTTTTTAATACCAAGCAGATCACAAGGCAATTGACGATATGCTACCAACTACAGTACAGTACTGTATGAGAGAGGTTTTTTGGGCGTATAAACTGAATTCAAATCGTTTATTCCTAGGGGTCTTAATCTTTTTTGTAATATTTTTGAAATTGTAATTAGTTTTTAGAATATATAATATAGGGTTCTCTGTGTTAATTATATACACTGCTGTATAGTGAATATGGGAGAGCTTGGAACAGACGATACATGGACGATCGTCAAGCTCATATCCTCAGAAAAACGATTCCCGGACAGGAATCGAACCTGTAACCTTCTGATTGCCGGTGAGACGCTCTAAGCATTGAGTACTGGTTCGATTGTTACAATGATGTACTGGTTTGATTGAGAGCAAGCTCTCCTACATTAGTGTATATATAATTAACACATCCAAATATTACCGATATATACAGCTGTACCTGCAGTGACTGCCGTATAGGCAGTACATATATCAATCGAACCAGTACATCATTGTAACCTTCGCTCTCCATCTGAGTCTCGTTGGCTCAATGGTTAGAGCGTCTCACCGTAAATCAGAACTTCAGAAGGTTACAGGTTCGATTCCTGTCCTGGACTCAGAATCATTTTTCTGAGGATACAAGCTTGACGATCGTCCATGTATCGTCTATAGGGTTCTCTGTCACCTTGTAAACTTGTGTATCTTGATAAAAGGGCTTGCCCTGAAACGTTGAATAAAGACGTTTTATCTTGATGGTTTTATAAATGTAAAAAACTTTGTGGTGGAAGGATTCATTCACTATTTTTTGTGTTGTTTTATCAACCAAATGCCTGATTTTGTGCTCATTCATTATAGCTAAAAATTCAGTCATTTTGTTTTTCATTACTTACAGTAGGATATGAACTGATACTCTACTAGTATCAGAACCAATCAGATTGCAGAATAGCTCATACAGTATCTAGTGGATATCTATATTATAAGTATGATACAACATGTAGCCACCTAAGATGACCGGCAATTGACTTTGTTAACCTGATTTACAAATGTATCCAGCATGAACTTGTTTAATTGCTCGAGAAACCATACGACTATAAAACTAATTACAGTATAATTGATAATTCTTAGTTGCTAAAATGAGAAAAACCCTAACCCTCTATCACTATTACCCTTTAGAGTAGAAACGTTTGGTATTTTAGAATGTAATTAAAAATGTAATAAATTCATGCATGCTCATTGGATCCTTCTACAATATTTCCTGGAAACAAAGAACCTGTGAATCTCCTGCTTTATTGCAACTTTTAAAGTGCCTTTCAAAGTTCCTGGGATATACCACTTACATTAGGAGGAGTAATGTAGTTTGGAGGGTCGCAGTCCCTGAAGGGATACCTCGGGCAGGTAACCAAATACAGTAGTGAGTATCCAGGGCCTGAAGTACCAATCTCCAGCACTGGCAGCAGATTACCAGTCATCGCCTTTGCCGATGGACTATGGGGGAACGCCCGGACAGGAGCTGCGAGTCATGAGCTGAAGGTGGTGAGATGGTAGATTGGTAGAACTTCCCAAACCAATAATTCTTAGTACTAAACCTTGAAATCCAGGTCCAGGACCACTTTTCATCATATGACCCGCCTCAATGTGATTTGCTCATGGTACGGAAAGCCCGCCAATATTCCTGCCACCGAGAAATAACATATATGCTAAACCTCTTGATTTAAAATTATTTATCGCATAAATCCAGCAATCCCATAATCTTTGGAGGATACATGGACGATCGATTTATAATATTTGGCACTTTCTGATAAAACTATAGCTTAATATTATCATCAGCTGGGATCCGTATCTAAAAAAATATGTTTCTACCCTTGATCGAGTGCAGAGAAAGGCGGCACGTTTTTGTTCCAACAATTACCACCCTACAGCTAGTGTCTCCACCATGCTCCATGACCTGGGGTGGAATAGTTTGGAGACAAGAAGATCACAGACAAGACTCGCTCTCTTATATAAGATGAGTAGGAACTTAGTTGATATAGACGTAGATACGTATCTTCGGCCCCATAGCGAACGTAGAACTCGAAGTAGCCATAACTATAAATATGTACTTGACAAAGCTACCAAAAATGTTTATTTTTATTCCTTTTTTCAAAGAACAATTAGACAGTGGAATATTCTCCCTGCCGATATTGTTAATGCAAATTCTTTAGACTCTTTTAAGCTTAAGTTATCAAATTTTTCGACATTAGACTTATAAAACTTTTAGACTTTTAAAACTTTTAATATGTAGTAATTTTACAGTTGGTGCATTGATATCGTACACGAAGCAAAAGCTATGCATAAAGTTGCAGGTATACGTTTACACAATGCGATTATCCTGGTGCATGTTATGTAGTGGATTTACTCAAGAGAATATTCATCACGTTTTATGCATTGTGAACCAATGCCAGAAATATGTGTCACATCTAACATTAAATACTCATGTAAATAACATTTGTAAATCGGCCACTTTGGCTATCAGAAATATCGGCAAGATCAGGAAATATTTGAGTAAAAAGGCCTGTGATAAGTTGGTGCATGCATTTATAACATCGAGACTTGACAGCTGCAATAGCATCCTTTATGGCTTACCAGAAGCCGAATTGAGCAGGTTACAGCGAATTAAAAAAAAAGCTGCCAGAGTTGTTGCAAGAGATAAAAAATCAGATCATATCTCTCCTGTGCTTCGTAATCTTCACTGGTTGCCGGTGAGATCAAGGATTGTATTTAAGATACTAATAATTACTTTCAATTGGCTTTGCATGGCCAGGCGCCTGTTTATATTACTGATTTACTAACTAAATATAAACCTACTCGTGCTTTAGCCTTTAAGATCATCTGACCGAAATCTGCTACTTGAGCCAAAATCCAAAGAACATTCTCAGTTGCCGCACCAAAACTGTGGAATTCATACCACAGGAAATTAGAAGCATTGATATTTTAAGTAGTTTTAAGTCAGTACTTAAGACTTCTTTTTTAAAATTGATAGTTTTTTGTTCAGTGGTAATATATATAGTAGGTTTTACTTATAATGAAACTGTAATTAATTTTATAAGTAACATTAAGAATATATTGTTGTAAGAGCATTGAGACTATTGTATAATGCCCCTAATACGTCTTTATTATCAATATTATTTTTGGAACATTTGCTAGCGTCAACAATTAAGGGACGTGAACAATTTATGGAAAGACCGCATTCGCCTGTAATCAGAACAAAAATGGCGGTCTTCAATTTACCAAAAATACGATAAACAAAACCAAATTTCTCTAAAACTAAAAGATTAGAAGAAAACTAATACCCATTATCATGTAGGGCGACAAAGAACTTTCATTTAAGCAACACTTGTTTTAGGGGGTAGAGTGTCCCTTATCATCAGCTTTAATATTTTCTCCTACTAAAGTTGGTTTACTACAATTACAAAGGTACACAGTGAAAGTTTGAACGTTAAACAGTGAATTTTATTTAAAGTGTTTATGAAGCGAAAATTACGTTTTAGTTATTTAAATGAACTTCTAAAATAACGAAGAATTGTAATTTAGAGCTCTTTCATATCTCACGTCGTTCAGGAGATATTTAGACTTATGCCATATGCAAATGATAACCACCGACGTCACGAGGTTTTTACACGTTTTTAGAAAATCAGCTATATCTTTGAGATTATTTTGCACATTAGGACACTTCGTGAAATTGTCATTATTACACCAAAATAGCGATGCCAAATTAATTTACTATACAGTGTATTTCTAATTACTTGATTTTCTGAAAATTTTCAAACCTCGTGACGTCGGTGGTTACTCATTTGCATATCAAATAAGTCTAAATACCTCAAGATGAAGAAAGACGTGAAATATGAAAGAGCTCTAAATTACTATTCCTCGCCATTTTAGGAGTTCGTTTAAATACCTAAAACTTGATTTTCGTTTCATAAACACGTTAAACAGGTCTGTTTAAAGTTCAAAGTTCTCTCTTCGTATTTCACTGTTGAATATCAGAGTGCAATGCCTTTGCCTTTCCCTGGGTTGACGTCACTTCCTGTGAATAGTAAACCTTAGCAGGGCTGCAGGGGAAAAGGCATCAAGATGAAACTTTAACTGATTTACATTAAATTAAGTCGGTAATTTCTGTACTTTGGCCTTAGAATAAGCATCAACTAGAAGTCCAACTCGACGTCGACACCTTTGATGTTTATGTCGCCTAGCACATCTCTGATATCCGCCATCCTGGCAAGTTTCCCCCCCGGTAATTTTTATCTTCTAAGATGAAGAATAAAAAAATTTTCGGATTTCATTCTTCGGAAAAATATAGATTACTTCATGGCAAATGCGCACGTACGATTTTTATTTACTTGTATATTATTTGTGTATTATAACATAAACGAGCGAGGTACGAGCGAGTGGTTGTTATACTATACATTACAACGAATGAATAACAATCGCACGAAGTATTTACCATGATGTCATTTGTTTATTATGGAAGTATTGAGACTTAAAACTATCTTTCCTGAGAAATACCTTAATGAAACCATTTTGGCGGGAAAACTGCCCGCCATGGAAATTTATTTTTGTTCATCCCTTCGCCGGTATGAACTTTCCCAATTTTCTCCGACATTGCTTTATATTGTCGCTTGAAACTATGCCTGTTCCTTCACCTGGTTCTATCTAATTCAAATGCCACATTTTCATTTTCATCCGATTTCTGGTTTTTGAGCTATTGAATTTATTACATTGGTTTATTTTCCGAGATCTAGTCAGAGCATTTTAAACAATTCTCTTCGGCTTCGCTACCATGGACAAACTTTCTTGATTTTCTCTGTTAATTATTTACATTCTCGTTTGAAACTTTCCCTATTACTACGTCCCATCAATGCTATTGTAATACTCTACTTTTATCTTCGTACGACGTTTGGTTTTGAAGCTATAGCTATATATGTTTTAATACGTCTACTTTTCTGCCGTTGAATAAACTTCGTATCGCGAGGGTAGCGGTAAACTTTATCCAATCAGAACACGAATAGGAATTTCTTCACTAGTTAAAAAAATCGTATCACCTATAAGAACGTTGATACGATGTTTTTCACTAAGACGATATCAGTGAAGATACCATACAAATATACAATAAATAACGAACCACCATACAAATATACAATAAATAACGAACCACCATGCAAATATACAATAAATAACGAACCTCCATAATTGCCATTCAAAGAACGTATAAGCCAGTCTTAATTACTGTATTATCAAATCCTTATTTCTAGTTTGTGCAGTGGATTGCTGCTTTGTTGTCAATCTGTTGTATGATATTTCTCGGGTTTGCTGATGATGTTCTCAACCTTAAGTGGCGTCACAAACTACTCCTGCCCACCATTGCCTCACTTCCTATTCTCATGGTCTATCTTGTAAATTTTGGATCCACTACAGTTGTTATTCCCAAACCATTTAGATTCATACTTGGACTTACAGTTAACCTAGGTACGTACTATATTTTGTGCCGTCCTTTTTCTTGTCAATACGTTTCGTGCGTTTAAAATACCAATAAACCCAGGACAGTTATTTGCTTTCGGAGATATCTCTCTTCAATTAAAACGTTGCCCAAGAGCACTATTTTGAATTCCCCGCGAGAAATCTTCGCGGATTGCAAAGGGTCTGGTAATTACCAAACGTGACGTAACATATAAAAGAACGGAAGTCAATGAGAGTTGTTCGCCAGTGTGTGTTCTGTTGTGTACATGTCATAGAAGCGTTCAAAATGCCAGGTAGATGTGTTGTTTTTGGGTGTTCAAATGAATGAGATTTAGAAAAAAGGAATTTCTCTTCATCGCATCCCTTAACCCTAATCTTTTTTGGCGATATCTTCTCACTGGTTTACGATAATGGCACCAAATTTGGTGACCTGTTGTCAAATTTTATGGGCAATACTTTGGTACTGTGTTCTGGACCATACATGTAACTTTGCCATGGCAACCAGTCACTTTCTACTTATGTATGATGTAGAGGGAACAGCATTTACTACATGATATACAGTAAATGATGTTTGCTGATTGTCGGTAAAAACAGTAAACGACTTTCCTATTTTTACATCTCATTATTTGTTACTGTTATTATTTCACTGTACGTTTCACTCTCCGACGAAGGGCCTTCACTACTTACACGCTATTTCGGCAGTACGCCAACCTTTTTAGATATTTGATTTGTATTTCTACACTGCCAGTGCCTACGCAGCACAACACGTTTTATACTCTTCGCTATACTACTTAATTTTTTCCAATGTTGCAAATCACCGAGTTTTTTCATTCCCACCGTAGGTGTACTATATTACGTGTACATGGGGATGCTTGCTGTCTTCTGCACCAATGCAATCAACATCTTGTCTGGAATTAACGGTGTGGAAGTTGGTCAGTCATTTGTCATTGCTTTATCTGTGATGGTCTTCAATCTTATTGAATTACGTGGAGATTGCTGGAGAGCTCATATGTTCTCATTATATCTGCTCGTTCCTTTCCTTGCTGTCTCGTCAGCGTTACTTTATTATAATTGGTTAGTAATGTTTAAAGTACCTGTTAGCTCAAATACGATATTGCTGATATAGATTCTACATGAAGTGAATAGTTGAATGGCAAAAAGGTTTTATGATTTGAGCTTTGCGTCGATGTTCTATAAAGGTTTGTTTGTCCGAAATGCTTGTGAATGTGACGTTAGACCAGTAATCATTTCTGATACAATATTCTGCTGTTAGAGAAATTTGACCTCATTCAGATGTCGATGGTATACTTGAACGCTATACTAGACATTTTATCAACTTTTTCACTCAAATCCTCGACCAGTTTATCACACGGAAAGCGGAAAAGAAAGCGAAATTCCTGGGATGACGTGACACTCATTAACATTGATAAGTTGTCTGCCGAAATGCATCGTGCTCTTTTATTTTAAGCCTATTTATTTTTCAAATCTTTAAACAGTTCTTCTAAGAACTCATTTCTTTTTCTCACCCTTTGCTCCAACATTACGCCATTATTAGTTTTTGGTAAATGTGTTTATAAATGAGCAGTTTAGATTTCAGAACGTTCTGAACTTATTACCATTCACCATGGTTTAGTACGTTTTACAACGTTTTCTGTCGTTCCTTCCAACTCCGTCAAGAACATTGGCGTTGCATTTGACTCTATTATGAATCTTGAGAGTCACGTGAAGCAATTGACGGACCGAAAACGATGGCGACTCGTACTTTTAAGCATAATTCCTTGTAAACATTGAATCTCGTAGAAATAGCAGAAGATTGAGTTTGAAAAAGGAAGGTTTTACGTATTAGATTCATGTTTACAAGGTAAACAATGTTTAGCTGTTATTACGTTGATTTAAGGTCGCAAAGCATTCTGGTAAAATGTACAGCCGCCATATTTTTCTGTGCCGTCAATTGTTTTGTGTTTCATGCTCATACTCGTACTCATACTCATACCCACTCCCTCTCCTCCTAGCTACTCCTAACCACTCTCATTGAGCCACTCTCACTTCCACGCGTACTCGTAGCTTACCTCACCTCACCTGACCTCACCTGACCTCACCTGACCTGACCTTACCTTACCTCACCTTACCTTACCCTACCCTACCTTACCCTACCTTACCCTACCCTACCTTACCCTACCCTACCTTACCTTACCTTACCTTACCTTACCTTACCTTACCTTACCTTACCTTACCTTACCTTACCTTACCTTACATGTCTTCTTAAAAAATATTTTCTTCACAGGTATCCTTCCTCTGTATTCGTTGGTGACACGTATTGTTACTTTGCCGGCATGACATTTGCAGTTGTTGGAATATTGGGTCACTTTAGCAAGACTCTGTTGCTGTTCTTTATTCCTCAAGTTATCAACTTTATTTACTCGTTGCCGCAGCTTTTTCACCTGATTCCTTGTCCGAGGCACAGACTACCAAAGTGAGTAAAAGCGAGCGTGTTATGCAAGGTTTTTATTTACATGCCATCCTGATGAACGTATTTTTCTGAGAGTATGTCATTTTTCTGAGGATACGAGCTTGACGATTGCCCATGTATCGTCAGTAGTTGTTACTCCGAATCAGTGAATCATGCCAGAAGAACTTTACTTCTTTACCAAATTGTTATTCGGAAATTCGGTTTGTAATCCGCTTTGTAAGTTGTAAAATGGTATTTTGTAATATAGACCAATTCTACTCGTTCGGTAGCAGCTTGCTTTTAGCTAGAAACACATAGATATTTTCAAATACGTATAATAATAATAATAATAATGGGCCCTCCTGAGCTCCAGTTGTTGTGTATTATTGTTAAATTAACAGTAATTATTTATTATTATTATTTGTAAATATACTTTTAAATTCCGGGTCCGCAGTAATTGGTTATGCTGTTGCGGTCACCCTGCCATTGTTTTATTACTAATCTATATTAGGTTTCTTTTTTTGTGTTTTTTTTTTGCACAATGGTGAAGCTAATAAAAAAAATATATTCCTGTATAGCTTCCACATGTGAGGAAGGCAAGTTATTGGTCGATAATTACTAAAGAGCACGGTCCTTCTTTTTCCTATCTATGGTGGCACTAATCCTGAGGTCATGCAAGTGTTCAACTGCTCCACCAATGCTGTTCTCAATCATCGCGCCCCACGTATTAAACTGATATATACTAGTTATATTCACAACAACACTCGCTTGATGCATGGTAGTAAATACAACAGCAATGTCATGCATGCCATTTGGCGCATCCTAATCAATTGGGCCTGGGGTAAATTAAATTCGTCATGTGGTAAATTAAATTCTTTCAATGAATATAAAGAAAGTAAAATGGAAAGGAAAAGAAATAAAATCAAAAGGAAAAGAAATAAAATCAAAAGGAAAAGAAATAAAATCAAAAGGAAAAGAAACCTCTTTTTCAACGAATTTTGAGGTGACATTTCGCATGATTACTAATTGTAATAACTTTTAAAGATAATTTGAAATTAAAAAAATAATTGAATAATTTCAAAAATAACGAGAAGCCATGTTTTTCTATCGGAGAACCAATTTAACTTTTAGTGGCATACATGATATAATATTTATAATATTTGGGTTTTTTCGTTGTAGGTTAAATCCGGAAACTGGTTTGCACGGTGCCAGTTACTCCACGTTTAAAGCATCGGACTTAAACCGTGTGGGAAATATTATTTTGAAAATTGTGGAGACCTTTAGTTTGGTCGACGTAAAACGAAATGTCGGAGAAGATGAAACGTTCATTGAAGTCAGCAACTTCACTCTGATCAACTTTATAGTGAGATTGGTTGGTCCAACTCACGAGAGAACACTCACAACCTATATCCTAATAATACAGGTATCTTGAGAATAATACAGGTATCTTCTTAATGCCCAGATCCTCCTGTGAGGGGACATCTTAGGCGTAGTGAACCCACATCAATCGAGCGAGGTGTCCAGCAGAATTTCCCGAATATTGTATTTTCTTTGAAAGGGCTTCTGCGATGAAAAATTGTGTGCGATTTACAACCACCACATAAGTAACATAACTCACTTAAAGTCTATGAAGTGTAAAACTCAGTTTGAAATAAGCTTTATATTGTTTGTAAGAACTCATGAAATTATGAAAAAAACGTAAATTTACAACGCTCCATGTCTCACTTTGTTCTTGAGATGTGAAGGTTTGTTTGCTATGTAGTTATCACACTGCATACGTCACACTGCATACGTCACACTGCATAATGATTTATTGAAAAAGCCTGTGGGATTACCCAATCAAATCACTCGAAACTTTGCATGCTTAGTGATATTTCATAAACTCACGCACATGCACAGTTTCAGGTTATTACATAATCCCAAGATTATACACGACTTTACAGTGCAAGTCATCATGCAATGTGACGTATGCAGTGTGATATCTATACATCAAACATTTCTTCATAGCTCAAGAACGAAATGAAACAGAAAGAGTCGTAAGCGCCAATCTTTATAATTTCAAAGTAAGAGAGTTTATTTCAAACACTTTAGACACTTTAATATTAAAGCAAGATAATAAATTTAAGCTGCAAACTTTGATCTTCTTTTTTATAAATGGCGACAATGCATTAATGGCGGCCATGCAAAACTGTCAGATTTGAGAAAATAAGCTCAAAATGTGGCTCCCGTGAATTTATTATTTCACTTCAATATTAAGTGAGCGTAGTTATATGGTGTTATACTTTAATACTATGAAAAATAGAATTTTCATCGCAGTAGCTCTGAACTTGTCTTCTTTTGTTGGAGTGCGCTTGCTCTGATTGATATTTATCAATTATTGAATGAGGTTGAGCATGATATGAAGTTTGTGTTATCTGCCGAAGGCTGAGGCGGATAACACAAACTGAGGCCTTGATAATTCTTCATATCATGCGAAAACCGAATTCAATAATTGTTTTATTATTTATTTAAATGATTAACTTTATCAACTATTTAACAACTGCATCGTTGGAAAAACGTCATAGCGTGCAATATTAGTTTTTCATATTGCACCAGGTGACGTCAATCGTGCAATAATCTTTTGTCATATTGCACCATTGATGTCACAACTCCATAGTTGGTAGGGCAATGAGTTGATATGACGATTTCACCGTTGGCTGTTAGCCAATCAGTGATCACGAATTATTTTAAATAAATAATAAAGATAGATATAGCACTGAACTGCCCGAATGGTTTTCAAAATAACCGAATTTTATGCTATACTCGGTTTATTTTACCGTATGTATGTTGAGGGCGTTTAGGGATTAAATCTCGCTTCAGAACAATAGAAATGGAGGTAATCATGGTATTACATGAGCATGCCGGTGAGATCAAGGATTGTTTTTAAGATACTAATATTTAATAATTACTTTCAAGGCTTTGCATGACCAGGCGCCTGTTGATATTACTAATTTGCCAACTAAATATAAACCTACTCGTGCTTTGAGATTATCTGACCGAAATCTGCTGCTTGAGTCAAAGTCCAAAACGGTGACTCATGGAGATAGAGCATTCTCGGTTGCAGCACCAAAACTGTGGAATTTATTACCACAGGAAATTAGAAGCTTTGAAATGTTAAGTAGTTTTAAGTCAGCACTTAAAGGCCCATCTACACGATACGATTTGTCGTATACGATTGTCATCTTGGTGTATGTGATCAAACTGTACACGCGTGTCGATATTCGCCATCGAATCACAAACAACAATTATGTCGTGTGCAAACAATTGCTTACGCCAGTACGACAGAATGACAATCGTATACGACGAATCGTATCGTGGACAATGTACGCCAGAATGACAATCGTATACGACGAATCGTATCGTGTAGATGGGCCTTAAGACTTTTCTTTTATTAAATTAATAGTTTTTTGTTCATGGTAGTAATATATGTAGTATAGGCTTTATCTTGTAATGAAACTGTAATTAGTTTTATAAGTAACTTTAAGAATATATTGTTGTAAGAGCATTGAGACTATTGTATAATGCTCCTAATACGTCTTTTATTATTATTATTATTACGAAATGTAACGATTTTAATTTAATGCAAATTCCTAGTAGTCACTGACGTCATTCCGGTCTCCGTTTAAATAATAGGGAGATTTAGATTTAACTACGACTATGAAATTCGTCATTTTTGGCGCCAATTGCTTACGCCATCTTGTGTTGACGTGATAAAGTCGTAGTCATCGTCCATTTTAAGAGTGAGTTTTGAGGAAAATCCATTGAACTCAATGTAGATAACTGGAACGATAACTCGTAAAGCAAAAAGTGAGGCAAAAAGTTCCAGGCCCCTACGCGGTTTGCAGGTAGATTTTAGGCCCTGGAATTCAGTCTCTGCTTCAAGGTAAACGTTTTTCAAGGTAAACGTTTTTACAGTATTGTAGACCTTGTAATATTTTTGGTAAATAACTTACTTGAACCATGGATAGCTAGTAAAATAAATTTATTTCACTATCCATGATTGAAGTCATGGTGAATCTTCGTATTATACGCACGCCATCTTCAAAACAAAAACACAAACTTTCGCCTATGTTTGGCAAACGTTTTCTTCAGAAATAAACCACCCCCAAAGCTATAGAATATATTAAAGGAAAGATAAATGATCTATTAACAATATACGTACAGCTTTATCCCTGTAGCTAACTTAGTTTTCTTTAAAAGCGGATAACCGAACATGCCCAAAAATATAATTTTCGTCACGGATACCATCTTGTAAACAAAAAACACGAACTTTCGGCTGTCTTCGACGAACATTTTTTTGAGAAATAATCAACTCCCAAAGCTACAATATATATTAAAACAAAGCTAAATTATGTGTTTACAATATGCGTACAGCGTATCCGGCTAGCGAACGTAGTTTTCTTAAAAAGAGCGGATAATCGAACATCCAAAAATACAAAATATGTACCTGCAAACCGAGTGGGTGCCTGAAACCTTGCCTCACTTTTTACCCGACTTATGACTGGGAGTTTAGCGTTCCATATATAGAGTTCACTGGGAAAATCTCGTAGTCAAATGAGCAACGACTATACGACTGCATCAGATATTTCAATCAAAACAAGGTATTTTTGGGACGCCAGTTTCTTCGCAACAAAACGAAAAACATTTAAATAAAGACAACAACGTTTACCACGAACACTCAGTCGTGACTTAGGCAGGTTTATTAAGAGATAAAACATGTCAAATGCCCAAATAGTTATCTGAACGTGGGAATAGGAAGAAGTCAAAGTACATTCCACTTAATATCATCATGAAATCAACAATACTTTCTCCATCAATGACATCACAGTTTTCAACTAGGATTCAACCTTATTTAACAATAGAAAAATGAAACTTAACCAATCAGCGTGCTAGAAACACCCCATGTGATCATCACTTTCCTATGCAGTCCTAACTATCCATGGTTAAATCACGTATTATTTTCGCTGAAACATAATTGAAATTTTCGATGTCAAATTACCATGTGGAACTCGAGAATGTTTCCGAGCAATATACAGTAGCTTGGCGATCTTGCTCATTTACAAACCTCTTATTGTTTCCAGGTACTAGGAAGCTGTGTGGCATTTCTTATTCGCTATCAACTGGCTAAATTTTTCTACGACGTGTAGATGAAGATAAGTATAACGTAATAATACATCGAACCCAGACCATCAGCAATTTCAAGTGTCTTGAGGATGGGTGTCTCCAGTAAAGACGACTCCTCGAGAGGGATGTACGCAGTAGTGATTTCTATGGATATAACTCATGGGCAAGGAATTGGTCTTTTGCCTGGAAAAAGTTGAGACTAAGATGGCCGGCGTTAAAAAGAGAGCAGAAAATGAACCAAAAGCCATATAATAAACTCGTTATTAACAATTTGTTTGCTTGGTCTATACCCGTACCCAGAGCCTGCGTTCCTTTTGGCCTGCGCCAAGAAACGGAGGCTCTGGGGAACTCCGACGATTGATAGGGGTATCTAGTACGTATTCCTTATAAGGAAGCGCAAATAGAAGGCATTGACGAGCAAATAGAGTGAATTAACGAGCAAATAGCTGACACGTTCAACCCTCGTACCAGCCTCCTTGTTAATTGGATTGTAACCGACCCCAAAACAACAAAGGTCCTAACCCTTTGGCAAACGTTTTCTTGAGAAATAAACCACCCCCAAAGCTATAGAATATATCAAAGGAAAGTTAAATTATCTATTTACAACATACGTACAGCTTTATCCCGGTAGCTAACTTAGTTCTCTTTAAAAATGCGGATAATCGAACATGCCAAAATATAATTTTCCTAATACGGATACTATCTTGTAAACAAAAACACGGCTGTCTTCGACTAACGTTTTCTTGAGAAATAATCATCTCCCAAAGCTACAATATATATTAAAACAAAGATAAATTATCTGTTTACAATATGCGTACAGCTTATCCGGCTAGCGAACGTGAAACTCAACATCGTGGTCAAATGAAACTCATGAAACATATCGTAACGTGTTAATAATCGCACATCCAGTGGGCTGGTACGAGTGCCATGTATTTGTTCGTTAATGCCTTGTATTTGCTCGTCAATGCCTTCTATTTGCTCGTCGGTCACTTCCTTATATGGAATACGTACTAGAAGTACATATGCCAAAATTGGGTCTTTCGTTCCCAAGCGGCCTAACTTCCGAAACTCTAAATAAAGCAAGTTTATACTTTCTATTTCGAAGATAGATAAAATTAATTTGTTCCATGAAGCGGTAGATAAAGCGTTGCATGTTCTTGGGAGAGCGAATGTGATGTTATAGGAGTTGGCAATAGGGACTGCCTTGTCATTTCTCCGATAGACTTTTACCAGCTGTATTTGTTTTCCTTCCATCCCCAATTAATAATGCGGATCATCCATCCACGATCATAGTTGATTCACCTCTGAATGCCCTCATGTGAGATCAAGCGTCCAAACCTCGCGAGCAATTGCGCGAGTAATAGCTCCTAACGAAACTGTGTGCGAGAGCTCAGCATCAACCAATCAAATGACGAGTCTCGTCGGAGTTCCCCAAAGCCTTCGTTTCTTGGCGCAGGCCAAATGGAACGCATGTTCTGGGGGGATTGGGTCTATACGGGAAAGTATTTGCTTTCGGTTTTTCGCACAGTCTCTCGATGTGTACGAAAACTTCAGGCAATACTTTCACGTACAGACCTTACACTCATTTAATAAGTCTTCAAAGGTACGTTTACACTGCGATTAAGTTAATAGTCCACAAATTATTCTGCTGACAGTTTCTCGTACTTAAGTTTCTCAAAACCATAAATCGGTCCGATTAATCGCAGTGTGTAAACGTCCTTTATATGTTAAGTTCTGATCTGCTTTTGAAAAACCGGGACGACACCGGTGTATTAAACCGCAGTGACATTTTTTATTATTTTTATACCTGTATTTTAATGACAACTTTAATAAAATTGTTTTAAAGCTGTTCTAAAAGTACTAATGATTTTATATAGTGTGTATGCGCTGGTAACCTATATTATATATCAAGCAAAGTGAAAAAGTGGTGAACTGCCAAGATTTTTAGTAACGAAATACTGACGTTTTGAGCGGAGCCCTTCATCAGCGTAAGACGAGATTTCATCTCGACGAGATTACATTTCATCTCGTCTTACTCTGATGAAGGGCTCCGCTTGATCGAAACGTCAGTATTTCGTTACTAAAAATGTTGGCAGTGCACCTATGAAACGAAAATTAATTTGACAAAAAGAATTAGAGGTCTGGGAAATATACTATTACTATTGCATCATTAAAACTAAAACGATGTTCTTCAGTTTAGTGGTCTGTATGCACATGCAAAGTTTCAAGTGATTTCGTTTAATAATCTTAAAGATATACACGGTTTGCCGTTATGTTAAAATTTATTGCAATTTGCAAACCTCTTGACGTCATAGGTTATCTCATTTGAATATCACATAAGTCTAAATATCTCAAGAACCAAGTGAAATATGAAAGAGCTGTAAATTAATATTCTTCATTATTTTAAAAGTTCTTTCAAATAAAACAAACTTAATTTTCATTTCATAGGCACTTTAATATTATATATTAATGCTCCTTGAAATAAGAAGCCCTTCCTCGCTATTTCCAATTTAACTTTTGGTAAAATTACACAATTTCCATTATTTCTGGTATTTTTAGCATGGTTCATAAATTAAAAAATAGTTAATATTAAAACGTTCACAGGATATTTGATATAACGATTTAAAAACATAGAAGCGCTATAAATACGTATATTTATCTGATATTGAGTATTTACTTTCTTTCTGCGGCATGTATAGTCAAATATGTTCTTATTTTATGAAACAGTTTCAACTTCCCGGATGTTTTCTTGAAAACATGTTGCAATTGTTGATTGAAGATTAAAGATTGGTCAAGTAGGACCCCTATAGGTATTTATACGATCTTGTATATATAGTTTATTACTTTAGTTCTTTCGACAAATATTTCGCCGTCCCAAAAACTATTGACTCCGTTTTATCTTTCTTCAAATTAATCACCAGTTGATTAACTCCAGCCAGCCAGCCAAATCATTTATGAATTACAAATCAAATATCTAAACATGTTGGTGTTCTACCGAAATAGCGTGTAGGTATAGTACAACGTTTCGATCGAAGGCCCTTCGTCACGTTTTATTAATTTATGAATTATCCGGCTGCCTTTCACCTTTTCAAAATTTGTAAGGCCCGTTTCAAACGTCGAATTTTTCATGTGTCGAATGTAATGCAAATGACTTGAACAAAGGATTTTGCTCATTTACATTAGATTCGACACTTCTCAAACTCATTAATAATTCATGAGCCAATTAGCCAATGAAATCACTTTATTTTATCACATGACTGAGGCTGGATACTCGAGTAAAACACGTAAAAATCATATACCACCACAGTTATTAGATCAAACCGGCCGGTTTTGATCTAATTGCTGAGATCTTAATTAATAATTCATTTTTTGGAGAACGAAACGACCTGCCTCCGTCTTCGCTCATCCTCAACTGAACAGAGTCTGTTAATTTTCTGAATAAATTTTACACACCCTCGTGAGTTCAGTCCCATGAGGTTTGTTCTCAAATGCTTTTTAAGTAAACATCCATTAAATCCGTGTTCGATTGAGAAGCATATAAACAACTCGTTTATCGTGTTTCATCAGGGGTCCAAACACTCGAAAACAATAAAAACACTCGCGCTCGTGTTTTCATCATGTTTTCTCGTGTTTGGATCCCCTGATGAAACACTCAAACTCGTTGTTCATATATTACATGAAAATCAAACAGTACATCTGTTGGGCAAACTGCTTGAAAACTGAAAATGGGATTTTGCTCTTCAGTTCCATTCTTTGACAACAAAATGATTCCATATAGAGCCTCCAAGCAAGTTTAACGATTCTTTAATCTTTAATGCTGAGATTGTCCTGGACATGCGCACTGACCGTTTGGGCCTGTAGTAAATATCTCCTGTGCCAATATTTGCATACAGGTACATCGTGCTTTTGAAGAAGATATAATATGTCGGTAGATCAGTGATAATCCAGGAAAGCTCTTTTTCTGACAATTCTGTTCATTACAGGCCAGGAGTGAGCGACGAAGGTGCGAGCTTCCCGAAATATTTTTGATTTTCTAAGGCTCTGAAAGAAATTTCCTGCATTTTGAGAGTAGCAGTAACCATCAGATTCAATAACCCAGGCAAACAGCC
The DNA here is from genome assembly GCA_035772405.1 of Chrysogorgia sp. JL179-B06. Taxonomy (NCBI): domain Eukaryota; kingdom Metazoa; phylum Cnidaria; class Anthozoa; order Scleralcyonacea; family Chrysogorgiidae; genus Chrysogorgia; species Chrysogorgia sp. JL179-B06. The sequence goes on from JAYKKM010000043.1 coordinate 728,016, forward strand.
AAATTACTAAAACATCTGTGAGGAACGGTCTATCTTAAAACCGTTGAACAAATGGCGCTTGTGCAAAAGCCCAAAGTAAAAAAACCCAGAAGTTTAAAAATAAATTTGGTAAAGAAAGGCGGAGAATGGTAAGGTCGTGCAAAAAAGTGTAGCAGCCAAAGCCGCTACTGCCGCTACAGTTCCTTAAGTCTACAGTTTGTTAAGTCTACAAGTTCTCAACTTCCATGTTTCACAATGTTCCACAACCAGTTTTGCATTTACATGTGATGTTTATAAAAGTAACTTTGTTATGAATATACGATTGATTATATTGTTCAGGTTGAGAGTCTGCTCAGTAATGATGTTGAGGTATCAGCTATTTTTATTTCAGTCAATGATTTGCAGTTGAAGGAATTTTCGCGTATACCAAGATGCTCTGTAGTGCTCATTCTTTTCGATAAGGCGCAATCGGAATTTGGGAAAAGGTTTGAGATAACTTTGATTGAGCGACTTGCCAATGTTTCAACAACATTTATAAAATAACATGTACACAACAAGCGCTCTGATTGGTCAATACCCGTGTTTGGATAAGAGCATCCAAACACGGGAATTTTGAGGTCGATCTTCACACAAAAAGCAAATCATGCCGACCCATCATCGTTTTTAAACATTTATTAACATTCTATACATTATAGCAATCTTCCCTGTTAATTTTCACAAGATTTTACAAAAATAGGCCGAAATTATTTAAAGTGGACAAAGCAACGCTATAAAAGCGAACGAGAATTCCCGTATAATTTGTAAGGGCGACGTTTACCTTATTGAAAGTTTCAATAAAACCCCAAAACAAAACATTCTTATAGATATAGTCCACAAAGAGAACATGGAAAAGGTGTAAAATATTTATTTTACCTCTCGTCGGGCAGGATATTCACGAAGAAACCATTCATTTTGTTCTTGTAGCCAACAAAAAATCTCGATATATGAACAAACCGAAATTCAAATAATCGCTAATCCTAACCCAAATCCTAACCCTAAAACTGACTTGGGTTGATGTTATAATAATTTTAAATTTCGGTTGCTCATATATCGAGAAAGGGCCGAATAAACACTTCGACAGTGAGAGAAAACCACAAAAAAGATTCTGTGTTGTAGGATATGAAGGCTAGGCAAACTCACAACATCGCTTTACATCTGCAGCAATCCAACATAAAGTTAAACGGTATATTTTCGCGATTAAATCCATCTGGAAATATATTTTTCATCTTTCTATTAGCATGTTTTCCTGATGTTTTTACCACTTCAAACTTATTTTTGGCTGTTGCTGTCGTCAGCATCATAAATCATAATAGGAAACCATCCATGATTGGCCGATTAGCTTAGAAGAACATGAAAGACCTCCTCTGATTTGTAGTTGACGGTTTTTGGGAGAATTGCAATATTGATCTAATTATATTAATAACTTTTAGTGATATTTCTCTGTGGTTATTTTATAAAATAAATACCTAATGGTTTTCCGTGTTTGGATACTCTGATCCAAACACTTGGGATGTTGCTCGACTTTCGAAAAGCTAAAAACACTCGCCTAGCGGCTCGTGTTTTTTTACGCTTTTTTCAAGTCTCGCAACATCCCGCGTGTTTGGATCAGAGTATCCAAACACGGAAAACCATTAGGTATTTCTTTAAGGATTTCAGATTCAACTAATTTCTAGATTTCTTCCTGGGAAATCCACAAACTGAAAATATCATGAATCAATCGTCTCAAGGCAAAAGGTTTGCTTGAATTGGTCATTAACATTCGATTATACAATTCTAGATATAATTCAAGCACAGTGACAATCTCAGACCTTTCTTGCGCGTGCTGAGATTGCAACCGCTTTCGAGCATGCATGCGAAATATATCTACCGACCGGTCGAGATGATTTTGCTTCATATGATCACAAGCAACCGGGCTAGTCCGATTTGCCGGTATGAAAACGGCAACGCTAATTGGTTCTTTATCGCGGTAGGTTTTTATCTCACACAGATATTAAGTTATCCCCGTTAGCCGGGCTTTCCCGGGTCATATAAACGGCCATATAAGTACAAACAACATTTGCCAGTACATTGGCTGTCACAACACGACTTGTAGTCCAACAAGTACCGAGAACATACAGTAAAAACCCGTTAACAAGAACCAAGAATTTGTTTATAGGCTGATTGGGTAAAATGTAGGTTCTTGTTAGCGGTTTTTTCCATGTACGGCACGACTCGTCCCAGGTTTAAATACCGTAATTAACGTTGCCCTGCCATCTGAGTTCTAGTGGTTCAAAGGTTAGAGCGTCTGGCTAACATTCAGATTTCAGAAGGTTGCGGGTTCGTGTCCTGTCTTCAGCTCAGAGTTTTTCTGAGTATTAATAACTTAACACAGCTTGCACAACAAAACCTTTACAACTTTACAAACATCAAGCTGCAACTATATACCTACAGTAACTTAGCCTTTTTACTTCGATTCTATGAAAAATCGCATCTGGTTAAGCCGGACGCTTAACCATAATCAGACCATTTGAAGAACTTGGCTTTGTAAAATATGAAAATAACTACCTGCAGGACTCGGGCGGCAAAACAAGGTTACTTTCAAAGTTTTTCTTCGTGTCGCGTGCGTGCGATCACGCAAGAACGCGTGTTCAATCGGAATATTTGTTTACGTCATCCTGTGGGCTTGCGTGAAGGCTTGTATTATTACGCGAGCAAATGTTTCGATTTGATTTCATTACGTACGCGAGCTTGCTCCGAACGGATTAGTTTTTGTCAAAAACGGCAAACGGATTAGTTTTTGTCAAAGACATGAAAAGTATAACAAGAAAAGGTTAGTGTTGCATGTTTTCCATCTATTTTTCATTCTCTTCTGTCCTGAAGGACACATCGTCTGAAACATCGTATTATTTGCTTATTTCTCTTATTTCATATTATATCCAGTTCTTTTGAGAAATTAGCAGTTTTCATATTTATTCTTATCTGTTGCGTAAACCCATCACTAACCAGAACAGTTTGAAAACTATTTCTAAACCGATGGTAACGGTCGGAATCATTGACGATATTATCGCGTGTTACACAATTTAGTTTTTGCCGTTATCTAATTCTGCCTTTAATACTTGGAACGCCTGATTCGAAAAAGCCGAAGTTATCGCTGAACACAATAACTAAGTAGTGTTTTATACGTTCCACAATAATCATCGCATTTAAATTCAGACGAATTTAATCCCGTTCACAGGAGTCGGAAGCGAGTTGAAAACGACGCTAAAATGTCACAAAATGCCGTTGCGTTCACACGGACCTTTGACGGTGTGTCCTATGAACACAGATTCCGGACTTTTTCGCCCCGCTTTAGCCTCTCATTGACAATTTTGCGCGTATAGATAACCTAAATAACCTCATCTTGGTTTGATAGATTGTTTTGATAAATATATTATTAATACAAGTATTAGCGACTAAAACTCGGACAAGACAAGCAAGAAAAATGATGCTCAGATCATCAAGGCAAATACATTAGGTATAAAGACCTGGCAGGAATACTCTGTAAGATGAATGGCACGAAAACTACGTTCGTGTGACAAGAGAAATATTCAGCCACAGCTGCAAACAGGACGCTTGGTTTGGTACATCGGTCTTTAACTGAGATCACCGATACCTGCGTTCGTCGTACAATCTACATAGCGATCGTCCACCCTTGGGTATGCGACTCAGATATTGCTACCGCAATCTACCGAGCTCTCGACCGAGCTAATCAAGCGCGTAGAACTGGTCCAACGATGTGCCACAAATGTAATCCTAAATCTACCATTTCTCGCTCTTCGACAACCTACAAACAAGTAACAACATCTACTATCACTAAACTTACTCCCAATCTCCTACTGGCACGAATACCTTGACTTAATATTCTTCTTCAAAGCTGTCAATAACCTGGCTAAAATCGATCGAAATTCTTACCCCGTACATACCAATATTAAAGAACAACAAGAACCTGTTCGACAGCTGATAGCCTGATATTGCCACTTTCGCCATCGTTCTTCTCCAGAATGTGCAGGACATGGAATGTTTTACCGCTTCACATGCGTGTAAATCAAACTTTAACAACATTTAAAAGCTACGCTCTTTGTTATTATATATATATATATATATATATATATATATATATATATATATTAATATCTGTATATCAATGTCACGGGGAGCGCCTCCCAGGTTGGGTCTACTACTTTTCATGTGCATTTTTGGTATAGTTTGCATTGTACTATTTATTTGTCGTAGTTTATTTTGTACTCCTTGCTGATAATTTACCCAATAAAGTTGTTAAACCTTTAAAAAAAATATGGCAGCAGTGGTTATATACAGAAGACCCAAAGTCGTGGAAATCTATCTGTCCAAGATGCAACTCAACGCGGGGTGCTGCAACTAAATTGTTTATCTTTACATGGGACCTAGCCACGTTTATAAGGCAAACCTAATAAATAAAATAAATAAATAAATATTCAATATTTTGTGAACTGGATCCTTACCTTGGGAAATAAATACCGTGTTAGCCGGAAGTTGATAGCGGTAGTATCCAGAATAGTTTGCACCTGAAAATCGTCGTTAAATTATGACGGATTTGTCCGAACGTAATATTCTGCCGTCGATTTTTCATACCAGACTCGTGTGAACGGGGTCTAGACGCATTTAACTATCCAGATGAATTTAACTCGTTTTAGACGTCGCGGAACCGTCGCATTTTAAATGTGACGGTTACGCGACGTCTAAAACAAGTTAAATTCATCTGGAGAGTTAAATGCGTCTACTATCGAAATCACTAGAGCGGTTAGTTGTCGGTTGGAGGTCAATTTGAATGCATCACGTGATTTGCCTGTACGAATTACAATTTCATGGCAGTAACGGCGAAACTACAACCAAAATATGGCTTGGAAAAATTCATTTAGATTAAATTGCTGTAAACAAAATCAGTTCCAGCCAGCTCTTCTTTGCCAGATCATGAAAACTACGGTGGCCCACAAGTGTTACGGCACAACAGCCAAAGTCACAGCAGAATCGCTAAAAGGGCCGCGAAATGAAGTTGCAGCGGAAATAGAAATCCACGGCGGAAGTGATCTCGTTTCCCCAGTTTCTCTGAAGAGAAAATTGACAAGTGTTTAATGAACCCCGAATTATCTATTAGAGCACTGTCCAAACCGGGATCCCGGCAAACACTTTCTCCATGTAAACGGGATAAGATAAATAAAGAGAAAATATAAGCTGGACGTGATCCCGTTTTTCACAAAGATAATGGAGGTCAACAGGGAAACGAGATTTGAGATTCATAATGAAAATAATACCAAAGTTGATTTATTTTGCTATAATTCGTTTATTTTCGCATCACTGAGGTATTTCTTCACTGAGATTGCATGCAGATCTATTAGCATGTTTTTTGCGATGCACAAAAAGAATGCCATTATTCGTAAAATACGGGGCACCAACAAACATGCATTGCAAAGAATTATAGTTAAAGTGCATATAACGTCTGTGGGAATTTAACATATATGTTGTCTATCGATTCTCCTAAGAAAAATTGTAATATATCTTGTCAGCTGAAAATTTCATCTTCAGACTTTTTTGCTGTTAAAGTTGACGGAAATGACGTCATAGCGGGAATCTGTAAAGAGGTTTTCATATAGACAGATGCCCGCTATGACATCTTTCCATCAACTTTAACAGCAAAAAAGTCTATGAAGATGAAATTTTCAGCTGACAAGATATATTACAATTTATCTCAGGAGAATCCATAGATTACAAATATGTCGAATCCCCACATATGTTATAGGCACTTTAATATATACATACTGTTGTAGTGAATATGGAAGCTTGGAGTAGACAGACGATACATGGACGATTGTCAAGCTCAAATCTTCAGAAATGTTTCTGATATATTTCTGATATACTGCCCATAGGAAGTACATATATCAATCGAACCAAGTACATCATTGTAACCTTTGTACATCATTGTAACCAGTCTCTTTAGCTCAATGGTTAGAGCGTCTCACCGGCAATCAGAAGGTTACAGGTTCGATCCCTGTCCGGGACTCGGACTAACATTTTCTGAGGATATGAGCTTGACGATCGCACATGTAAATGAACTATAGTGTATAACTAGTGTCATAGCTAAATGGTATACGCGATAAAACCTTAATACTAAAACCTAATAAAAAAGGAGTACCGGGTTAGTATTAGTCACTGATCTCTAAATAAAGACTGGGTCGAACAACTATTCATAAAATGAAGCCGGAAGCTCGTGGCGGCCATCTTGTTGAGACCACGTGAAACTATAGGCAGTTTACTATAGGCATTTTACTATAGACAGTTTACTATAGGCAGTTTACTATAGGCATTTTACTATAGGCGACAGAGACTATCTGTCTCTGATTTTTAAGATGCTAAATGAATCAGTTGTCCAAGGTTTTCCCATAATATAGAAAACGAACCACGGCTCCATAATAGTGTCTTTGAAGCCGGAATTATAGCGCGTGGCGGCCATATTGGAGTGACCACGGTCAGTCCAATATGGCCGCCACGCGCTAATCCCGGCATCTTGTGTTCTAAAGGGAAAGATCATCATTTCATCACTCAGTTCCAGTCTTTACCACGGTCAACTCGTTATCGCGTATACCTTTAGCCACGATCCAAGAAAATGGCTAAAAGGGATGACCAGGACCTTTTTATTTTTGTTTGGTCTTTATTTTTGGTCAAGGTTAGTATTAGGTTTAAGGTTAGGATCAAGGTTAGGGTTAGGGTTAGGTTTGGGAATAACAACAGTTTTTTAAAATAGGAAGGTCCTTTTGAGTCATCCTTTTTAGCCTTGTCCATGATGCTGGAGTAGCCACCACTGATCTGCATAAGAGACTGGATCGAGCAACCCATTGTTCCATGCTGCAAAAATGAATCCAAACATTTCGTGGCGGCCATCTTGGGGAGCTGCGCTCTGTATAGTTTCTATCACGGAGCCGTAGTTTACGGACTTTAGTGCAAGAAAACCTTCGACAACTGATTCATTTTGGCATGTTAAAAATCAAAGACAGATAGTCTAGTCACCTAAAGTAGTATATAGCGTGGTGCAAAAAAGTATATAGGGGTATCTAGTACGTATTCCTTATAAGGAGGCGCAAATAGAAGGCATTGACGAGCAAATAGAGTGAATTAACGAGCAAGTAGCTGACACGTTGAACCCTCGTACCAGCCTCTGTAACCGACCCCAAAACAACAAAGGTCTAACCCTTTGGCAAACATTTTCTTGAGAAATAAACCACCCCCAAAGCTACAGAATATATCGAAGGCAAGTTAAATTATCTAACATGCCCAAAAATATAATTTTCGTAATACGGATACCATCTTGTAAACAAAAACACGACCTTTCGGCTGTCTTCGACGAACGTTTTCTTGAGAAATAATTAACTCCCAAAGCTACAGTATATATTAAAACAAAGATAAATTATCTATTTACAACATGCGTACAGCTGATCCGGCTAGCGAACGTAGTTTTCTTAAAAAGAGCGGATAATCGAACATATCGTAACGTGTTAACAATCCCACATCCAGTGGGCTGGTACGAGTGCCATGTATTTAATTGCTCGTCAATGCCTTGTATTTGCTCGTAGGCCACTTCCTTATATGGAATACGTAGTTCCGAATGTAGTTTATCCAGTATGGCGTTCGTGAGCTACTTCCGGTGTGACAGCGGATAGTGTCCCCCGTAGAAAGTGTCCCCCCGAACACTATCCGCTAGCAGATAGAGTCTCCCCGGACACTATTCGCGACGCGGATAGTGTCCCCCCTCGTGGATTCTGTCCCCCCAAACGAAATACTGGGATAAACTTTAGTTCTCGTGTTCTTTGGTCGAAATATAGAAATTTGGACTAATAATAAACCGCCAAATTGAGACTAAACTGATATTGTTTTAAAATTGCATTGTTAAACAAAATATCGCAAAACCCTTAACGCAAAATTTTTTATCAAGTTATCGTGTAGATAGCGACGATTTTTGTTCATTTCATGAAACGATTTTATGAGTTGTAAGTTTTTGAGCGAGAATGGTTATTTACTCGGTTGAATAGATGGATCAGACTCACAAAGCCCTTCCGCGTAAACAAAAGCCCAATGTCAAATACCCGGATGAGGTTGCTATTGCGTTCGCTTATGAGTTAGCGTCTAGGAATGAGCACGGCATGCAAAGCAAACAGTTTGAACAACAACAAATGCGAGACCATTTGATCAGATGCCTCGAGAATGGCCAATTCGAGTCTTTCAGAGTAGCAAGAAAGCGGAGGAGAGATGATCCAAACATTTTTGAAATCGAACTGTTTTGCCATTGTCTCATGCCCGAAATGTTCGATGACATGATTTTGTGCGATTCGTGCGACCACCGATCAAGAAGCGTGGTTGTGCCCCGAATGCACTCCGCCAGCATTCTGAACAATTTGTCGGCTTTTTAAACTATATTTTGAACCATTATTTTTAGTTCTTCTCTTTTTGGTTTTATTAATTAGGAAAATTTGTCTAATAAAAGTGTTTGCTTAATGCACAAAGCTTTAGTTTTCGAGTCGCGCGCTGTGACACCGGCTTCAATTTCATAATAATAGATGCTCTATATCCAGACTCTTATAGAGATTAAGCTTCATGTGTCCTTGGTACGTACGCCAAACGTCTACTTGACAGATGTTTGCTGTTGAAACTAAATAGTATAACGTCAAAAAAAGAAATAGCCTGTTTCCAAATATGGTTGTATACATTATGAATATGAATAATATATGAATATTAGATTATGAATAATCGGTTAATTGTTAAATGCTCTTTGACGACGCATAATGGTAAATTAAGATATCCAACAAGCCTTATGTCCTGCGTCATTCGATAAGTTTAATTTTAAGGAATCTCTAAGGGAGGTTAGTGAGCGAGGAGGCCAAAACTGTTGGATGGGGTTAAGGTCAAGATGAAACTCCTAAACTAAGGGGGGAGGGGGTTAAGATAAAGTCACGATTATGTGTAGCGTTAGGATTGCGGGTTAGGATCTGGAATTACCATTACGCGTATTTTAGGATTACTGAGGGTTACGCTAGCCAGCGGAAAATTCTCTGTTTCTCACATTACGTTGTTCCAACTCGCTCGTTAATATTCGCTCCGGCCCGGTTTGCAATTATAAATAGTCAATATCGAATAATAAGAAATACAACGCTTGTTGAAAATTCATAAGCGACCACCTCTCGAAAGCGACCACCTAGCTCTTTTTCACATTTTGACTTCGGCTGACGAGAAGCCAAGAGTTTGAACAAACGTTTTCACCTTTTGTCTGTTCAAAAATACTTAGGTAAACCTACTGGTACATCACGGCCATCACAATCAAATACTTCTGCAACGACCAGCAAAAAAGAAATAGGTAAGAAATTATATGTTTTCTTTTATTTACTGTAGAGATTATATAACAACCGAGGTAAAACAACGTAGTCAATACTATTAGGTTACAGGGTAGTGTACACCTGTGAATATATTTCCACCCTCCTTCCCTCCCTCTGTTGACATCCATTCATTCTCCCCCAAACCTTTTCTCCCCCCGTTCTCCAAACCAACATTACATATAAGTAATATTTTTACCGGGCATTTATGTCTAGCATTGGCGAACAAAAATAGTGGCTTCTCACTCTATGTCCATGGAGTTTATCTTTATTTCCAGGGGACCGAGGGGCGATTTAAAAGAGGTGGGGCTGGCGAACGAAGTCTGCTAAAAATGCGGATCCTGAGGTCCATCCCCATTTTTTGATCCACGATTTTAGAAAATACACGGTTTTTCAATTATCATTGTTACCTGGATATATTTTACAACATAAACTCATAAAATTAGCACCCAGATAACTATATTAGTGTTTCTCCATAGAATAGAGTCTGTCCCACAGGCCAATTTATTATAGCAATATGAAACTCTGATATCTGTGTTTTTATGCCTGTGGTTAGACTAGTTCTTGAAAATGAGAGGGTCCTTTTGAGTCATCCCTTTTAGCCTTCACGGTCACCTCAACTAGCGAGTATCTCATCTAGCCATCACCCTTGTACACCTGATCATGCCTACAATAGAAATACGTATAAGCAATAACCCCTCACCCGCCTTTTCTACCCGCCCCCTGGTCCCCATGCAGGGCCCCCAGACCGCGCAAGGTCTAAACAAATCTCAAATGGCCGTCTCGTCATACGTAGATTTTGAACGTTATCTCGGCCAATATTTACTCGATTTCAATTCTGAAAACAGATTTGGAATTACCGAGTCTAAACACATAACATACGTGTCAATTGTATTACGAGAATGTGCATACTTCGTAAAAACGGTTTATGTACTTAGAAATTAGTCGGCAATGAGGCAGCCACTTCGTCGTAGATTATTTTGAACGTTATCTCGATCAATATTTAACCGTTTTCAAATCTGAAAACAGATTTGGAATTACCGAGTTTAAATGCATAATATGCATGCCTATTATATTACGCAAACGTGTATACCCTTCGTAAAATCGTGTTTATGTACTTAAAAATTAGTCGGTCATGTTTGTGCCGTTTTTCTCTCAACTAATATTGGCCGGTTAAGTGAACTAGGAACTTACCGGTTGGTCTTAGCCAATCATGTGTACGAGATTTGGTCCTACCATTTTATATAATATATATATATACAAACTTTTCGTGAGAAATCGATCCCTGCCGCGGGGTGATTATCACACTCGCTTCGCCGGTCGATTATCACACTCGCTTCGCTCGATCTTGTTTACCAAGAGTATGCAAAGATAGGACGGTGCACCAGGAACAAGTCCGAGATTTTACGGACAATTGTCAATCGGAGCTTCTCAGAACTTGCGTATTCTTCTAGTAGATAAAAAAGAACGGGAATATGGGAACTAGATCGATTGCACTGATCGATCCTAAAAATTAAAAAATGACTTTCATGCTTTTGAACCTCATTAATCATTTGTTAATGTTTATCGTATCTGATTGGTTAATTTTTGTCACATGATTACTATGCGTATAAAAGTTTGATATCCGGATTTTATTTTACTTTACGTTTCACTCTGCGATGAAGGCGTTAGACCTCCTACACACTATTTCGGTAGTACACCAACCTTTTACAGTACAACATTATATATTATATTTTTGCCTGTTCTCTTTACAGAAGAAAAGCGTCTCAGGAAATTAAAAGTATATCTAAGAAGCGTTTCTTACAATGGCTGCGAAGGTCTTGTCAACTTCCCGTCGTTAACTGATCTTTATCAGGATAAAATCTTGCCCAACGAGTTTCCGTGTGACACCATCGACCAACCACTCCGTTACAGCTTTGCACCGACCGCATTTTTAGTAGCATGCTGTTTTAACAGATGTTTCCCTGCTACGACACGAAGGCGTACACGGTATGGTAAAATTACGTAATCTCATTTAAGGTGGCTGGAAACAGTTTTTTTTAAGAATTATACTTTATTATAGGAAATCAAGGGTGTTCGGTTCAATTAAGGGTGTTAGATTTGCAAACCTTATATCCTTTGCTAAGGAAGCTTCGAATGAACAAATTTGCCATATAATTTCACAGATTTAAGAATCCATCAACACAGCCTTTATGCGGTGACTCTCTCGTTTGGTAATGTCAGACGATGACGTCATCATGACGTTACGTTTTGAAGCAAAATTAATTTTAATTTTCACATTAAGCGATTAGAATCTGGACTGTTATCTTCAAAATAGTACGTATCGATTTTAAGAATTTTTAAAACGTAACTGAGATATTGAATTTTTAAGATAAATAAACATAATAAATTATTGATAACTTAATTTTTATTTAATTTATCATTAAATCCATACGTACTTTTTGTAGGAAGTAATTTAGGTTTACATGGTACTCGCAAATGTAGCATAATGTCAAAAATGACAAAATTTTTAGTTTTTGTCGTCAATGTGACGTCATCAAATTACGTCACCACACGAAAGACGTCTGCCTACATATTCCACACATAAAATATCTTGGTTATACCTTCAGTTTATTAATTGTCCATTCACGAATTATTATATTGGGCACTAAATGACCTGTCCTTAGCAACCGGTTGTCTAGCAACGGAAACGTCTGTACAACCTTAAAGTGTTTATGAAATGAACTTCTAAAATAACGAATAATTGTAATTTAGAGCTCTTTCATATCTCGTCTTTCTTGAGATATTTAGACTTTTGTGATATGCAAATGAGTAACCACCGACCAACCTCGTTATCCAGGGCATTTTGCCTCCACGGCGGAAAGTCGGCGAAAATGGCCCTGGGATCGGCTGGTCCGTTCTATAATAAATGCGATTGGCTTGTCATAAAACTCAATTAATTCAGCCAAGTATAATTTATTCATCTAAATCTGAATGCTGTCTTCAAATTTTACACAAATTAGAAGTGATAGCTTTCGCTAAATTGAATGTATACTTCTTCATGGTGGATTATTAAGCTTGTTAGCTGCTTTTATGCCGACGAATGCTGACATGAACAACTCTGAAGAACAAAGTAGACAAAGGCAATGGAACAAAGACTACAAAAATTATCATATCTAAACACCCAGAAATTCTGGGTGTCACGTGACCAGCCGATCCCAGGGCCATTTTCGATGACCTTCCACCGTTGCCCTGGGAACGAGGTGATGTCATGCCACCGAGGTGATGTCATGCCACCGACGTCATGAGGTTTGCAAATTTTCAGAAAATCAAGTGATCAGAAATATAGTAAATTAATTTGGCATCGCTATTTTGTTGTAATAATGTTAAGTTTCACGAACTGTCGTAATCATGCAAAGTTTCAAGTGATTTTGTCGAATAATCTCAAAGATATACCTGATTTTCTAAAAACTTGTAAAAACCTCGTGACGTCGGTGGTTATTCATTTGCATATCGCATAAGTCTAAATATCTCAATTTTTTTTTCAATTCAATTTTATTAAAGAACGACGTGAGATATGAAAGAGCTCTAAATTACAATTCTCGTTATTTTAGAAGTTGATTTAAATAACTAAAACTTAATTTTCGTTTCATAAACACTTTAAAGGACATTGGCAACAATAAAGTATATCAAAGTATGTGACGTACATAGCCGGAATATAGTAGTTCGAGGTTGAACAAATGTTCGTGACGTGATTAATGGTGTTTTTGAAAATAATTACGGTTCTTCTGTCACATTACCTATGACGTCGTGTGCTGAGTAAAGCGGTCAGTATTGGCGGAAATGCAAAGCAATCTTCTCAGCGTTATTTTAATTTGTTATCGCTATTACAACCAAAAACTGGCAATACATGGCTCCACGATAGGTAGAACAACAGTAAAGGCCTACACGATACGATTTGTCGTGTACGATTGTCATCTTGGTGTATGTAATCAAACTGTACACGCGTGTCAACATTCTTCATCAAATCATAAACAAGAATTATGTCGTGTGCAAACAATTGCATACGCCAGCCAGTACGACAATCGTATACAACAATTAACGTACAAAATTAAAATTAAAAATTGCCAGAATGACAATCGTATACGATGAACCGTATCGTGTAGATGCAAAGCTTACCAGCACATGATGCCATGGTCATGTTCAAAGTGGCGGCCCAAGAGCCTGTTTTTGATGTTTTATTCAACTTTTAAAATGTGTTACGAGCATTTTCATAGCGCCAAACTACTATATTCTGACTAGCTATGTCATGCATCGATATAACAAGTTTTTATTTTTTGCTGCCAATGTCCGTTAACGATGCACTAAATTAACGCCCTATTTTGCGACCTATAGACAATGCTATAGAGACCAAAAATGGAACCCGCATGAATGAGATGACGTCGCGTTAATTACTCGGGCAACTGTGGTAGGCGAGTCTTCAAATAACATGGACTCCATTTCTGTGTTATTATTATTTTTTCGATGTCGCAAGTTTGACCCGAAAGACTTCGCGAACTTGAAACGTGTTCACTTTCATGCGCCATTCTATACCTTTCCTGTGGATGTGATTGCCTTCGGTCGAGTTCGAAGAGTTGTTTACACTGAAATACATTTTATTGATCAGTTATGTGGCACGCGGATCGTGGTAGACCTGCACTAAAAGATGACGAGCGATTTCGAAACGGGTTGTTCCGCGATCTAAAATTCAGGTAAACATGCTCTGTTGATATTAACTGAAGAAACGTATGTTATGTACTTGGACTCAGTAATTCCAAATCTGTTTACAGAATTGAAATCGAGTAAATATTGACCGAGATAACGTTCAAAATCTACGACGAAGCGGTCATGTATGTTATGTATTTGGACTCGGTAAATAATTCCAAATCTGTTTTCAGAATTGAAATTGGTTAAATATTGACCGAGAAAACGTATTAACGTTCAAAATCTACGATTAATTTGGATTAAACATGCATCTTTTCCAATTTGTGATTAACAATTATTACATTTCCGTTGTGTTTATCATGAATTATTAATGATTTGAGATAATAAACATGCCAAATTGCACACGCCGGCAATCGCGGCCGTAACTGGAAAAAAGCAGACGCACAAAGCAGCTTCTTACTTAATTTTGCTATTCGGGGGTAATTCTCACCAATCATGATCAAAGTTTCAGAAGTTTACCCAAAAATACCCAAACAGCAGTTAAACTGTAGTTAAGAGACAACTGGGCCCAGTTTATCTGAACAATTTTAACCGGAAACTTCTGACAACTGACAAATTTGGCGAAAAAGTGATGCTACGCAGCCAGCCCAAAAGTAGCCGAGTTAGCGGCAAGTGGGTGTCTTGTTAATTGGTACATCGCTAAAAGAAAAAGGACATTGGCAATAAAAATCATAATTTCCAATGTTTGACTTTCTGATTAATCAACAGGTTTACAACAGGCAATCAAAGTAAACAAATCTACTTGTTACAAAACAACTGCACTAACCCTAACCAACCTTAATCCTAATCCGAACCTTACTCCTAACCCTAACCCTTTTCACGGTTTTCGGAAGGTCGACCAAAGCCATTGTGTAATTTATTCAAATATATGTAATTATTTTTGAACTATTTTATAAAAATAATATAAAACGTTTGCCCGGGTCTCGGGTATAACGTGATCGAAACCCTCGTGAAGTAATAAAAAACACTCAAAAGTTGGGAATGCACTGGCATAGATGGCTCATGCTTCTCTCCATACACTTATCTCGTGTTTTTATTACGTCAGTCGGGTTTCGATCACGTGTCATAAAATAACAAGTGTCTTAATAATTGCGTTCGACGAAGGAGAACGCATTCTAATCTTGCATGTTATGGGTACCTGTGCTTTACAACTAAAATAAATCAAGATAAAATCTTTCCCTTTTTGAATAAATTACCGTTTTGGAATTTGGAATAAATTATGGCATTGCTTCGGGACTGACACAGATGTTACCTGTAGAAGTGTTGATGATTAGACATGCCAGCAGAATGATGCTAGACATTTTCTATAGCTAGCATAGAGGATCAAATAAATAGAACGTAGAATAATAGCCACGTACTGTATCAAGGCTATCAAGCTAAGGCGATCATATATAGCCTTGTAATATTAAACTACGGTAATCATATGGCGCGTTTTTATGTCAAAATTCAATACGACCATTTGAAGGCCATGCATCTAATTCGAACAACATTTACTCGAAACGAGCATGCCTCGCGATGTTATAAATTTTCAATTCAGGCGACACTTTTGCCAAATCGAACTTCACGTTTGTGATATTTGCTGACTTATCAGCGGTCGAGCGGTCATCTTTCAAATCGAACTAACGAACGGGTATCAAAATAACATACGGTATCATATGGCACGTTTCTAATGTCAAAATTCAAGCTGACCATTTGAACGCCATACATCTAATTCGAACAACATTTATTCGAAACGAGCAATCCTCGCGAAGTTATAAATTTGCCATTACTTTTGCCAAATATTTCTGAATTGAACGATTTGTAGGTATCTGGCGGTCAAATTTCAAATCGAACAAACGAACGGGAAATGTCCAGTGGCGAAGCTGGCCACCGGGCGCCGTAGCAACTGGTTATGATGCTATGCTAATTTATAAACATCTGCATATTTTGAAAACAATATATTTCTAAAGATCTGAATATGTAAATCGTTTCAAATTCTGCATAGCATTTATTTTCATAATTCGTTATAGCATAATTTTATGTTTGTAAACCAATATTCATTCACGTACTGGTTCACATGCATCGAACGCACTTACATAATCTTTGATTACTCCTAGTAATAATAAGAAAAGACGTATTAGGAGCATTATACAATAGTCTCAATGCTCTTACAACAATATATCATATATTACCACTATGAACAAAAAACTATTAATTTAAAAAAAGAAAAGTCCTAAGTGCTGACTTAAAATTACTTAACATATCAAAGCTTCTAATTTCCTGTGGTAATGAATTCCACAGTTTTGGTGCCGCAACCGAGAACGCTCTGTCTCCATGAGTCACCGTCAAGTAGCAGATTTCGGTCAGATAATCTCAAAGCACGAGTAGGTTTATATTTAGTTAGCAAATCAGTAATATAAACAGGCGCCTGGCCATGCAAAGCCAATTGAAAGTAATTATTAGTATCTTAAATACAATCCTTGATCTCACCGGCAACCAGTGAAGATTACGAAGCACAGGGGGAGATATGCTCCGATTTTTTAACCCCTGTAACAAGTCTAGCAGCTGTATTTTGAATTCGCTGTAACTTGCTCAATTCAGCTTCTGGTAAGCCATATAGGATGCTATTACAGCTGTCAAGTTTTGATGTTATGAATGCATGCACCAACTTCTCACAGTTCTTTTTACTCAAATATTTCCTGATCCTGCCGATATTTCTGATAGCAAAAGTGGCCGATTTACAAATGTTATTTGCATGAGTATTTAATTTTAGATGTCTATCAACAGCAACACCGAGATCACGTGCAACCGGAGCCGGTTGGATTATCACATCATTGACACATATTTCTGGCATTGGTTCACAATGCATAAAACGTGATGATAGATGGACAATCTCGGTTTTACTTGGATTGCATATAAGACCATTCATAGTACACCAGTTGGTGATGTCCTTAATACATAACTCAGATCAAGTTGCAGGTCGATCACATGGAGATTTTATAGGCATACACAGCTGTGTCATCAGCGTACATTATGCAATCAAGGCCATGGGCTTTGATCACATCTTCTATCTTCCATCTTAGGCTCTGATTGGTCAAACTTTATTTTCTATTAGTACAGAGATACAAATGACATTTCCCTTGCGATAGTAACTTCTAGTTTTTATTTTCTATTTGATTTGATAGAAAAATTAATGTCGCGCCATTTCAATTGAGCAACTATATAGCCATTTTCTCGGATCATGACGTCATTCATGTTCCTATCACAGAAAAGAGGCACGCAAGCAATTTTTGTTTGTTAAATAGGGACCGGGGCAAGCAATTTTCTACTATTTAACTGATAGCGATCTTACCTGACGCGCTGTTTGCACCAAATTTCCGCACTCTTTCATAATTCCAAGATACCACACAATGATCGATCAAATTATATTTACCATGATATCACCTTAATTTCGCTTTATTTAGAAACTTTCGTCCGAAGGCTTTAGGGAAGCGAAATCTTGAAAAGACCAACAAGCAAACTGAAGTTGTGAGAAAGACAGACAGCAGCTCATTTGTGCACAAGCCGAACGGTACTGTCATTGACGAACAACAAGGTACAGGGATAACTACAGGAAAACCAAATAATAAAACAGTACCATCGAGAAACATTCTGGATAATGACAATCGAAAACATGTCACCAGTGATAGTGTGAATGCCGAGACTACGAATAACAAAGAGAAGATTAGGGCATCTTCTGTGAAGGTCGTGGCCGAGAAATCGACAAATGCCATTGAATGTGCTGAACTGGAAACGTCAAACAGTGAATCAAAGTCAGAGGATAGGAAATTAAAAAGATCGGACAGTCTTACAGAAATCCCAATTTTTCAACTGCATGAAACCGGTTTTGGGCAGACGGATTTAGAAATTGGGGTAAAAAATGCCGAAAGACCAGAAAAATGCGAATTTCCTTAAACAAGTTGCGTCACGTAGTATCAACAAGATAGAGTTTAGCACTCAACTGGAAACATCTCAAAAGGCTGCAGGGGAAAGTTTAAATTCAAAAGCAAAGCCCACTGACTTGGGTACAGTATAGCAATGATCATGCAACCTGCAGTTCATCAGAAAAACAAATAATATAAATATGAATGGCTATATAATAGTTGTTTTGTTATAGTTGTATGTAATAACGTTTTCGGCCTCTTCGCCTTCCTTGCATGCTTTATTGCTCCCGATTCGCTCATTTTAAGACCCCCCTTCTCTCTCTCTCTCTCTCTCTCTCTCTCTCTCTCTCTCTCTCTCTCTCTCTATATATATATATATATATATATATATATATATATATATATAATATATATAGTAAAATAAAAGACAATTACTTGAGTTACTTCATTCAAACTTTAATTCACTACAAATCTGATATATGTAATATATATAGTAAAACAAAAGACAAGACCCCCCATCTCTCTCTCTCTCTCTCTCTCTCCATATATATATATATATATATATATATATATATATATATATATATATATATATATATATATATATATATATATATATATATATATATAATATATATAGTAAAATAAAAGACAATCACTTGAGTTACTTCATTCGAACTTTAATTCGCTACAATTTAATACGCTTTAATTGCATATCGCATAAGTCTAAATATCTCAATTTTTTTTTCAATTCAATTTTAATAAAGAACGACGTGAGATATGAAAGAGCTCTAAATTACAATTCTCGTAATTTTAGAAGTTGATTTAAATAACTAAAACTTAATTTTCGTTTCATAAACACTTTAAAGGACATTGGCAACAATAAAGTATATCAAAGTATGTGACGTACATAGCCGGAATATAGTAGTTCGAGGTTGAACAAATGTTCGTGACGTGATTAATGGTGTTTTTGAAAATAATTACGGTTCTTCTGTCACATTACCTATGACGTCGTGTGCTGAGTAAAGCGGTCAGTATTGGCGGAAATGCAAAGCAATCTTCTCAGCGTTATTTTAATTTGTTATCGCTATTACAACCAAAAACTGGCAATACATGGCTCCACGATAGGTAGAACAACAGTAAAGGCCTACACGATACGATTTGTCGTGTACGATTGTCATCTTGGTGTATGTAATCAAACTGTACACGCGTGTCAACATTCTTCATCAAATCATAAACAAGAATTATGTCGTGTGCAAACAATTGCATACGCCAGCCAGTACGACAATCGTATACAACAATTAACGCACAAAATTAAAATTAAAAATTGCCAGAATGACAATCGTATACGATGAACCGTATCGTGTAGATGCAAAGCTTACCAGCACATGATGCCATGGTCATGTTCAAAGTGGCGGCCCAAGAGCCTGTTTTTGATGTTTTATTCAACTTTTAAAATGTGTTACGAGCATTTTCATAGCGCCAAACTACTATATTCTGACTAGCTATGTCATGCATCGATATAACAAGTTTTTATTTTTTGCTGCCAATGTCCGTTAACGATGCACTAAATTAACGATAATTTTATAATTTCGCCTTAACTTAATTAGCCCTATTTTGCGACCTATAGACAATGCTATAGAGACCTATATGGAACCCGCATGAATGAGATGACGTCGCGTTAATTACTCGGGCAACTGTGGTAGGCGAGTCTTCAAATAACATGGACTCCATTTCTGTGTTATTATTATTTTTTCGATGTCGCAAGTTTGACCCGAAAGACTTCGCGAACTTGAAACGTGTTCACTTTCATGCGCCATTCTATACCTTTCCTGTGGATGTGATTGCCTTCGGTCGAGTTCGAAGAGTTGTTTACACTGAAATACATTTTATTGATCAGTTATGTGGCACGCGGATCGTGGTAGACCTGCACTAAAAGATGACGAGCGATTTCGAAACGGGTTGTTCCGCGATCTAAAATTCAGGTAAACATGCTCTGTTGATATTAACTGAAGAAACGTATGTTATGTACTTGGACTCAGTAATTCCAAATCTGTTTACAGAATTGAAATCGAGTAAATATTGACCGAGATAACGTTCAAAATCTACGACGAAGCGGTCATGTATGTTATGTATTTGGACTCGGTAAATAATTCCAAATCTGTTTTCAGAATTGAAATTGGTTAAATATTGACCGAGAAAACGTATTAACGTTCAAAATCTACGATTAATTTGGATTAAACATGCATCTTTTCCAATTTGTGATCAACAATTATTACATTTCCGTTGTGTTTATCATGAATTATTAATGATTTGAGATAATAAACATGCCAAATTGCACACGCCGGCAATCGCGGCCGTAACTGGAAAAAAGCAGACGCACAAAGCAGCTTCTTACTTAATTTTGCTATTCGGGGGTAATTCTCACCAATCATGATCAAAGTTTCAGAAGTTTACCCAAAAATACCCAAACAGCAGTTAAACTGTAGTTAAGAGACAACTGGGCCCAGTTTATCTGAACAATTTTAACCGGAAACTTCTGACAACTGACAAATTTGGCGAAAAAGTGATGCTACGCAGCCAGCCCAAAAGTAGCCGAGTTAGCGGCAAGTGGGTGTCTTGTTAATTGGTACATCGCTAAAAGAAAAAGGACATTGGCAATAAAAATCATAATTTCCAATGTTTGACTTTCTGATTAATCAACAGGTTTACAACAGGCAATCAAAGTAAACAAATCTACTTGTTACAAAACAACTGCACTAACCCTAACCAACCTTAATCCTAATCCGAACCTTACTCCTAACCCTAACCCTTTTCACGGTTTTCGGAAGGTCGACCAAAGCCATTGTGTAATTTATTCAAATATATGTAATTATTTTTGAACTATTTTATAAAAATAATATAAAACGTTTGCCCGGGTCTCGGGTATAACGTGATCGAAACCCTCGTGAAGTAATAAAAAACACTCAAAAGTTGGGAATGCACTGGCATAGATGGCTCATGCTTCTCTCCATACACTTATCTCGTGTTTTTATTATGTCAGTCGGGTTTCGATCACGTGTCATAAAATAACAAGTGTCTTAATAATTGCGTTCGACGAAGGAGAACGCATTCTAATCTTGCATGTTATGGGTACCTGTGCTTTACAACTAAAATAAATCAAGATAAAATCTTTCCCTTTTTGAATAAATTACCGTTTTGGAATTTGGAATAAATTATGGCATTGCTTCGGGACTGACACAGATGTTACCTGTAGAAGTGTTGATGATTAGACATGCCAGCAGAATGATGCTAGACATTTTCTATAGCTAGCATAGAGGATCAAATAAATAGAACGTAGAATAATAGCCACGTACTGTATCAAGGCTATCAAGCTAAGGCGATCATATATAGCCTTGTAATATTAAACTACGGTAATCATATGGCGCGTTTTTATGTCAAAATTCAATACGACCATTTGAAGGCCATGCATCTAATTCGAACAACATTTACTCGAAACGAGCATGCCTCGCGATGTTATAAATTTTCAATTCAGGCGACACTTTTGCCAAATCGAACTTCACGTTTGTGATATTTGCTGACTTATCAGCGGTCGAGCGGTCATCTTTCAAATCGAACTAACGAACGGGTATCAAAATAACATACGGTATCATATGGCACGTTTCTAATGTCAAAATTCAAGCTGACCATTTGAACGCCATACATCTAATTCGAACAACATTTATTCGAAACGAGCAATCCTCGCGAAGTTATAAATTTGCCATTACTTTTGCCAAATATTTCTGAATTGAACGATTTGTAGGTATCTGGCGGTCAAATTTCAAATCGAACAAACGAACGGGAAATGGCCAGTGGCGAAGCTGGCCACCGGGCGCCGTAGCAACTGGTTATGATGCTATGCTAATTTATAAACATCTGCATATTTTGAAAACAATATATTTCTAAAGATCTGAATATGTAAATCGTTTCAAATTCTGCATAGCATTTATTTTCATAATTCGTTATAGCATAATTTTATGTTTGTAAACCAATATTCATTCACGTACTGGTTCACATGCATCGAACGCACTTACATAATCTTTGATTACTCCTAGTAATAATAAGAAAAGACGTATTAGGAGCATTATACAATAGTCTCAATGCTCTTACAACAATATATCATATATTACCACTATGAACAAAAAACTATTAATTTAAAAAAAGAAAAGTCTTAAGTGCTGACTTAAAATTACTTAAAGTGCCTATATCACCTGTGGGATCTTTACATATTTATAGTAATTGGAACATTCTAAGAAGATTTGTAATATATCTTCTCAGGCGAAAATTTCATCTTCATGGACTTTTTTGCAGTTAAAGTTACCGGATATGACATCAAAGGAGGAATTTTTGAAGCAAGAAACAAAAGAAAACTGATTTGCAATTCCTCCTTTGATGTCATATCCGGTAACTTTAACTGCAAAAAAGTCCATGAAGATGAAATTTTCGCCTGAGAAGATATAGTACAAATCTTCTTAGAATGTTCCAATTACTATAAATATGTAAAGATCCCACAAGTGATATAGGCACTTTAACATATCAAAGCTTCTAATTTCCTGTGGTAATGAATTCCACAGTTTTGGTGCCGCAACCGAGAACGCTCTGTCTCCATGAGTCACCGTCAAGTAGCAGATTTCGGTCAGATAATCTCAAAGCACGAGTAGGTTTATATTTAGTTAGCAAATCAGTAATATAAACAGGCGCCTGGCCATGCAAAGCCAATTGAAAGTAATTATTAGTATCTTAAATACAATCCTTGATCTCACCGGCAACCAGTGAAGATTACGAAGCACAGGGGGAGATATGCTCCGATTTTTTAACCCCTGTAACAAGTCTAGCAGCTGTATTTTGAATTCGCTGTAACTTGCTCAATTCAGCTTCTGGTAAGCCATATAGGATGCTATTACAGCTGTCAAGTTTTGATGTTATGAATGCATGCACCAACTTCTCACAGTTCTTTTTACTCAAATATTTCCTGATCCTGCCGATATTTCTGATAGCAAAAGTGGCCGATTTACAAATGTTATTTGCATGAGTATTTAATTTTAGATGTCTATCAACAGCAACACCGAGATCACGTGCAACCGGAGCCGGTTGGATTATCACATCATTGACACATATTTCTGGCATTGGTTCACAATGCATAAAACGTGATGATAGATGGACAATCTCGGTTTTACTTGGATTGCATATAAGACCATTCATAGTACACCAGTTGGTGATGTCCTTAATACATAACTCAGATCAAGTTTAGCTAGAGCAGCTGCAGGTCGATCACATGGAGATTTTATAGGCATATACAGCTGTGTGTCATCAGCGTACATTATGCAATCAAGGCCATGGGCTTTGATCACATCTTCCATCTTCCATCTTAGGCTCTGATTGGTCAAACTTTATTTTCTATTAGTACAGAGATACAAATGACATTTCCCTTGCGATAGTAACTTCTAGTTTTTATTTTCTATTTGATTTGATAGAAAAATTAATGTCGCGCCATTTCAATTGAGCAACTATATACCCATTTTCTCGGATCATGACGTCATTCATGTTCCTATCACAGAATAGAGGCACGCAAGCAATTTTTGTTTGTTAAATAGGGACCGGGGCAAGCAATTTTCTACTATTTAACTGATAGCGATCTTACCTGACGCGCTGTTTGCACCAAATTTCCGCACTCTTTCATAATTCCAAGATACCACACAATGATCGATCAAATTATATTTACCATGATATCACCTTAATTTCGCTTTATTTAGAAACTTTCGTCCGAAGGCTTTAGGGAAGCGAAATCTTGAAAAGACCAACAAGCAAACTGAAGTTGTGAGAAAGACAGACAGCAGCTCATTTGTGCACAAGCCGAACGGTACTGTCATTGACGAACAACAAGGTACAGGGATAACTACAGGAAAACCAAATAATAAAACAGTACCATCGAGAAACATTCTGGATAATGACAATCGAAAACATGTCACCAGTGATAGTGTGAATGCCGAGACTACGAATAACAAAGAGAAGATTAGGGCATCTTCTGTGAAGGTCGTGGCCGAGAAATCGACAAATGCCATTGAATGTGCTGAACTGGAAACGTCAAACAGTGAATCAAAGTCAGAGGATAGGAAATTAAAAAGATCGGACAGTCTTACAGAAATCCCAATTTTTCAACTGCATGAAACCGGTTTTTGGGCAGACGGATTTAGAAATTGGGGTAAAAAATGCCGAAAGACCAGAAAAATGCGAATTTCCTTAAACAAGTTGCGTCACGTAGTATCAACAAGATAGAGTTTAGCACTCAACTGGAAACATCTCAAAAGGCTGCAGGGGAAAGTTTAAATTCAAAAGCAAAGCCCACTGACTTGGGTACAGTATAGCAATGATCATGCAACCTGCAGTTCATCAGAAAAACAAATAATATAAATATGAATGGCTATATAATAGTTGTTTTGTTATAGTTGTATGTAATAACGTTTTCGGCCTCTTCGCCTTCCTTGCATGCTTTATTGCTCCCGATTCGCTCATTTCAAGACCCCCCTTCTCTCTCTCTCTCTCTCTCTCTCTATATATAATATATATAGTAAAATAAAAGACAATTACTTGAGTTACTTCATTCAAACTTTAATTCACTACAAATCTGATATATGTAATATATATAGTAAAACAAAAGACAAGACCCCCCTTCTCTCTCTCTCTCTCTCTCTCTCTCTCCATATATATATATATATAGTAAAATAAAAGACAATCACTTGAGTTACTTCATTCGAACTTTAATTCACTACAAATCTGTTTCGTATGGTAAGCGGAGCCTACCACACTCTTCAGGTGACTATTGTTGACTATTGTTGACTATTGTTGACTATTGGTGACTTGAGTAGTCACCTGAAGAGTGTGGTAGGCTCCGCTTACCATACGAAACAGATTTGTGAATTTAGTGAATAAAAGTTTGAATAAAGTAACTCAAGTTGTCTTTTGTTTTACTATTCCGCTCTGCCTCGGTATTGAGCACTCTATCGTTTGTATGATTTCGAACTTGACACTTATCTTTATATATTGACATTATTTGATATTGAATATTTACGTATTTTATTTTCCCTACTTGTTTTCTGTTAAACGTTTTGGACTCTCCATTGCCAGGCGCAGCCTGGTACCCCTTTGCACGACTATAGGCTTATTTGCGTGAAGGAGCGCTGGAAAACACGCGGGGAGAAAAGTCGCATCCACGCGCACGTCTGCGGCGAGTAGCAAAATAAACGCCTGGGTACGAAGCTGTACCAGGCGTATTTAATAGCCTTTAAAGGGTTGCTATTAATAGCTCAAAATGAGGACAAACAACAACCTCGTTCCCAGGGTATTTTTCCTCCACTGTGGAAGGTCGGCGAAAATGGCCCTGGGATCGGCTGGTTACATGACACCCAGAATTTCTGGGTGTTTAGATATGATAATTTTTGTGGTCTTTGTTGCATTGTCTTTGTCTACTTTGTTGACCTGAATAATTGAGAAATATTCAATGCTCTTCAGAGTTGTTCATGTCAGCATTCGTCAGCATAAAAGCAGCCAACAAGCTTAATAATCCACCATACATCCGTGGTTATCTCTTACAAAAGGTATGAAGAAGCATATATCCAATTTAGCGAAAGCTATCACTTGTAATTTGCTGTAAAATTTGAAGACAGCATTCAGATTTAGATGAATAAATTATACTCGGCTGAATTAATTGAGTTTTATGACAAGCCAATCGCATTATACAATGGACCAGTCGATCCCAGGGCCATTTTGGTCGACCCGTCGTGGAGGCAAAATGCCCTGGGTACGAGGTTGGACAAACAAACCAAATTTGACTCACAAAAGTGATTGCAAATGAGCTATTTTCTTTTGTTATGGCGCAATAATTATGGGTAAATGCGTACAAACATGCAGGTACTGACGTCATCTCGACAAAGTGCTATTACTATGTTACCTGCAAGGTAGTGAATGCTGCCTTTTGTTTCCAGCGCATTCCCAAGCACTTTATATTTATTTAGTATACTATATACATGTTGACATTTATTTATACGACTCATGCGTCATCTCATGATATACGCCGATATGTTGAACTATACAAACATCGTGTATCTTCACTGCTACACTTGACTTTTATTTATTTTTACTTATAAGATATTGACTAATCAGTAGACAGTATTGCTTTACATATTGACCGATTTCTGTCGAACTAGATTATACCTGATGTATTTCAGTCTTCTGATTCCTAGTTTGTTTTTTTATTTATATAAAGTACAAAGTAGACCACCATGTGTTGGCTCTCAATGTTCTAAATATTGATATTATTTGACATGCTTGGTTTTGTATATTGTTTTTAACAATATGGATGCAGCACCCTTGTGTGAACTGTAGTAAAAACGTGTTAAATTTAATGAGATAGAGAAAAAGTTCAGAGCTCATACTCAGACTTCCGCACATCGAATACCCTAGAATATAAATTGTGCTCAACTGCTGTTTTATACGTCAAATTTATTTAATTTGCTACGATAGTCCTCAATCATCGGTAATTCAATCGCATGTACGCATTGCGTACTTCTTCTTCTTATTTCTATAAATCTAAAAGTGACCTACTCTAATGAGTTTGCCTATCTATTTTCATGGTTCTATAAAAGATATTAAAAACTAATTTTACTAAAGATTAGCCTAATTTTACCAAACTCAATTTCTCACCTCATTCCTCTCTGTTCGCATCCTCCCCGCCCTAACCTCATTTATTATTCCTCTACACATGTTCGCTTTGCGGACCTATTTTTAAAACCGTGACAGACTGTCGGTCATATAATCACTCCATATAAACACAAACTTGAACTCACAACATATACCGCGAGTACAATAACTTCATGTTTATCATGAACTTATATCACCATTGGTTCAGTTTCCTTTGTTTTTCTGGTGGCCATTATCTCTGATATCAACCTCAAAGTTATTCATGAGGTTGATAAGTGGTTATCAACCTCATAAATACTAAACTTCACCAATGGTGATATAAGGCGGTTATATACCTTAGATCTCGGTGTTTAAGCGATATATAAATCCTCGGGCTTCGGTCACGGTATATAACCTATACATAACAATACACACACGCAAATATAAATATATCTATATATATATATATATATATATATATATATATATATATATATATATATATATATATATATATATATATATATATATATATATATATAGTACATATAACATCAAATATTAAGGAACAGTTAAAAATCTTTATTTACGTTTCGGGGCAAGCCCCTTCTTCAGAATCAAATAAAATGTACAAGCCAGAGTTCTTATATAGCCTATCCAAGAATATTTACATATGTAAATATTCTTGGATAGGCTATATAAGAACTCTGGCTTGTACATTTTATTTGATTCTGAAGAAGGGGCTTGCCCCGAAACGTAAATAAAGATTTTTAACTGTTCCTTATTTGATGTTATATTTTAACCGTGGAACCTTGAAGAAAGCTGGCCTTTTGTTCAATTTTATATATAGTACATATATATATATATATATATATATATATATATATATATATATATAGTATATATATATATATATATATATATATATATGTATATATATATATATATATATATATATATATATATATATATATATATATATATATATATATACAATCTTTACTTAAAACAGTTCGTTGTTACTCAGGGTTTCACGCCGAAAGACAATCTTATATGTATATATATATATATATATATATATATATATATATATATATATACATATACATATATATATGTATATATATATATGTATATATCAGTGTTGTCATTGAATAAACTTCAGTACTTTCTATGTAAATATGTTTGCTTTTAGGTCTAAGCAATTGTCTATGCCGTGGGAATGATAATAAGACTAGGAGTTCTTATCAGAAGTGAAATGCTGCCTCGGAGCAGAGTTCAGGATCAGGCATGCCATCAGAATGATGCTAAAAATTTTCTATAGGATAGAGGTCAAGTAATATACTAGAAATATATAATCCCCTCGCTTAACACCCCCTGCGGGATTTTCCCCATCCATGGTCCCCAGACCTCGCACGCCGTGTATTAATTTGTTGATGGCCGTACGCGTTTCGTCGTAGAAATTTATTTTTTAATTTTTTAGTTACCTCGGCCAATATTAGATAATAAGATGATTCATTAACAGTGATCGTGCATCACTGTCTCTTGCGGAAGATAGTGCCCGTCATTGTTTGAGATATCACAGTGACAGTAGTCCAACGTCGTGCTGTGCATCCCTGCCAACAGCCGCAAATATTCTAATGGCTAAGTGACAGCGACCGAAATCTCCTGGTACAACTAGCAGAAACGGTAAGGAGATAGAATATAGTATTCGTATGTGTATTATTCTTAAACTATGAAAAACGCCAGCCTATTTTATTTGCGCAAACCCAGACAGTTTACCGCACAAGTTGCATCGGCAAGATTATAAATGTTATTTAAGTTAAATATTTGCAGTTTCAAGCTATAGTAGATTTCGCGTTGTGTGTCCAGATGGCTAATTTTTGTTTATGGAAAAGTAAAAGATCAATTAAAGCACTATCACCACAACACTTTTCAAGATTCACCAAATGCAAGTTTTGACAAGGTGTGCGACAGATCGGTTGACTAACGATTTTTCGGATCGCATATTGTAATCCGTAAAGTCATCCGTAAATTAAGGAAGTGTTGGGCGATAACATTTCAATGTTTAATCGGAACTGCTTTCATAGCTATCAAACAACTCCTTGCATAAGCGATAAAAATGCCCAAGATAGAAGATGCTCAAGCTGGTGGCTGGAGTATAATAGATGGTTTCGTGTGACGTCAGCCAGCTGCCATATTGCGCGTAATTATATGCAAATCATACGCCAAAACTATCACTTTGAGATATACAGCAGCGTTTTCGAGTTTTCGAGTGGACTTTTCGAAATGGAATCTTCAATACCTTTTTCAAAGTATGGCAAGAGAATGTAAAACAGCGGCATTTACAGAACATTTCATGTCGAATGTCACTCGATCCTCGTTAATCCGGAAGGTAAACACTAACCCGATATTTGTTTACCACCAATGGAATCAACCGACATTTTTTATTTTACTTTATTTTTGAGACAAGCTTCTGCGCGCAAAAAAGCCGCACGCAGCTTACAAGTGACAAGAAAATAATCAAATTGGCTTCAGGGATTATTAATACAAGTTCGTATCCTTGCCGTCAAGTTTGTTATTTTAACAAAAGTGAGACAATCGCAAAGAATGAACGATGCTTTAATTCTACTATGGATAATCACAGAAAAGCAAGGAAAGATTGTTGCTGCCCATTGGTGTTTGAGTAGGTAATGAGAATTACACTGGTGTTCTGGATATGTAAATGCAGGAGGCTATGGGGACGTTGATAGACCTCTTTCATAATGGCTGCCATTTTAAATATTTTAGTTTTGTGCGCATATAAATTAGCCTTTACAACCTCGTTAGGAAGCAAAGATTCTTTTCAATTGCTGACACACTGTAGGCTGACACACAAACGAGGCGATAAAGGCTAATTTAGATGCACATAAAGGAATATTTAAATTGGCCGCCATTATGAAAGAGGTCTATATTTGGGTGCGCACTAGATAGTAGTCGCCAGAATCATGTTGAGCCCGCCAACACCACTAACCCAGCAGTGACATGTTCGTCGTAAAACAGTCGCAAAACGCTCGTAAATCTACCACACATTATTTCAAAATATATACATTTTTTATACGCGCACGTGGAGAAGAGCGTTCATACAGAAGAATACATGACAAACTCTCAATCCTAGACCAGTAAATTTGATTTTGTCATCGATAAAACGGATATGTAGATACTTTCCAAAAGGCAAACAACGTTATTCGGGATTTCGAAATATCAATCGCAACATTAACAACGTATGCTGCGAGGTTTCAAAATATATTTGTGTACTGACAAAATATATTTGCCGACTGAAACTATTATATGCGCATTGCATATACATTTATACAGTATTTAATCGGTGGTCGGTCCATATAGTTAAGCACTATTTCTGCATTTGCCATAGAACATTCGTAAAGTCACTTACTAGTCATAGATGCTTTTAAATAAGTGATAAAACGTGTTGTGCTGCGTAGGCAGTGTAGAAATACAAATCAAATATCTCAGTAAAAAGGTTGGTATACGCAGCCGAAATAGCGTGTAATTAAGTAGTCTAACTTTCGAGCGAAGGACCTTCGTCAGAGTGAAACAAAGTGAAATAATCAGTCAGTTATTATTTCACAGTTTACGTTTCACTCTCTGACGAAGGGCCTTCGCTCGAAACGTTATTCGCGCGAAACGCACTATTTCATAGACTTGCTCCAAATCTGCCTCTTGATTGTTTCAAAATTGTTTAAAGACCGAAACAAACTCGTCTTTGAAACCAAACCACTCTCGAAACAAACCCGTCTTCTCGAAACAAACCCGTCTTTAAACAAACCCAAAACAATCAAAGAGGCAGACTTGTTTGAAGCAAGTCTAACTATTTCACTATTTCGGCAGTATACCTAATTTCCGAGTTCCGATCGTTTGACGAAATGATTCGTAAGTTTGCGACGAACATGCTACCGCTGGGTTAGTGGTGTTGGCAGGCTCAACATGGCGACTACTATCTAGTGCGCACCCTATATTTGCGTGTCATATTGCCACGCGGTTAGACATGCAGTGTAAGCTTAATAAGCAGTTTGAATAAATATAGCCGAAAAATAATAAATATGCCTGTTAAACCGTTTAACAGTTAAGTAATAAGCTGAGATCGCGGCGCTTGTTCTAACATGAGTTGAGTTGGGTCACTCGACACTTATTTATGGTGTTCCATCTCCGCCAAAAATGTATATTGTGTGTCAACATTCAAGTTTGACTTTCAACATTCATATTCGTCAATCGACCATGAACATTAGGTGGTGCTTTTATGAATTCTGTAGCACTACGTCGAACCGCACAGGGATAAACAATCGACTTTACAATGCGATATCGAAGTTTGCGATTCAACATTCAACTTTGCAAAGCATTAACGAAGTTTGTGATTCAACAATCAAGTTTACTTATCAAACATTTGACATTGAATTCCGATAGCAAAGTCAACTTTGCAATACGATATCAAAGTTTGAAATTCAACATTTAACATTGAAATACAATATCGAAGTTCGCGATTCAATATTTGACTTTGCAATGCGATATTGAAGTTCGCAATTTAACTTTCAACTTTGCGGACAAACTCCGCCAAAAATCATCACGTGATCCAACCACTTATCCCAGAGATATCTAGTTTTTCGTTTGTTTGTCGTCGACGCTGTGGCAAATATGGGTGATACTAGTGATCAGCAAGCTAGTGATCCGGTGAATTACGTTCGCCAAATACTCAAGGAAACACTTCTCAGCGTTGCTAACCATCTAAATGTTTTGCAAATGTTTTGCAATGATGCTAGAAATTTTCTATAGCATGGAGGATCAAATAAATAGAATGTAGAATATAAACCAATAAAGGCGATCATATAGCTTAGACTTTGTAATATTAAAATAACATACGGTAATCATATGACGCGTTTATAATGTCAAAATTCAATGTGACCATTTGAACCTGCCTCCTCCGCAGGCTCTTAATCGGGAGTGGGCAGGCGGAGCGGCGCAGGCTAGCAATAGAGTGCCAGCAATGGTTGATGGGAAGGTGATAAAAACAAGGGTTGATGGGAAGGCGATAAATGAGAATTTTAGAGCCTGCGAAATCGTGTGTCGAAACAATGTAAATTTGATCGAAACATTGCAAATTGGCTTTGGAAATGGCGAAGACGCGAAGTCGCTTGACAAACTTGCAGCTAGAGACGGGAAATACGCCGATGCCATATTGGTCTATATAAATAGCTCTTTGTAGGTGAAAACCGCGTGTGATTATCGTATTCGAGTATTAAATAACAGCGCACGAGTATTTATATTAAACGGCGATATACCGCCGAGTGTTTTAACAGCTTCTCGAGTGCCGTTATAACGGCATATATTGTATTTGATAATCGATATATACACTGTAAAGTTGGAAATCATTCAAACTCAGGTACGTCGGTAGTAATAGCACATAGCAACATAATATAATATAATACATCAGTCATCACCCACCCTCGTTTACAGCTTGTATGACAACGTTACGCCTCCATAGTTATGCAATTTAAACTATATTTTGTCAGTGTTTGACCTGGAATAATTTACTATATCCTACATATTTCCTCTACAAAGCATATTAATATTCATATAAAGCAAAAGTGTACTGGTATTTTGGCAATTGTAGCGCGTATATGTTCACGCGAATAATTTAAAAATTGTCATCGAACTATAGTATTTTACCTATAAATCTTTAATTTAAACGTCATCGACAAGTATTTTATATTGTCAGACCAATATTGCGTTGGTGCAATTCCTGTCTCTAGCTGCAAATCCCATTCGCTGATCTCTATATAGAGATTACTCAAATTAGTGGCCATTACAGAGAACACCATTTTGGATGCAGGATTTCCCAGTCGCTTCTCGCTCTCTCCCCTTCCCGTCGTTCCTCTCGCGCCTTCCTCTCAAATTTCTGGGCTCTCGTAATTTGTACGCGAGCGACTGGGGACGAGGCAGCATTTCAGAACGCCATACATCTAATTCGAACAACATTTACTTGAAACGAGCAAGCCTCGCGACTATAAATTTTCCATTCAAGCGACACGTTTGCCAAATCTAACTTCACGTTTGTAATATTTGCGGCTGACTCATCTAGCGGTCGTTGGTCGAGCGGTCATATTTCAAATCGAACTAACGAACGGGAAATGCGGGATCACCGTTGTCAAAAACATTGATGTTAACCTTCAATTTAGACGCTGTATTTTCATAATTCGTTACAGCATAATTTTATGTTTATAAACCATTTGCTGGTCCACATGTGTCGAATGCACTTACATATATTAATCCTTGATTACTCCTAGTAAAGTACTGAAGCGGTCGATTAAGGACGATACAAATAAGAAACATACAGCGATTGCGTTTGTTATCGAAATATCGGATAATCGGGATTCTTGTCCAAAGGCTCTCAAATACTCTCGAATTTCGGCAGTTCATAAGCAAGCGAAAACAGACAAAACAGCGGAGTCGATTTTAGTGTCAACTATTCGATAACTGGTTATTCCTGGTTATTCTTACCGTGAAAGCAGAGAAGCAATCTTTCTGTAGTTTGGGAAGACAGCGGAAGACAGCGTGCAAATAGAACATGCGCAGTTTTCCCTATAGTTTCCCTGTAGGCTTACGATATACGGAAGTGGAAAAGGCATCGGACGATCTATCGAGACATCTAAAAAGGGAAGAGTTTTGTTTACCTCTAGCTCACTAGTAAACTTGATATTACTGTGACGTGAATTGAGATTATCTTATTATCTAAGAACGGTTTAACATGATTCTGGGAGCGAAATACAATAAAACAATCATCAACATATCGACGATAAAACAAGGGTTTAAATTTTCCAACCAACCACCTTCATGAAAAGATAAAAAATATTAGCAAACGGACCTAAAGGAGAGCCCATAGCAACGCCATCGACTTGTTCATAAAAACACCATTGAAAAGAAAATTACAATTCTTGACTTGACTGCAAAAGATAACAGTTTCCTAAACTGAATATGTGAGAAACAAAGAAAACGAGTTGAATTACGAAAAAGCTTCTAAATAATATCTATAGAAAATCTAGTGGGACAATTGGTGCATGAAAAGTGAAGAAATGTAAAAACTTGCCATGAAAATATTATTGGTGTCGAGATCAAGAGTACGTAACTCTTCAACAAACGAAAAGATGTCAGAAACAGTAAACGGACTGATAGAAATATCGCGTAAAGGAGAAACAAGATAGTGGAACATTGGCTTTATGTATTTTAGGAAGTCCGTATAATATACTACAGTAGGTCGGGATCCTGTAGGGGCAAGTTTCTGATATAGTTCATCAAAAATAATCTTATGTTTTTTCAAACTGCGGAGAAAAGTACAGAGCTTGTTCTCGCGACTGATGGTAAGTTTGACAGGGTCAGAATCTAGAAGCTTGAACTTCGTGGTGTCTCGTAAAATGTCATCCATCTTACCAACATAATCGGCCTTGTCGAGAATAACGACGCCATTGCCTTTATCCGGTTTAAGCAACACGATATTGTTATCGTCCTTAAGCCCCTTCAGGAATTTATAGTCGTCTTGAATGTGTCAACAAAAAGTTGGGTATAGTGAGAAGTTCTTGTATCCGGATAGCGCAATGTCTTTAAATCTTGTTTTAAAAAACTCTTCGTTGACGCTCGAGTTAGTGGATATATCGTTTAACTGTTGATGTATCAATTCAAAAGGAACCAAAAAGTCACAGTAATTAAGTTTTGTGGAGGGAAGAGAGAAGTTTAGTCCACGGGCCAACAAGTTCTTTTCCTCAGTGGTTAAGGTCCTGCTTGAGAAGTTGAATATAACGTCGTCGGGATTTACGCTAACAGAAGGAGAATCAGAACATAAACGAAGAAGCTTCTTTTCTTGAATCTTCTGATGCTTTTCAATCTTTTTAGAGTTCTCTTTCTCGGAAACAGATTTCAAGTGAATGAGGTCGATATAAGACACCAATGCGGACAAGCTTGTATAGGCCGTCGATGCTTGAGCGGTCAGAGTTCTTATTCTTGAACGTTTTTGCGAGACCTCTTCATCCAACAGTTTTCTTTGACAGCAGCGGTATGCAGCCGATCTCTTTAGGTTTCGATTCGCAACTTTAAACCATAAAAACTTAGGGATGACATTTCGTTTCTTACATCTTAGTAAAACGAGTAGGTCCATTTGTTAATATAGTTACCAGATATTTACCGGGCGGAAATCTTAAACGTAAAATGTATATTAGAGCCCTGCAGCTCAAAATTCGAATGTGGAGAGCCGCATCTCGTAACAAACATGGAACAAACAGGAAACAAATTTTAAAGAAATTTACTGACGTTTCGTTGCCAACCTCAAATAGTCATATTGAATTTTGACATTATAAACGCACCATATGATTACCGCATGTTATTTTAATATTACAAGGCTATATGATCGCCTTGATACGTGGTTTAGATTCTACATTCTATTTATTTGATTCTCATGCTATAGAAAATTTCTAGCATTATTCTGCTGGCATGCCTGATCCTGAACACTGCTCCACCCGTGCCCACTGCTCATGTGTCAGTCCGACGTAGCATTTCACTTAAGAACTCCTAGCTACTAAATATATGTTTACTCACTGGAGTTAAGACATGGCTCTTTAACACTGAAATTTCGTATTTTCCAGAGATTTTGACCAAAGTCAGTTAGACTTTACAAACATATTTATCATGAGTGAGTAGTAATTTACAGTTTTCTTCAGCCATTACAACAAGGTTACGTCGTAGCAGACGGTTGTTTGGAGGGAGGGGGTTATATTCAGGGACGCGGGACCCTCCCCCCAAACAACCATCTAATATTGGACCAAATCCTAGAAATGTCTTGAATACATAGATAGACACTGAAATTTACCACACAAACGGCCTAAGTTGATTCAAACTCTGATCACTTTGCATAAACAAAAATATAATAGAAATTATAGTAAGAGGAATTAAAATTTAAATTTCGTTAGATCACAAATCGCCATTGACCGCTTCGCGTTGTCTGTCAAGGCCCAAATATTGTCCGATTCAAACGGATCATCCAAAACGACTTTTTATTTCCTTATATAAGGAGTTATACCTATCATTTTATACACATATATATAATATATATATACCTCTTAGGGGCGGACCATTAGAAAAGTGATGGGGGGGGGTGGGACTTTTTCAGCTTGCACGAATTAATTTTTTTATCATTTGCTTGTGCAGGATTTTTTTTTATTGTCTAATCCTTTGCACGAATTTTTTTTATTACACATACCAACCTGACAAGAAATTGAGTAACAATAAACTGACATTTCAAGCGGAGCCCTTCATTAGAGTAAAATGTCAACACATTTTACTCTGATTGAGGGCTCTACTCGAAATGTCAGTTTATTGTTACTCAATTTCTTGCCAGTTTACCACCTTTTCGTTTTGCTATATCTATTAAAACATTGCCTATGTAGCACTCTACATTTTTATACTCATTAATAAACAGTAAACACACCTTTATAACACCTATTCATGTGCACTGGTCTATTTGTTTTTAATGTTATAGACCAATATGCATTATTTATGTGGTGTTCATGTGCAAACAGTACCCTGGATGTTTAATAGTACAGGTATCCATGGTCCTGGTACAATACTGTAGTTTTGCTGTACCTACAATTATTGTTCTTGATAATTTTGTTGAATACAGATGATGACATTAATAATATCAATATCCCTGCCACTATTGTTTGCTCCTTTATTTAATAGTGCCTGAAATAAATACTAAATATAAAAATAATAATCACTTTCAAAATGTGTATAAAATTATACTACTCTTATGCATCTTTATTCTTGCAATTTTAAATTTAGTGTAAATCCCTATGGTATAGTGATTTACACTAATAGATGTATACACCATTTTGACTTATGGTTTTCAGTATCAAGAAGATATTTGACTTCTAGTTTTCATCATGAGAAGGCTCTGCCCGAATATTTTTTCTCAAACTTTCTTTGTGTACGAATTTTTTTTCCGAGCACATTGCCTTGCACGAATTTTTTTTTGGTTTTTCCCCCACCCCCGCCATCACTTTTCTAATGGTCCGCCCCTTACTAACCGAGTTCGAGGGCCGTACGCGAAGTTACGGACCGAGTTTTTTTCCTTAGATTTATGGCCCGAGAGCGAAGCTCGAGGGCCATAAATCGAAGGAAAAAGACGAGGATCCGTAACTTCCAGTACGGCCCGAGAAAACGAGGTTAGTAAGATGTTTATTATATGGCTATCTAATTTCGAGACAAAAACTGAAAAATAAATTTTGATGTAAACAACATGTATTTGAAGGGCTTCCAAAGTTAAGAACGATTCGCGCTGTAGCGAAGTTTTATATTATATAAAAATAATATAAATGAACTATCAAGTCTATACAAAAGCACTCAAAATATAATAAAAAAACAAGTAAATTGTTTCAAGAGTTTTTACTCAATAACTCAATTCTCGGGCGTTTGTTTGAATGAGAAGCTGCTGCGGCTGCACTATTTTCAAGTGAAGTTGCTGGCAAAGCCATGTTAAATACGCAGTTGGAAATTGAGCCAATTTTGGCACCAAAACTAATAGACTTTGGCCTTGACTGACGTCTACTGGATTGCCAGGAAGAGCAGACGAGGTTTGACTTTGAGTGTAAAAGGACGACTCGTGACGGACAATCGTTGATGTGCCATTTTCATTAACCGAAGGCGAAGTGCGACTTAGCGTGTCGGACATGCATCGTTGATGAGCAAGTGAAGCTGATTTGTACGAGCTCAAACTTTGAAGATTTTTGTGTCCACTGAGTTGCATTACATAATTTTCAGGTACACCAGCATCAAGGAGACGGGAAATTGAGGTCTTGCGAGCGGAGTGCAGGTTGGATATCTTCTTATTTTGGGCAGAGAGACCAGTATTTCTAGCGGCGGTTGCCATAAGTTTCCCAATCTCGTTCTTTCCAAGTGGTGAACATTTATACCAAATTGCAGATTTAGACCAACCTTGGTGATTTATAGCAAGATAGAACGGTGACTCTGGGCTGCTAGCTTTCTCTGGACGATGACTCTTGAAAATTTTGTAATAAAAGATTGGACATTTATCAGTTCCAGTGGCAAATATTTTCGGATTGAACTGTCGTCGATGACCGCCTTCAATTCCCTGACGAGTCTTGCTTCCTCTCTCGGCTGTCCAAACCAATACTTCACGCTGGGTTTCTACATCAATGTCTAGTTTTATGTCACCCCAACATAGCTTTCTACTCTCATCCCTTGCTCTGAAGCCAAAGTGAATAGACAGGAACCACCATAATGTCCGTTGCAAAGCAGACGGATTATGATGGCCAAATTCACCTGACTCAAACAATCTTGCTTCTTCTTCGTCGCTCAGCTCACGAGTTGCGTTGGGTTTATTTCCCAAGCCTTTCTTCACCAAGTTCTTTCTTCTGGCAGACAAAACTTCTCTCGAACGGGAAAAAGCGTTGTCTTTAAGGATGTTTATGGGAAGTTTCTGCTCGTTAATGTGACGTTGGATGCTTTTTTGAAAACTGGAGACGGTATCTGGCTCGTAGTCACCGCCGTTTTTCTTGCGGATATCTTTAAAAAATTGAGAAAGAAGTTTGTCGAGCTCCAGTGCAGATACAGTATGTCTTTTATGTTGAATGGTCCGCTTGTTTTCTCTTGACAAAAATTGAGAAACCTCTGCCAGTCAAGCTTTGTTTTTTTAACAGTGTTTATGGCTTTCTCAGCTGCAATAAACTTTTCAATCTCCTGACTTGAATCTTCCTTTTCTTCCTGTGACTTTTCCGTGGCCTCTTCAGACATTTTACAAAATTTAACTGTCAACATAAAAATTCCCGCCGGTTGCGGCCGTACCGTAAGTTACGGACCGCAAATTGACCAATCATGGCATGCGAAATTAGATAGCCATATAATAAATATATATATATTTAAAATATTTAACAATTAGACAACGGGCCTGCGTTTTGAGCAGTAAATCTGAGAAACTAGAAATCATACTTGAAAAGTGTTTTTTGTGACCAGACGTGTATTCGTTCCAGTCCCCTTTTGGAATCATCATTTTGATGTATGGTTTCTAAAACATGACGAATATTTTTCTCAAAATGGCGGGTATACTATAACTAATAAATCGTCGAAAGGGCTCAAAAACTTTACATAAACACACTGTATATATCAGATTTCTCTCACGATAGAACTGTGTAAGGGTGACTGAGGAAGTTGTTTATCGTATAATTATTTGTATTTTTTCGGCCGTTTTGATCGTTGGTGTGTTTTTGAAAGCTGTCAAGCGTGAAGAAAACATCGAGTATTGTATTTACAAATTATATCTTACACAGTTGAAATTGTCTGTTTAAAACTTCTCAATATGGATCTTCAGTTCAGGCCTGAAATTATTCTAAAACAATTAATCACCTCACAGTATCGGTGATTATCGTTATATTTACTGCAACTGCAACTTTGAGTGCATTTTCTTCGCTAAAATAGCCAACGTGTTGTACGAAGTCACATGTCGTGCTAGATGGTAACAAGCTCTTGGTCTGTAGTTTTCTCTCGTGTCATTATAACTCAATAATTGATCGCGACACGTTTTTTATTTCTTAGTTAAAACCCATGTTTCATTTTTAACGAAAACCGTCTCAGATTGTAGTTGTATGAAAGTCTTACTTAAAAACCTTCGAAAATTCTAGCATTTTTCATTTTTCGCTGAAGTTATGATAACGTCACCATTTATTTTTTCCTGTCCGTATCCTAGCAAATCCTGCTTTCTGGTTGGCTAACGAGCGGCTGTATGAGGCCATACGATCCGCTCGGACGTAGCGGTCCGCTCGACATAATTTCAATTTAATATTATTGAGTATGAATAGAGCGTATTAAAAAGTGTAGTTTTGAATGGGGTTAGTGTTAGTTATGAAAGGTTATGGTTAGTTGTGAATAAACCAGTGTACTGTTAGATTTAGGAGTATAGGATTGGTACTTACTTGATTCCACGTTAGGTGTAACATTTTGGTGCAAAATTAGGGTACTCTGGCTTGACTAAATTAACTCGATGCGGCTGTTACGTCATCTGTGTTGATCGTCAGTGGGAAAAAAAAGTATTTATAATATTTTTAATTTAAA
Organism: Chrysogorgia sp. JL179-B06; assembly: GCA_035772405.1. NCBI lineage: Eukaryota > Metazoa > Cnidaria > Anthozoa > Scleralcyonacea > Chrysogorgiidae > Chrysogorgia > Chrysogorgia sp. JL179-B06. The sequence goes on from JAYKKM010000043.1 coordinate 767,971, forward strand.
GCTCATGTAATTTTTTAGATCAATGTGTTAGATGTGTGAGATCCCGAAACTGAGCCGAAAACACAGGACTATTTACAATGAGAAACAAGCGAAAGATCACAAGTGCTGAAGCCACGGTTTGTATTGTAAAAAGATAAAGAAGTTAGTTAGTAGCTTAAAATTGCCAATTTATGTTTATTATATGACTGATCTCGATTTCGGAAAATTCAATTCATTTCTCTCTCAATTTTGATTGGCTGTTAAGTCGCTACGTCAGCTGAAAATAACTGCCTATAAATCAATCTCGTGACCAGAGGCAGCGTTCCTCCTGGACTGCGCGAGGAACGAAAGGCTCTGGCCGCAACGGATTTTTAGTCCGATGATATCGGACGCTCACTCTGCTGAAGTGCGCATGCTCACTCTGCTGTAACATCGCCGGACGATATGGATGCGAACCCAATCTCGTTCCCAGAGCCTGCGTTCCCCCTGACCTGCTGGGGGAAACGGAGACTCTGGGAAAATCCATCGCCGGAAGTATTTTGATTGGCTAACTATAATTGGAATAATTAACACTTTTTCTGTCATGGATAAAAACAAACAAGAACAATCTTGTTTGAACAGGCGTGAACAAAATGTTTTGGAAGAACTTTCTATCTTCTATTAAGGCTTCTGAGTGGGCGAATATTATTTGGCTTGGCTGGACAATCTGCTCATAGAAAGATACTCCACCTTTCGTTGTCCCCGTTTACGCTAAATTGTAGAATACCTGTCCACTTTCGACAATTAGTAAAAGGATCAAATTACGAAAAGTTCATCATACAATTGCTTCGTTCTATTTTAAAACCCAATTTAATTTGATAACTATCAACAAGTACACAAAATATAAACCTTCGACATTATATTTAAAAAGAGCAACCTGGTTTGTATTTCTGCCTTTAAGTATTCTATAATTGCTCCCAAATTGTGTCTTTTCCTCGGACGACTTTTCTCTTGAGCGCTTCATATTGATGCTCCTTTATTACAATATCCCCTTTTGTAAAGACTTTCCTAAAGCAGCATGAAAAATATCAATATCCTCGTACGACAAATTATGCCAAAAGCAAAGCAAATGCTTGTTCGCAGGCCCTCCCGGTTTATTGTCACGCATGCGTTCTTCGTAACCGGAACCATGTTTTTCTGTTTCCAGCGATGGATTATCCCAGAGTCTCCGTTTCCCCCCGCAGGTCAGGGGGAACGCAGGCTCTGAGTTTGTTTATGAGATTGTTTTTAATAATTGTGTTTGAATTACAACGTCTACAATTAGAAATTTTGGGAGATATACCGGCCTTCTCGGTGAATGATCTACCCTTTTTTCCAAATTGTCTATTTTCGGTGAATATAATTCTATTGTAACAGAGAGAACCAACCAGAGTACTATTCCCACTGGGAGTTCCGGCGCATTATACCAAGATAAGGGCCTATTTTAAACACCCTGTTAGCTAGTTAAATGGGAAACCACTAGGGACCAGCAAAATAGTTTAAAAGGCGTGCGATATACAATTTCTGCTCTTCTACGTTGGAAAGCAGAAGAAATACAAGGTCAGATCAAGTCTCTAAAATATTTTTCACAAGTGATTCCCGGGTGTCGCGACTGAGCCTCACCACGTTTCCAGCATGGCTCAACCAGTTGTTCCCGGAGAAATTAATGTAGATTCAAGCCCCATTTACACTAGCGAGTTTTGGTACGAATTTTCTCCTCCTGGTGCATACGATCGAGTGGATTCATGACTTACAAAACTAATCGATCCCTTGAGACGCAGAACACAAAGGTTTGTTTGACGGACATGTTGATACCACAAACAAAAGAAGTAAATGAATTATTTGGTTGAAGTTCCTCCGACAATATGAAATTATACTTTCATGAGTCATCCGCTCAATTGCATGCCCTAAGATGAGAAAAATCGTACCAAAACTCGCCAGTGTAAATGGGCCTGAAGTAATCGAAGCTTTTAATGCCGTTCATCCTAACGCTATACAAAACGAAGCTGTCCCAGAACGCCAACCTGCAGAAGAACTACAGCAAGTCAACCTAGCCCCGCCACATGTCAACCAAGCGCCGCAGCAGCAGCCAGGGCATATTATTCCGCCAGCTATGCCTCAGGTTGGTCTATAGTTTCGTTCCGTTTGGGGTCTATCTTTGTAGTCTTTTTGTTATTGTTTATTTGTACGTTTTAGTAATGTCTAATGGTTTAGTGGCGTTATGTCCGATTCACTTTTCTTCTTTACTCTCTATATTATGTACAGTATACGTGTAATTATATCATTATGTTTTGGCGCTTAGTTTGCTTCAATTTTGCGTTTGTATTGCGCCTTCGGTAGCGATATATACGGCGTTGCACATCCCATATTACGATAATCACGGCGTAGTACGTCAGCAAATCCCATGTTTTCACTTTAGGCGTTATGCATGCTGCACACGACTGCACACCTTTGTAGTTCACGACTGCCGGTGCTTTTATACATGCTGTATAGTGTTCATTAGGATTACAAATTTTGTAGTTGAGTTTGGCCGCGTGCGGAGTAAAGACGTTTACCTGCTGTTTAGTGTGTAGCTAAAATAACAGGCTAATCTGTTCTCTGTGTGATACAAGCTTTGTGCAAGACACCACATTTATTCTCTGTGTGAGACAATCTCTGTGTGAGACATCAAACTTTATTCTCGGTGTGAGGCATCAAAATGTATTCTCTGTGTGAGACATCAAAATTTATTCTCTGTGTGAGACATCAAAATGTATTCTCTGTGTGAGACATCAAAATTTATTCTCTATGTGCGACATCAAATTTATTCTCTGTGGGAGATATCAACATTTATTCTCTGTGTGAGACATCAAAATGTATTCTCTGTGTGAGACATCAAAATGTATTCTCTGTGTTAGACATTACAATTTATTCTCTGTGTGAGACATCAAAATTTATTCTCCTTGTGAGACATCAAAATTTATTCTCTGTGTGAGACATCAAAATTTATTCTCTGTGTGAGACATCAAAATTTATTCTCTGTGTGAGGCATCACAATGTATTCTCTGTGTGAGACATCAAAATTTATTCTCTGTGTGAGGCATAACAATGTATTCTCTGTGTGAGACAAAATATCTATATATATATGTTCTCTGTGTGAGACAATCTCTGTGTGAGACAACAAAATTTCCTCTCTGTGTGAGACAAAATATATATATATATATATATTCTCTGTGTGAGACAATCCCTGTGTGAGACATCAAAATTTATTCTCTGTGCGAGGCATAAAAATGTATTCTCTGTGTGAGGCATAAAATGTATTCTCTGTGTGAGACAAAATATATATATATATATTCTCTGTGTGAGATAATTTCTGTGTGAGACAACAAAATTTCTTCTCATGTGTGAGACAGTCTCTGTGAGATAACGAGATTTGTTCTATAGGGCAAGCACAAAATGTATCCACGGTGTGAGGCATTGCGGTGTAGCCCACCCACTATCAGGTCTGTGCAACTAGTTGTGTCAGATAATCTACTGCACTATATTGGCGACGAACGTCTCGCTCTAGCCTGTTTGTGTGCGACAGGCGTGAATACGATGTAACGCTCGGTCAGCTATTCTAATTCAAAACGTGGATCAAAATGGCTATTTCCTGTCTATGATTAATCTAATCTGCTCATTTTCACATTATATGCTTTATATTTTCCTTGGTTTTATTACCCCTCTTGTATTTGATTCGAGAGGGGCAATTCTTAGTAAAAAGCCTTACACTCTGTCCACGACGGAGTTCTCGATCAGATGCACTGGGGTGAGATTGCCCAAAAACAACTGCAAAACACACAAAAAAATAAAAAAATCACTGTTTCATTTCCCGGTTGCAGCCAGTGACTCTTGATTCTCTACAAGCTCAAGTTGAAATGCTATTAAAAAAGACCAGCACAAACACGGTGGCGACAGCATTAGCCCATCTACGACAAGAACTCTCAAAGCTATCGGGGATTTTTGATTCTTTTGCGGCGGTGGCTATACTCGAGAACCTGGTGGACGTATCCAGCTAGGAGACCGGAGATATCCATGCGCACCGATACAACTCCATTTATAAGCAGACTCGTTCGTTCCAACACAACCCCCAGTTCCAGTCACTGCTGTTGAAGTTGGTCGGTGACAAGCAAGAAATGGAAATCGCCAACTTAATTGATAAATCCCTCAAACATTCTTCGCCCGCGTGGACTGCCCCTGTGGACCCACGAAGACAATCTGGCCCCAGCTCTTCGTCCAGTCAGTCACGTTTTGGTGCCTTTCGTCCCAATCCGTACAACCGCGCTGTGTTGCGTTGCTACAACTGTCGCCGTATAGGGCATTTTGCTCGAAACTGCCCAGATCCCAGGAGATAGACGCCGCCGTTTGAACAGTTGAGGAACACTTTGAACATTCATCTTTATATCTCTATTGACTTAGTATATCTTGTGTGCGTAATAAAAGGAGCGGTATATATCCAACTACAATGTTGTCTTTTATTCTCGTTTCGCAGGGGCAGGATTACCATCATTTCGACACCGTCTTACAAAAGGCTTTAAACACCGTACGTAACATTGAGTGGTGTTCCGCTACGACTGACAAAAGCGTCCCCATGGGTCCGCTCCCTTCATTGGAATGGGTATCCACGGGTCGTGTGCTACCAACTCCTAATTAGCTCCCCTTTCGAAACCCAGATAATTTTGTTGCTGGAGAGATTCATAAGCATGTATCTTATTGGGACTTTATTCTCCAACAGCACTCCAAGCGCGCTGAAATTGGCTCCTACGTCACCAATGGCGTTGATATTCACTCGTTTTGGCGTCCTTTTACTGGTACTTTTAACAAAAAACACTATAGTTCTGCTCTTCCGCCACCCGCCGTATTTCCCAACAGTAGTTCTTGCCGTGGATTCGAGGATTTCATCACAAACACCGTTCTTGAGCGGGTGAGCAATGGGTCCTTACAAGTCATCGGCAGAGTGGGGCAAGGGGACCCACCCCATTTAGTTTTACCATTAACCATTGAGCCATCGAAACCCCGTTTATGCCATGATGAACGTTTTCTGAACTTGTGGATCAAGGACCTCCTTTCAAGTTAGATACTTTAGTAGACTTACCTCGCTATGTTGAACCAGGTCACTATCAAACCGTCATGGATGACAAAAGTGGGTACGATCATATCCTTCTCACGAGTCGAAGCTCCACATATTTCGGTTTCCAATGGGCAGGATGGTATTTCTGTTTTCGCACGATCCCATTTGGCTGGAAAGCAAGCGCCTATATTTACCAGACGATTGGGCTTGCGGTGTCAAGCTATATTCGCTCCATGCATGTCCCCTGCTCTCAATATATTGATGATATATAGAATGCATGTAGGCCAACTACGTATTTCACGCACCTCGCACACACATCCTACCCCCTCGAATTTCGCTTTGGCCGAAGCGGCAACTTACATAGTGTGCTACGTCCTTGTTGAACTAGGATACTTTATTGCTCTAAAGAAGTCTGTTCTTATTCCACGCGTAGTTGTTCCTTTCCTCGGATTTCTTTCCAACTCTGAGCTACAATCATTTATCCTCCCACAAGAAAAGTTACAAAAGTTCATCATCTTGCGAGAATCGGTCTTAGCCAAGAAATCGGTGAGGCTTAAGACTCTACAAAAACTTGGCGGCAAGATCATTTATTTTCAATTAGCGATCCCAGCAGCTCGTTTGTATGCATCTGCCATTTTTAAAGCAATCTCCACCGCTATTTCCACAGGACGGGCTGTACCCTTGAAAGGCGATTTGTTGGCTGAAGTTTCTTCGTGGCGCTTTCTAGACTCCTGGTCGGGTTTTCTTCCTTGGCGACAAGAGCGACATTTTCGTTTAGACCTATGTTCTGATGCATCTAATTCCGGGTGGGGTGGTATTGTTTATTTCGCCAATGAAGACCCGACCACTGTTCGGGGTCCCTGGTGTGATCACGAGCGCTCTGCACCGATCGCTGTTCGAGAAACGCTAGCCCTCGTCTACACTCTCAGTGCTGTTGCGGGAAAGTTAATGAACGCCCGCTTAGATTGTTATGTCGACAGTATGACCTTGGTGCATGCTTGGCAACGGCAAGCCTCGCGCAGTCCCGCGTTGACACTTGCTCTTAAAGAACTCTTTACCGTCGCTGTGCGTCACAACTTCAGTATCACACTCCATCACATTCCTGGTGCAGCCAACCCCGCCGACTATCCATCACGTATATTGTCTGACCTCGATTGCACTCTCACCTTAGCAACATGGCAGCAAATTCAGCGAGCCTATGGGCCACACACCGTGGATCTTATGGCTCTCTCAGCGAACGTCCTCCCGGATACCTCGGGTCGACCCTTAACATTTTTCGCCCCTTTTCCCATGAAGGAAGCGGCAGGCGTTAACGTCTTTGCGCAGTACCTTTCACCTTCCGAGAATGCCTATGTGTTCCCGCCGTTTGTTTTAATCGGCCCACTTCTAAAGTTCAATCAGCAACATCTTTCCTACTCGATCGTTGTACCCGACCTCTCCCCTCGACGTTATTGGTGGCCACTTTTGACTAGTTCCGCTTCTGCTTCTTTTTGCCTCGGTAATAAAGGAGATACTCACGCTTTGCGCTTTCCAACAAACACCCTAGAAGGCTTCACACCGAGACCATTACAGTGGGACCTTTGGGTATTTCGAGTGTCACATTAACTGTTTCTACTATAGGTCTACCCAGAGATACCGCGTGTATGGCAGCCAGCAGAACCATGTCCGGAATGTACATATGCAAACGACCAAGGCTTCATTTTCTGTCAGCGATGTGGATTTCACAAAGATGCGGGAACTACATCTCTTCTACCCAAAGTCCCATTGGACCTTTCAGCTATCAACGCCAGATGGGTATCGCTTCGGTCGGCCCAGGAGCAGAAACCTTACCAAAAACAAACATCTCACCTCCAGAGAGCATTGGAATCGTTTTTAGCGTCCTTACCATCATCGAAATCGCTTCTCTCGGCTACCCCGGACGATTTGATTCGTTTTCTTATTTGGCGCGATCAATTTGGAAAAACTATCATTCATCACGATCACTGCCCACATTTTGGTACACGTTTACGACAACCTTCCTGCGACTGCCCTAGACGATTAGCAGCGGCTACCGTTGACAATAATATCGCAAAACTCCGAACTATCTTTCTTTCTGCTAGTCGATCTGATACTGTGTCCATGGGTTTAGCCTCCAGTAATCCTGCAGCACACCCTACGGTTAAGCGTTATCTCACTTCCGTCCGAGAGGAACAAGCTAAAGCCAGAGTTACCGCAAGGCAATCAGTGCCCTTCTTTTTCGATACGTTGAAGTCCCTTTGTGTATACTTACGGCGTCAAGGTTTGGCTAGAGATATAACATCTACAGCTCGTTATCTATTTGCACGCGACCTCGCCTTTTTCTCTCTAGACTTTTTCTCTCTAGACTTTTATTCTGGAGATCGTGCCTCAGACCTCGGCCGTGTGAAGACCAAAGAAATACTTACATTGCCCGCGATAACGAAAGACTCTTGTTTCGACACACATTTGGGAAAACACTCAGAGGAAACGATGTACATACTTTGCGGTGCGCGCCTGTGCTGATTCTACGGTCTGCCCGGTTAAAAACCTCTTCCTATACGTGCATCTCTCCGAGGGCATCAATTTACGAACTGGTTATTTGTTTCGCGTATCCAACAGCAAAGGACGGATAACTCGAAACGCCTTTCAAGGTTCGGCAGTGGGAAACAGACTTAGAAGATACCTGGCCGCTTTACAGATTTCTGACGGGGAAACAATGCACAGTTTTCGCTCCGGATGTTCCATCACCTTGTCTCTTCTCGGCGCTTCCGACGACGATGTTGCGCAACATGTGGGCTGGAAGAGTTTGACCACTGCGCAATACTACACACAAACCCGTCAGGTCATGCACACGTCAAAAACAGCTACCCTCCTCAGCGACGCCGCCACACCTGTTACATCGATCCTTCCATCTCACGCCTCTCGTGTGGGTTCGCACTTCCGCACCAGAAACAATTTGGACAATTTCTCGCTGACATTTCCTACTGTGTGTTAATATTATAAGTGGTTTTATTAAAATATATTGTTATCTTCTGAGTATTGGGGAGAAAGAGTAACTTATTTCCGTGTTTGTTGGAGGAAATCGTTGAATAAAGCCCTACGTCACTACGAGTGCGGAATGAATTTTGTCCCCATTCTTAATGCCCTCAGCTTGGTCATTGTGTGGCGGAAGGAGCGGTGGGAATATAATACTATTCCCACTGGGAGTTCCGGCGCATTATTCCAAGATAAGGGCCTATTCTAAACACCCTGTTAGCTAGTTAAATGGGAAACCACTAGGGACCAGCAAAATAGTTTAAAAGGCGTGCGATATACAATTTCTGCTCTTCTACGTTGGAAAGCAGAAGAAATACAAGGTCAGATCAAGTCTCTAAAATATTTGGCGCCCACCCACCTCCCCTTAGTCGCGACAACCCTACTTTTCGCCCACTTTGACCAAGCTGGAATGAATTTTGTCCCCATTCTTAATGCCCTCAGCTTGGTCATTGTGTGGCGGAAGGAGCGGTGGGAATATAATACAATAAAAATCCGTTGCGGCCAGATTGTTTCGTTTATCACGCACTCCAGGAGGAACGCAGGCTCTGGGGACGAGATTACTACAAATAATAGACTGCATGAGCATGCGCATAAGACGCAAACGTTGATTTGCTGCAAATAATACTCTGCTCATGCGTAGTAACCTCCATCTCTTAAAATAAATTTTCCTATATAAAGTGACTTAGAATTAAAAGAATGACAACAAACACAGAAAAGGTAAAAGAATGTTAAAATAAATTGAACAATAAAACAATTATCGAACTTGGTTATCACCAATCTCGTACCTAGAGCCTGCGTTCCTTTTGGCCTGCGCCAAAAAACAAATACTCTGGGGAAGTCCCCGAAATTGGGTTTTTGTTCGCAGTCCTCTGGTTCCCAGTACCCTATAATTTGTTACTGTCATCGACGATCTTTAGCTTGTTTGAAGACCAGGAAAAATATTTGTTTACCGATAACGAATGGCCCAGTATGTTTTACAAAGCTCTTGGCAAAGCGTTGCGATACAAATGGTCTTTCTTAGCTTTTCTCCTGGACGATATTACGAGAGTTTTATATGTTCGCGTCGCCGTTGGCCGCTCAGGTTACAATTGCTACACAGAACACATTAAAATGTAAGGAATTGTACTTTCTGTCAATAACTTTGGCTAAACTACATCGACCTTGTAGTCGATAATGTGATTTAAAATTCTGAGGCGAAACTGCGAAGAATTACGAGACGAGTCAGACGATGGATGTTTGTTTCATTGTTTGGCGACGAAGCGAGAATAATACGTTTAACTTGTAAATTTTTGTGATTTTTGCTGTTTTGAATTATTTCATGTGTTCAATTGTATTTTGGGTCTGTCGTGTATAATTATGTGTTACACTGATAAATCTTTACCAGCCATAGTTCTGAAAAGAACTGTTTTACGGCGATTCGAAAATGCGGCTTCGCGAGCAATAGCTCCTGAAGAAACTGGTGCGAGAGCTCAGCATCAACCAATCAAATGACGAGTTTCATCGAAGTTCGCCAGAGCCTCTGTTTTTTGGCGCAGGCTCTTGGTACGAGATTGGGTTATAATAAAATATTGTGATTTGTCAGTGTCTCCGCAGATGATTGTCTGCTCTCCACTGACAATTAAATCACGATATTTAGCTCAACCTCGTCCATTAATTGTTAAAGAGTGAGTGTCAGGGTCATGCATTGCGGGTGTTTGCTATTGTTTTCATATAGATCAATACGGAAGTTTACAACAAATAGTAATAAAAATATTCAGTCTAGTATATTTTCACTTTGGAAATCGACAAACTAACATGTTTAATGAAAGGATTGCAAAGATATCGACGGATTCGGATCATGATTTTGAATTAGGCGTCCCACAAAATGGCCGGCGAGAAAAACACAAGCGCGCAATGCATTACCCTGAAAAGTGTTTGATTGCAGTCCAATCAATTCCCCTTTTCACTATCTCGCTGGATAGGACAGTTTGCGCTTTCGTTTGAACGTGGGTAAAATATTAGGTATATTTTCATAAAAACCTCTAAACAATAAATTGTTTAGGAACATTTAGTATCCGTTTTGTTTAAATTTACTTAAAGTGCTATACGATATTACTGATGTCGACTCTACATGAATTGAATAGTTGAATGCCAAAACTATATGTTTTGTGATTTTAATTTTGTGTTTATGTTCTATAAATGTTTAGGTTTGTTTGTGCAAAATGCTAATGACTGACGTAAAATCAAGCATTTGACTTTCTTTTTTGGTTTCTATATGATAGACTAGTTGAGGTCAAATTACTCTAGCAGCAGAATATTGCATCCGAAATGATGACTGATTTGACGTCACAACATTAGCATTTCGGGCAAACAAACCTTTATAGAGTATCAACGCAAAGCTCAAATCGCAAAAAAAATATGTAATATATTGGCATAAAAATAAATAAATAATATATTGACATAAAAATATTTACACGTAGAATATATATTATATACAGACACTTTACGAGAATGAAGCAGTGTACAGGCACGATTAACCAAAAGGTCAAGGTAATATGAACTTGTTTGTTCTGCCTGTACTAGAAGAAAATTTGTCCCGATCCATTTGTGTGCACAGACACAAGAACAGCCATGATCGTTGCGAACCCATATATTGATTTGGGGTGTCCAGTTACATTTGCCCGAATATTCAATTTTTTATAAAATTCCCCGAGTCTCATCTTAGCCGCATTAGACATCACAACTATATAAATTTTGGTTCCATCTTTCAGCAACTAAACGTCAAATCTCGCAGTGTATATTCATTTCTGCTTACGTTCGGCCTGACCAAGTCTAAATGCTTTTTTGTCCTTTTAACACTTATAATAACTTGTTTACGTTCATTTTTTTATTTAATTTCATTTTTGTTTTCCAAGACCATATTTATTAGAGTTTCATACTTCCACTGTTCATTTTTGTTCGAATTATAGGTGTTACACCCCAAGTATCGACGCCCCTCAGTACAGTTGATTTGGCAGCCAATATATTTTTGCCATGGTCAACTAATATTATGTTTAAAAAATTCTAAATATGAATATTTAGGTATACACTAATTTACTTTTCACTAATAAATTTCATAAGATGAAAGCCTAGTCAATCTATGTGAAGATATATTCACTGCCGGGCCGGATTAACGTCGCGCGAAGCCCGTGGCAGATTTTCAGCGCGAGGCCCCCGTACCCCACCCCCCCGTTATGAAAACCTAACTAATTGAATTCAAAGACACAAAATTGTTACATAATCGTTTTATCCGCAAATCATCGCAATTTCGATTGTGTCAACAAGTATAAACAGGATCATATAACAGCTCAGCGCAACTAGAGCTTACATGCATATTGCATATTTTCCTGGGGCCAAGCCTAGGGGGCGAGGCCCTTAAATGCGTGAGGCCCATAAATGTGCCAGGCCCCTAAATTCGCGAGGCCCCTAAATGCGTGAGGCCCCTAAATGCGCGAGGCCCCTAAATGCGCGAGGCCCCTAAATTCGCGAGGCCCCTAAATTCGCGAGGCCCCTAAATTCGCGAGGCCCCTAAATTCGCGAGGCCCTTAAATGCGCGAGGCCCCTAAATGTGCGAGGCCCCTAAATTCGCGAGGCACCTAAAATGGGCGTGGCCCAATAGAAAATGGGCGTGGCCCAGTAAAGCGCGAGGCCCCCAAAAGCGCGAGACCCGTGGCATATGCCGCATCTGCCACGTGGTTAATCCGGCCCTGCATTTGTGAAATAGTTTTTATAACATAGATTTAGTAATAAGACCGAGTCGGATTGGTTGTCGTGCGTACCAATCAGAAACCTCCCAAATATTTGTCTTCCGCAAAGAGAAAGTTATTTTTAATCAGTAAAATAAAGTTTGTTTTTCATTATTTTATATCATCTCGAGCAACTTTCACGCTTTCTTTGTGTTTCCCCAACTTCGAACGTGCATCCATAACTCGATTGAGTACGTCATTGACTCAAGCCATGAACCATTTCTCCAGTAACTGGCGTGCGCCAGAAACGGTTTAATTGTAAAAACATGTTAGCGTTTGAGACGTTCGGATTGTACAGTTGACTGATATAACTGAATATAAACAGAGCATTGTTAATGGAGCATCGAGTGACAAGACGCGAGAGGTATAATCAGAATCCTATAAACATTAAACAATGGAAAAGATTGAATAACTATACTGTTAGATTTAGGAGTATTGTAGGCGCTTACTTGAGAGTTGTGGCATAGTCAATCGAGATATGGTCTGGAAACTCGGCAAACGTCAAAGCGACTATAATGAGCTACGTTTTGATGTTGAACCGTACCTTACACCGTGCACACCCTTTGTTTTAGGTTTATTAATATTTACACAACACGGTTGAGTGATTAAACCCAAACGATTTTATTGGATGATTGCTTCATTATACTAAAATACAATAGGTTCAGTGACCGTGCACCGTGCACAAAATTGCATAAAGACGAACAAAAAGATAGAACAAAGACTTTAGCTGAGTTTCCAGACCATATCTCGATTGATTATGGCCTTGTGGTTAGAGTTTGAATAGAATGATAGTTAGAGTTTTGTTCAAGTAAAAGTCTTAACTAGTGACACATTTGTGTTCAATGTCATTCCACAAAAGGAAGATTATTTCTTCGTTTTTGTTTAGATCAATATGAATTCAAGAAAAACATTTAGGGAACTATACTTCAAAGATAAGGTGTGTAAGATTCACAAGTTGAGCAAAAAAGACATCTTAACTATACTAGACAAACTGAAGAACAAGGACACTGAAGCCAAGGTTTGTACTGTTAAGAGAGCAAGAAGTTCAATTTTCAGTAATTTTGTTTAGTGTATGCATGCTGATATATTGTTTGTCCATGTCTTTACATATTCTTCTTCTTTCGAAAGTAGGTGTAAGAAATCCATTTTTTTATTTATCACTCCCCGTTGTCTAAATACGAGCATTTGAAATTTGAGTTTGATGACGTCATAAGTTGTGTAAGCTGCAGCACCGGTCTAAGTCTTAATTTTCAACGCCTAAGGGCTTGGAACCTAGCGTGTTGTCTTGGCGACTAAATAAATGTGACTGGCAAGTGGGTCACTCAAACTCTAATATTAAGTTTTGTCAGTGCCCAAGTGATAATTCCAATATAAACCGAAATATATTTACACAACTAATGACGTCATCAAGCTCAAATTTCAAATGGTCTAGACAACGGCAAATAATAATTAGAAAATTGAAATGGGATTCTTTATTTCTGCTTACATACGTTGAAAAGAAGAACAAGGACTATTTTTTCGTTTCATAGGCACTTTAATAAAATGTACTTCGATAAAATGTAGTGTCGCTTTTGTAGACTCAAAAGAAACCAAAAATAAGTAAAAAGCCGCTGACATTCTAGTACATTCCTTAATCCTTAATTTATTTTATTGACCGAGGTCACTATAGTGAAATATTGGACCAACATTTACTTCACGGTATTGTTCCTTTACAACGTTTTCAATTTCTTGCTGCATGACTGTTTATTGTTTAAACCCTCCAAATTTTTCATTGTTTTCGTGTGTACCTTCGATTCGTCAAAGTCATAATAACAGAATTCTCTTTCTCAATTTTTTTCGTTCAAGATTTTAACTAAGTAAAAAAGTAACAATGGGTTACAAAGCTGCAATTAAAAATCAATTTTCTGATATTTTGGAGAGTTTTGTCGCGGACGTTTTGTTCCTTTGAATTCCTAGGGCATTAACAATGTTCGTAATGCCATCGCGATTTCTGTGCAGGTCATGTATATCCGGATCTGCGTTGACCAATCATATTGCGCAATTTTACCGGAAGTAGCACTGGTCTTATAATAATATAAAGTATGGTATACCTAAGGACAGTTTATTTTTATTTTTATTTTTATAAGCTTTGCCACATCTTGACAAGAGAACAAATATTTACACAATAACATATACAAGATGATGGTACCTAAAATGAACAGGTTTTGTACCAACTACATGGTACAAAAGTGGTTAGGGTTAGGACATTGGTTTCTTTGTGGTTGATTCTATTGTTTTATTGTTTTATTTTATTGTTTTAAGCGACCCAGAGTGTCCACAACAGCTTTGGCAAATTACTGCGCGGTCCCTAAATATCACATACATGTAAACTAAACAATGCACACCTTATACATAGTTACAGATCATTACAGTATAGAAATACAGATACAAACTAGAAACAATATGAAGGCGGTTTTATTAAGTCACGTGCCTGGTTACATTTAAGGCAAATTGTTTTCCAGGAGGGACATCTACATTGTAATTGTTTTCTAGATCAGAACGATAATAATTGAGTAATGAGTTTTTAAAGGTCGTCATAGTGTGGTATATTTATTGATAATGGGTTTTGGTAGTACATTACAGATTCTAATTGTCCTAATAGTATAAGATGTCAGTGTGTTGGATTTCTTAATTTGGAATTGAAGGCAGTTTTGGATCCACTTATCTCGTAATTTTTTGTATTGATTTATTTGTAAAGTGTTTAAGGAAATGGACAATAAATTTAAGGCATATACGCAAGATATTTTGTACGAATTATGCAGAAAGAGCGATAAACTTACTTATTTAATCTGGTTACGTATTTGGCGATAGCGCGCGGATTTCGTTGATTCGTATGATCTATTTGTTATGACATCTAAGCACGATAAACTATCAGAACCCATTCAAACCAGTCTTTCTGGACATCTCTGCTAAAATGTTTTATTAGAAAAAGAAAAAGGAAAACTTATATGCATACATTTTGCATGATCAATTTAAGAAATAGAAAACATTAGAAATACGAGTGTATGTTTTGGAGAACGTGAAATCGTATGTGGAACATGAGCCAGTGTTTCCACTGAGTTTTCGAGTTTTCCCAAACTTTCACGAGTGTTTCTATATCTGTATGGGAAAAAGGAAACAGTGTTTTCTATTTCTTTTATAAAATCACATTTTGAAAATATGTAAAACATAGGAAATAAGGTTCATTTATCATCTCATAGAAATTGAGAGCGAATAATCTAATTATTAAAGATACGGCTTTTAGCCAATCAGAACAAAAATCAAATATGCTATAAGTGCACTTTTGTGGAGAAACTGAATATTGGTCCACTATGAATTGACTTCTATCTACCTTTTGCCAGCCTCATTCTGATATATTTGAATAGAATATTTGACTAGAATAGAAAATTTGACGCCAAAGAAGGCTTTGTTGTAAAACCAGTTAAAATATGTAGTAAATTGTTTGCTACTCAAGCTTTAACCGTTTAACGCAAACTCAGAACCCGCAACCTTCATGATCTCCGGTTAGACGCTATTGGACGCTAATCAGATGGAATTGGAAGGTTACATTGTGCATATAACTTCATATGCTTGAGTAGCAAACAATTTACTATATTGAAATAACCAAGCTGCAAGTCACATCATTTAATATATACAGAAAAAGGATATCCTGGATGAGGACCATTTATCAGGTCGTAGACACATTCTGATCCTAAACTAACCCGATAGCCGAACGATGTTATATATCTGCAATACTCGAAATCTCAATACAGTTATGACAATTTCACTGGCGATTTTCAAATCGGCTACAATAATCGCCGTTTAAAACAATGGTTCTCCGATGAAACAAAGCTGCCTTCTTTTTATCAATTTATCTTAAAGTTATTACCACAATTAGTAATCATGCGAAATTTCAACTAAATTCGTTAAAAGATAAAAGGCAGATTATGACGTCATGGGTCCAAGCTTGTTGAGGCTATGACGGCAAAATTAATCTCGACTAATTTCCTAAACTGCAAGCAAACACAACCATTATTTCAACGAATTTCGAAATAAAACTTAGCATGCACGATTACCAATTGGCATATCTTTATCATTATTTAAAAAAATTACGAGCTTATTTATCATCGGAGAACCACTTTATTTTTTAAGATTTTGGATTAAAAACTGGACCATTAAAGCACAATTCAACCTATCGTAAGATTACAGTATTTGACAGTATTCTTAGATTTCAGTATTTAATCACAGTATATAGAGGATATTACACGGTGGTGCGAAGATATGAATTTTATCTTCGAGTGGCGAAAACAATATTTTACGAATGAGCGTAATTGAGTAAATTGTTTTTACCACGAGAAGATAAAATTCATATCTTCAAGCCACCTTGTAATTTTTTTTATTATATAGATTCAATGCAAAAGGTGGAAAATCTTCACTATATGAGGATATGGAAAATATATTACTGCATATTTCTTAGTAAAAAACTACCATCTATATAATAAACAGAAATATTTAAGTCATTATATATGGATACATAGAGATAGAATTAGAAACCACCTGGCTATGAGGCATAGTATACCCCATCTCCGTGAACATCTTTTGATTATGTGCTTTGTTCGTGTTAACTGCGAATCTTGTTATATTAATTAACTAATTATATTAATTAAACATGATGTGAACGACATTGCTAAATCTTTTTCTGTGAGTGTGATAGACTGGTGGAGGATTTGTGTGAAAAAAATTTTAATTCATAGTACATATATAAATCAATGTTTGAATTAGGTCATTTCTGCAGAATCTTCGTGTGAAATGGTAGGATTTGTAAGACCTCATTACAGTTCGAATAAACAAACCTATTGAACATCGACACAAAAATCCAAATCATGGAAACATTATTGGTATAAACTCAAATCATGCCTTTTGTATTCACATCACTTCATATATATACATCGTATTGGGTTATATGCATTTTAAGAGTATAAGATATATAGAGTTTTTAGTAGAACCAAGGTTAGGTTTTCTATTGTGATAAACCATTTTAACCGTAACAACCACGATGCGGCAATGACATAGTATGAGTTTTATCAGCTTGGAGGAAAATTAATTTCCAATTTTTATCTAATTTTGTTTTAAAGATCAAAATAAATGCAAGAGGCAAAAACACGGGAATAGACGTTAAAGATGCAGTGTGTAAGATTCGGAAACTGAGCCAAAAAGATATTTTAACAATGAAAAACAAGCGGAAGAAGACAGATGCTGAAGCCAAGGTTTGTACTGTAAAAAGAGCAAGAAGTTAAATAGCAGTATAATCTATAGTAACTTTATTTATCATATACCACTAATTTTGATTCGCGGTCCGTGCGCAAAATAATACACGCTGATTTGTTGCAGTCCAATTTTCGGAAGCTCGAGCATATATCTGCAAAAGGGTATATGTATATCAGAGCATATATCTGCAAAAGCGTACAGGTATATCTATATCAGAGCTGAGTCGGAGGTTTTTATTTCAAAATTATCCTGCTGCGGTCTTTCAGTACAGGGGCCGAGCGAGGTCTGTGCAAAAAGACTAATGGTTTTCATTATATGGCTCTTTTAAATTTCTCACATTTCCTCAATTTATTCTCTTTTTTAAAATTTCACAGTTGTTTTCTTATAATGACCGCTTTTTATTTATTTGTAAAGACTGCTACGGAATCAATCAGATTGCAGAAAAGCTGCGTTAAGACCGCTCACGAACCAAGCCATATAATAATAAATAGGGGAATTAAATCTCACTGCTTTCCCGAGAGTCCAGATTAAGTGATTTTTTATGCAAAACATATTCAAAGAAGCAGAAATGATAGAATTGGGAAGCGAAAGATGGCTTACAAGATAAAAATTTTGCGATGTTAGTTTATCCAGCAAAAAAAATCGAAAAACATATAAAAAATATGAATATATATATATATATATATATATATATATAGATTTTCGCTTACCTCAAAACTGGTCTGCTACAACTTGTTTCATCTGCAAAAGAATCTTCAGGCAGTGACAATATCGAAAGGGATGACCGCTTATTTATAGGCTTTCTGCCGGAAAGTGGGGGCGTATGTGGGGGACAAAGCATGAGGTCATGGCTTTGTTTGCGTTGATTACGCGAAATTTATTATATATATATATATATATATATATATATATATATATAGATATAGATATATATATAAAAGTTGAGTAGACTATAATAACATTTGGCAGAGTGCTCAATGGATGAAACGACTCAACACATTTGACTAGGCATATTTATTACTATTTAGTTTCGTACCACGAGATGTGGCACTCTTCAGATAAAAAAGCCTAATGACTAACAGCTAAAACTAACAATATTTTGTACAAACAGATAAGACCTTAATCCTATTTACACACAAGCTTCTTATCATTATATTGACGTCACGCGGAAATACCAAACTTAAAACAAACTTATATAACTTATACCAAACAAACTTATATAACTTATACCAAACTTATATATATATATATATATATATATATATATATATATATATATATATTATATATATATATATATATATATATATATATATATATATATATATATATATATTGCCAGTGACAACCGCTTGTGGGACAATAGCAGTCATGCGCACATTTTAAGTCGTTTTAATTACAAAAAGAAGTCAAGGTATGCTTGGATACAAGTTAAATCAAGTCAACACATGGAAATGTTTTACTTATACGTTTGAGTGCATTTTCATCGCTGAAATTACCAACGTGGTGTTGATAAAAGCTACGTAGCAACGCTACATAGCAATGCCTCTTATAGCAGGCAAATCTGCATTTTTCTTTGCTTTATTGAGCTAAGTTCGAGATAAGTTCGGATTTTTTGTTTAACAATAGTCTTTTGTCTGCGTTTAGAATGCACATTTTTTCAGCTAAGCATAAATTACAGGATACAGATGCTCCGCTTTACAAAGCACTTAATGGTCTGGCACCATGTTACATTAGGGATATGTTAAAACCATTTACATCATCAGTGAGTTTGCGTTCATCCAGCAAAACTAGTGAACTATGGTGAACGTTCGTTTTCATATGCTGCGCCTAAGTTGTGGAATGAATTACCAGACTCCATTCGTAACAGTGAATCATTATCTACTTTTAAAATAAGATTAAAGACATATTTGTTTAAACAGTTTTACTACTAAGTGGTTTAAATTTTATAGTTGTTATATATAGTAGTTTTATAGTAGTTGTAGTTTTATAGTAGTTATAATATTTATAAATTGATGGTTTTGTTAATAGTCTAACACCAAGTATAAAACTCTGTATTAGTTTAAAACTTTGTAATGCATTGTAAAGTGCATGACATTGAGCTATAGGAAACGGCGCTATAGAAATAAATTATTATTATTATTTATGAACTTTCTCTCCTTATAATAGACCACTTGATGGTGTAACTGGTGTTCGACTCTTTCAATCTCCAAATGTACTTAGACAGAGCGGTCTTCATTGAATGTGTCTTGAGTCTGAACGAGCATTGGTGGTTGTTGAATCTGGTTTTAAATTCGTATATTTAACAATTAGACAACGAGAACGAGTTGTCTATGAGCAGATAGTCAACGAGGGCGAAGCCCGAGTTGACTATCTGCTCATAGACAACGAGGGCGAGTTGTCTAATTGTTTTAGTATCAACCATAAACAACCTTTCTAACATTGTTCCAAATTTTCAGATAGTTTTACCTTTTTGTTTGTAGAAGTCTCCCATTCAAAATGTAGAGTTGCTCGATGGCACATGATAAACAATCGCTCACAAAAAACGAGTTTGTAATGACTTTGTTTCACATTTGGTATAGATATACTCCATATAAGGCATAAGCGAATTCATTTTCCTATTCGAAAATGTCAAACTGAACAATTTTCCATGACTTTCGGGCCAATGTTTTCATGAAATCATCACTCGTATATAAATTTTAGCGGGCGCCATGTTTGGACTAGATTTCAGGTTTGGCCGTGCAGCATAATATGTCGTGGCTTCTGATTGGTCAGTATAGGAATATTCCAGCATAAGAAGGTTTGTGATTGGGTAACGCTACTCACCGTCTATCACCAATAGACAGTGAGTAGCTTAGCCAATCAGAATGCCGAATTTGTAATAGACCACTAGTTGGTTGATACTAAATATATATATATATTATAGGTAATATTTGGCATTTCACTCGATCAAACTACATGTTGAAAGGATTTATGGTGAAGGAAAATTTCGAGTGTTGGAATACATACATTTTAAGACCAAACCGGGACCAGTTGCGAAAAATGCAACTTAGCGGCCTTCCGGCCGGAAGGCAATGCGGCAATGACATAGTATGAGTTTATTGTCAGCTTGGAGGAAAATTAATTTTCCAATTTTTATCTAATTTTGTTTTAAAGATCAAAATAAATGCAAGAGGCAAAAACACGGGAATAGACGTTAAAGATGCAGTGTGTAAGATTCGGAAACTGAGCCAAAAAGATATTTTAACAATGAAAAACAAGCGGAAGAAGACAGATGCTGAAGCCAAGGTTTGTACTGTAAAAAGAGCAAGAAGTTAAATAGCAGTATAATCTATAGTAACTTTATTTATCATATACCACTAATTTTGATTCGCGGTCCGTGCGCAAAATAATACACGCTGATTTGTTGCAGTCCAATTTTCGGAAGCTCGAGCATATATCTGCAAAAGGGTATATGTATATCAGAGCATCTATCTGCAAAAGCGTACAGGTATATCTATATCAGAGCTGAGTCGGAGGTTTTTATTTCAAAATTATCCTGCTGCGGTCTTTCAGTACAGGGGCCGAGCGAGGTCTGTGCAAAAAGACTAATGGTTTTCATTATATGGCTCTTTTAAATTTCTCACATTTCCTCAATTTATTCTCTTTTTTAAAATTTCACAGTTGTTTTCTTATAATGACCGCTTTTTATTTATTTGTAAAGACTGCTACGGAATCAATCAGATTGCAGAAAAGCTGCGTTAAGACCGCTCACGAACCAAGCCATATAATAATAAATAGGGGAACTAAATCTCACTGCTTTCCCGAGAGTCCAGATTAAGTGATTTTTTATGCAAAACATATTCAAAGAAGCAGAAATGATAGAATTGGGAAGCGAAAGATGGCTTACAAGATAAAAATTTTGCGATGTTAGTTTATCCAGCAAAAAAATCGAAAAACATATAAAAAATATGAATATATATATATATATATATATATATATATATATATATATATATATATATATATATATATATATATATATATATATATATATATATAAATCTATTATTTGCTCTAACTATATGTTGTTGAGCACTCTTTGCATTTCGTAGACCAAAACCTACACGTATATATATATATATATATATATATATAAAAGTTGAGTAGACTATAATAACATTTGGCAGAGTGCTCAATGGATATCCAGAGCATAATTAAATGAAGATGAAACGACTCAACACATTTGACTAGGCATATTTATTACTATTTAGTTTCGTACCACGAGATGTGGCACTCTTCAGATAAAAAAGCCTAATGACTAACAGCTAAAACTAACAATATTTTGTACAAACAGATAAGACCTTAATCCTATTTACACACAAGCTTCTTATCATTATATTGACGTCACGCGGAAATACCAAACTTAAAACAAACTTATATAACTTATACCAAACAAACTTATATAACTTATACCAAACTTATATATATATATATATATATATATATATATATATATATATATATATATATATATATATATATATATATATATATATATATACGTGTAGGTTTTGGTCTACGAAATGCAAAGAGTGCTCAACAACATATAGTTAGAGCAAATAATAGATTTTCGCTTACCTCAAAACTGGTCTGCTACAACTTGTTTCATCTGTAAAAGAAAAAGAATCTTCAGGCAGAATCTTCAGGCCTGAAGATTCAGGCCTGAAGATTCAGGCCTGAAGATTCTTTTACAGATGAAACAAGTTGTAGCAGACCAGTTTTGAGGTAAGCGAAAATATATATATATATATATATATATATATATATATATATATACATATATATATATATATATATATATATATATATATATATATATATATATATATATATATATATATATATATATATATATATATATATATATATATATATATATATATATATATATATATATATATATATATATATATATAATATATATATATATATATATATATATATATATATATATATATACTACACTCTACAGACGTGTTTCGCTGTTCCACAGCTCATCATTGTAGCTCGGTACAATCTAGATATGGCAGGAGAACTATTTATACCCAAGCGATTGCCAGTGACAACCGCTTGTGGGACAATAGCAGTCATGCGCACATTTTAAGTCGTTTTAATTACAAAAAGAAGTCAAGGTATGCTTGGATACAAGTTAAATCAAGTCAACACATGGAAATGTTTTACTTATACGTTTGAGTGCATTTTCATCGCTGAAATTACCAACGTGGTGTTGATAAAAGCTACGTAGCAACGCTACATAGCAATGCCTCTTATAGGAGGCAAATCTGCATTTTTCTTTGCTTTATTGAGCTAAGTTCGAGATAAGTTCGGATTTTTTGTTTAACAATAGTCTTTTGTCTGCGTTTAGAATGCACATTTTTTCAGCTAAGCATAAATTACAGGATACAGATGCTCCGCTTTACAAAGCACTTAATGGTCTGGCACCATGTTACATTAGGGATATGTTAAAACCATTTACATCATCAGTGAGTTTGCGTTCATCATCGAAAAGACTTCTTGCAGTACCCGTCCAGCAAAACTAGTGAACTATGGTGAACGTTCGTTTTCATATGCTGCGCCTAAGTTGTGGAATGAATTACCAGACTCCATTCGTAACAGTGAATCATTATCTACTTTTAAAATAAGATTAAAGACATATTTGTTTAAACAGTTTTATGACTAAGTGGTTTAAATTTTATAGTTGTTATATATAGTAGTTTTATAGTAGTTGTAGTTTTATAGTAGTTATAATACTTATAAATTGATGGTTTTGTTAATAGTCTAACACCAAGTATAAAACTCTGTATTAGTTTAAAACTTTGTAATGCATTGTAAAGTGCATGACATTGAGCTATAGGAAACGGCGCTATAGAAATAAATTATTATTATTATTTATGAACTTTCTCTCCTTATAATAGACCACTTGATGGTGTAACTGGTGTTCGACTCTTTCAATCTCCAAATGTACTTAGACAGAGCGGTCTTCATTGAATGTGTCTTGAGTCTGAACAAGCATTGGTTGTTGTTGAATCTGGTTTTAAATTCGTATATATATATATATTATAGGTAATATTTGGCATTTCACTCGATCAAACTACATGTTGAAAGGATTTCTGGTGAAGGAAAATTTCGAGTGTTGGAATACATACATTTTAAGACCAAACCGGGACCAGTTGCGTATATATATATATATATATATATATATAGATATGGGCATGAGAACTAATTATACCCAAGCGATTGCCGGTGACAACCGCTTGTGGGACAAACAGCGGTCATGCGGTTATGTACTGTTTAATAAACGATATACTGAAGCACGAGGGTGTAGCCCGAGTGTTTTAAATCTGATAAAACACGTGCTGCGAGTTTATAAACGGCTTGAAAAACGACCCATTTGATAAGTTCATTGGCGTCGTAATTTTGAAAATCAATGTTGTCTAAGCCGAGAAAATCAAAGCTATAAAGTTTATGTAAATTAGGATGAAATTTTATCATCAGGATAAACTTTAATCATCAGGATAAAATCTTAATAAAACTTTAATCATCAGAAATTTTATCATCAGGGTAAATTTTAAAGGGTAATGCATCAGGATAAACTTTCAAAAAAGATTATTTTCCAATAAAAGGGGGATACCAATGTTTTTGTCAATTTTTGTTTTTCAGATCAGTATGAATTCAAGAAAATTGAAAAGGAGGAAATTAAATGTGAAAAACGCGGTGTGTAAGATTCTGAAACTAGGCCAAGGAGACATCTTAACAATGAGAAACAAGCTGAAAAATACAGACATTGCTGCCAAGGTTCGTACTATAAAAAGAGCAATAATTAATTTTGTAGTTATACAGCAGTAGCTTTGTTTATTATACTATGGATCACGATTTCCGCTTCCCACGCTAGATAATGCAAAGTAAATAATGTAAAGCTGTAGTCAAGATTCTGATATGATATTGCCTTCCTGGTCGATACGCCTTTCAGTGCTTTTCCGTGTTAAACCAGTTTTCAAGTGCTGGGAGTTTTATTTAATCTAAGATCCAACCGGGACCAGTATTTTTCATACTGAAATGAAATCTCGAACCGCCGTACCTACTATATCTAATTCTCGAATCATGTAAACAGATAAAAGGATTTCTACAGGACCGATATGAATTTATTCCGGAATGAAACTCATACCGGAATCATGTAAACAGCCCCTAAGTCTTTCGGTAATTTGGTTAAGCAAGTGGCGTTCTTGTTTCACGGACGGCAACCGGAAATCGCGTATTTTTCAAAAATTATCATACAAAACAAAGAGAATGAAGGATTTGATATCCCAATGGAGGGACTATAAACCTAAAGCGGTGATGGCCACAAACCGTTGAATGTATAATGAAGTATATAAGTACATATTTTCTAGTTCATACAAGCTTCAAAATTTATGAAAACCAGTGAGTCAACGTTTTTCTTTACTAACTGGTCTTACTGTTGTTGATGTTCTAGCAGTTGATCAACGTTATCTTCAGAACGTGAAAATGCCCCCAGTCACGACGTCTGTGTAGAACAAAGACGACGTCGAGTTAAATTTTAGGATTTTAAACTAGAAATACGTGTACGCAACAACCCCTCGCCCGCTTACTGTTTGAGGCTTTAATATTGCCAAACTGAACAGATTTTCAAACTGCTTATTTTTTGGGTGCAATTTGTGGGTAGTGTACTTAACAGAACCCAAGTGGGCAGGGTTAGAAACCAATTGTGTAACTATTGATTATTGAAATTAATAATTAATTTTAATGATTATTAATTTAAATAATAATTTTATTAATTATATACAGTATTACATAATTAAAGTTAATTATGTCAATTATGGTTTTAATAATAAATTTCAACATGCATGTTTGCAGTAACAGTGGCATACTCATAATTTTACTCAGAGTACAATTGTATTCACAAGACTGCATAACCTTGTACATACACGTACCCTACTGTAATAATGTAATCTGCATGTTCCTTATTGCCAGTATAAGCAGATACATGTACCCTACTCTAATAATGTAATCTGCATGTTCCTTATTGTCTAATTGTTAGTATAAGCAGATACCAAAAGATTCATCCTAAATTTATCCTAGACCAAATTGATAAGCCTGATAAACCTTTTATTCTTTTAGAAGACTTCTGTTTCTTAACTTTTATTAATATTATATAATTATGCACATACATGTACCAGTATTTCAATGGTATTCAAGTACCGGTAACACAATTTCAAAAAATGAAATGACAAAAGCCAATAATATACAACAAAGAACGATATTGCTTAATCTAATTATTTCACCAATATATATATTAATTCAGGATGAAATTCCTTTCAGCTGCTTCTTGTTAGTGAGGTGATACCACTTGTTTAATCCCTAACAATTGTTCCCCTGACACAGTGAGTGTTAACCCACCCAATTATACATTATACACTATACAGTATTTATCCTTCAAAAGCTGTGTAAAAATATACATTGAAAGCCTAGGACTGGCACTGTCCAGGCCTACTATCCAGGACAAAGGTGAATTTAAACAGACACACTAAGCCATTGGCCAGAAGGGCATATGCCATAATATCAGATGAGCGTAAATGCTGATTGTTATAGCCAGTATGGTGTATGTTTCAATAAAATGTAAGCCAGGCCCAGGTCGTGGCTGGCCGGTTGGTCCTATAGACTTGCAATATATGTAAACACAGCTAAAGTCTGTAATTTTTTACATCCTTACTACAAGACACCAGTATACTCTATATCAGCTAATTTTTGAGTTTTACAATGAGTGTTGTCTGACTATATATTGATAAGCTCGATAAACCTTTTATTCTGTTAGAAGACTTCTGTTGCTTTTATTAATATATAATCTTATTATATTATATAATTATGCATACATGTACCAGTATTTCAATGGTATTCAAGTACTGGTAACACATTTCAAAAAGATGAAATGACAAAAGTCCATAATATGCAACAAAGAACAATGCTTAATCTAATTATTTCACCAATATATCATTAATTCAAGATGAAATTCCCTTCAGCTGCTTGTTGTCAGTGAGATGATACCAGTTGTTTAATCCCTAATGTGTTCCCCTGACACAGTGAGTGTTAACCTACCCAATTATACAGTATCTATATATAGTATATATCCTACAAAAGCTGTGTAAATATATACATTGCAAGCCTAGGACTGGCATTGTCTAGGCCTAATACAGGACAAAGGTGTTTACACAAACACACTAAGCCATTGGCCAGACCAGCATGTCATCAGATGAGCGCATAAACACAGTTGATTGTTATAACCAGTGTGGTGCATGTTTGGCTTACATTTTACTGACTTTAATAGTCTAGGCCCAAGGTGGCGCGTCCAGGCAGTTTGGTCCTGGTTAGTCCTATAGACTTGCAGTATAAACACAACTATAATCTGTACTTTTTTACATCCTTACCACCAGTACTGGTACTCACTATATAGGCTAATTATCAAGTATTGCAATTATTCCATTGTGGATGAATAATTTAAATAAAGGTATAAAATCTGCCATTCAAAATTTGTATCTGCAATATTATAATAAAGCACATAATTTATTGGTATATCGTGTGTAAGGACAATTCAATTTCGAGCGAAAGCCCTTCAAAGAGTGATTTCGTGATGTCTGATTGGCGCTTTCTCGATATATGAACAAACCGAAATTCGAGTAATCACTAACCCTAGTGCGAACCCTAATCCTAACCCTAAAACTGACTTGGGTTGATGTTAAATTTCGGTTGCCATGACGACATGCCAAAAGTGAAATGTTCCGACCACAATATCTTTTGAAGTACTAACTCTAAGAACTCATTCTACATATCTAATGAAAGCTTGATTAACAGCCTCTGACATACCTACAAAAATATTTTTGTAACTGATAGCTAACAGCTTGAAAAAAGCGACGACGCTTGGATTGGATTTGACAAAATCCGAGTAAATATTTTAGATATTCAGACGACCATATCTTTTGAACTATTAACTCTAGAAAATCATGCTACACATCAAATAAAAGCCTGAATAACATACTCAGACATGTTTGCAAAACGATCTTTGTAACTGATTAACAGGTTTAAAAAACCGAAAACGGGTTTACCTTTAGTCATGACGCCACGTATAAAACTTGATTTACGAACTTGACATCTTCCGACGGCGATATATTGCATTTTCACTGCCTTTTCACGATCTTTTTGAACACAAATCTTCATTCACCGTATAACCCGACAAAACACGTACTTTGCTTTTACGGTTCAATAGTAAATATTCTGATTCAAATGCAGATATTCACAATATCTAGTTACCAGGGCCAAATTTTCCGATGCCGCGCATGATCGACGACGTTGATCCTGACGATATATAAATAAACTCAAAGTGACTCTACATTACGCCTGGAATCCCGTGATGAGGGACTAAACGCCGGTCGATATTAGCACCCTCGCCCTCAGGCCTTCGGCCTTCGGCCGGCGCTTCGCGCCGGGCGAGGGGATTATTCATTTTCTTTGTTTTTCATGAAAAATTATATAATTGAAATTAGTATCAACCAACTAGTGGTCTATGACAAATCCGGCATTCTGATTGGCTGAGCTACTATGCACTGTCTATTGGGTGATAGACCACTAGTAGCGTTATCCAATCACAAACCTTCTTATACTGGAATATTCTTATCCTGACCAATCAGAAGCCACGACATATTCCAGCTGCAATCTAGTCCAAACATGGCGTCCGCTAAAATTTATATACGAGTGATGAAATCATAAAAACATTGGCCCGAAAGTAATGGAAAATTGTTCAGTTTGACATTTTCGAATAAGAAAATGAATTCGCTTATGCCTATGGAGTATATCCAACACCAAATTTGAAGCAAAGTAATTACAATCTCGTTTTTTGTGAGCGATTGTTTATCATGTGCCATCGAGCAACTCTATATTTTGAATGTGGAGACTTCTACAAACAAAAAGGTAAAACTATCTGAAAATTTGGAACAATGTTTGATAAAACTTTTTTACGTTAAAATATATACTCGCCCTCGTTGTTTATGAGCAGATAGTCAACTCGGGCTTCGCCCTCGTTGACTATCTGCTCATAGGCAACTCGGTCTCGTTGTCTAATTGTTAATAATACGGCGTCCCGGTTAAAGAACGTGACTTGCTTAAGTTCTGTAATGTGAATGATTGAACCACTTCAGCGTTATATTTTGAATAGAAGTAGGTTAGCGATATTTGTTGTGGTAAAGCGTGAATATCAATCCTGACAAAACAAACTCGATACGCGTATAAGTTATTTAGTTAATTTGTGTTCACTGTCAGTCTGGGAGAGGAAGATTGCCAAATTTTTACCAATATTTGTTTTCAAGATCGATACAAATCCAAGAAAAAAAGTTAGGGAACTAAACGTCAAAGATATGGTGTGTAAGATTGAGAAGCTAAGCCAAGAAGATATCTTAAGTGTAAGAAACAAGCTGAAGAACACAGACACTGTAGCCAAGGTTTGTACTGAAAAAAGAGCAATAAGTTATTTTATTGTTCCATGGCGAAAATCACGGACATCGGCTCCATTTTGGTTAATTTACATAATCATCTTTTTAATAGCGAAGCGCGGTAATGACGTCAGTATGTATGTTTGTCTGAGTTTGTAATTTATTCTTGCATTCCCAAAAATAGATTGTTAGTGAGGTGATACCACTTGTTTAATCCCTAACAATTGTTCCCCTGACACAGTGAGTGTTAACCCACCCAATTATACATTATACACTATACAGTATTTATCCTTCAAAAGCTGTGTAAAAATATACATTGCAAGCCTTAGGACTGGCACTGTCCAGGCCTGCTATCCAGGACAAAGGTAAATTTAAACAGACACACTAAACCATTGGCCAGAAGGGCATATGCCATAATATCAGATGAGCGTAAATGCTGATTGTTATAGCCAGTATGGTGTATGTTTACACTATTAAAGTCAATAAATGTAAGCCAGGCCCAGGTCGTGACTGGCCAGGTTGGTCCTATAAACTTGCAATATAAACACAGCTAAAGTCTGTAATTTTTTACATCCTTACTACAAGACACCAGTATACTCTATATCAGCTAATTTTTTAGTTTTGCAATGAGTGTTGTCTGACTATATATTGATAAGCTCGATCAACCTTTTATTCTGTTAGAAGACTTCTCTTGCTTTTATTAATATACTAGAAATACGTGTACGCAACAACCCCTCGCCCGCTTACTGTTTGCCAAACTGAACAGATTTTCAAACTGTTTATTTTTTGGGTGCAATTTGTGGGTAGTGTACTGAACAGAACCCAAGTGGGAAAGTTGTTATTCACTTTTTACAGTGAATATATATATATCCCCACAAGTGGAAGCCATTATTTCCGCAATTTCTCTCCATACCAATCCAGTAACTGTTAGCGATATAAGTGATCTCGATTTTCGGTTCAGCAGTCAAGATCCTGCAATTTATCCAGCCAGGTCGTTGTATTTCGCCGGATTGGGAAGTTTTATAGCTTGAAAGTTTTAAGAGCTTATACTTGCACGTGAATAAAAGTAAATTAGGTTTTTTATGCACGGGGAAATGTTCTAACGATATATTGTTTAGCTCCCAGTCACCCTAAACTATGCTTTAAACATCACTCTACACAGTTTTCTTACTGTGAATATCACAGTAGATTCTAATGTTAAAATGCAGTAATTCCCCAGTAACATAGCGTTCCAGTGTACTTACTGTAAAATATTGCAGTTAAGTTGATGTTTAAAACCAGAAATTGTTAAAGTTCCACTACGATGAAAATGCACCCCCGTCTTTTAGATTTTCTTTAGCATAGAATAGTATTTCAGGGTCGAAAGTGATCGATGTAAAAAAAAAACCCAAAATGGTATTTTGAAGTAAGTATTTTGAGCTCTGAATCACTATTATTTACGCCACTATTACTAAGAACGTGTTCCAAGTGAGCCCGCAATTTCAAAAGGTAATATTGTTTGTGACGTCAGATTCTCAATGCTATGCCTGAATTTCTGTCGAGGTTATTTTGTTTTCTTGTTTTTTTTCGAGAAGTAGATGAAATGTCCAGCCTTTCAGACGAAGAATTTGAAAAAAACGACCTTGATTTATTTGAAGAATTAGCCACGTGGAGTCTTCGCGTTGAGAATCTGACGTCACTTCGTTACGCTGGTCAAGAACATGAACGATTAATGGCGGACATAACAACTCCAGATTCGGAGTAAGAAAAATAATACTTGCCATCGTCGAATCGCAAAACGGTTTCGACCAAGTAATATTTAACAGCTCTGCTTTATAAATACGTAAAAATATCGATAAGTAAAAATATGATCGTAGTGGCACTTTAACAGTGTAGCAATAGCCACGTTTTGTGTCTACTTTTGAAATTTGAGAACAAATTATTCTAAAAAAGAAAAACTTAAAACAAAACCGTATTGTGTAGTAGAATCATCCTCGAAATAGTATGAAGATAAATTGCGCAGCTAATTAAGTCGACTAAAATCGGTTGGGTTAGGTAATATTTGAATCTTTGGCAATATAACCTGGCTAGTGCTGCTCAATCAATTAAGCTGGCGAATTAGCTGGTAAAATTATTATTGAAGAAGTACTGAATATTTTTTGAAAACTTAAAAGCATCGCTATTTTTTTTATTTTTCCTAGGCGACCGCAACTCCGTTGGTTTACGATATCTTTCGTTACTTCTTTAAAGACCTAACGGTCTATAAAGAAGGTGTTGGTAGATCAACCTGTGGGCAGCCTGTTAACAGCAAAGATATGCCGAAGGATATCACACAGGGATTTGAAAAGCGAAGGTATAAACCAAATTATAGTTTGTCCTTCGCGTTTGCCTTGAATCTCCGCGGTTATGATATTGCGATACGTCACATCGTACGTCTCCAAGCGGCAGGACGCATATCCAACGACGCATGCATGTACTCCGTCCACGTCGGTCCAAACCAAGCGGCATATAAACACCTGTCTTGCCTAAAGCTTATAGAATCAGAAATGTGGTTGGCCCTCACTTCAACGAAACTCTCTTGGATCCACAACCGACGAAATAAATTTGCACTTCCTACCATGGATCGATTGCTCCAAAACAAGCAGCACGAAAAGTATACTTGCAACGACCGGCTCGTTACATCAACTTCTCTCTTTTGTAATGGTTGAAGCAGTTGACGAAGCAAAAACACCACCACAGCCATATAAAGACAACTGTACTCTAGTTGTCTCTCCGCTGAAAACCTCTTCTTTTTCCAGAACCTCCTTCTGCATTAACCATGCACATACATGTACTTCAAAAGAACAGCTTTACCACAGAGACCACGCGCGACCGCTTACCAAAGCAAATAAAGCATTTCGCATCCGCCCATACGCTCATGAATGACTTCTGGTTAAACCCCGAACGAGTCCGTTCTTCTTTTCAAAACCAAGGCCATAAACAGACATTTGTGCAAACCATTGTTTAAGCGACCTCTTCCATCTCTGGCAGCGGCGCGTACAGTACTTACAGGTATGAACATTAACGTTCACGAACGCAATCGACGCCATTCGTGACCCCAAACAAAACCAAGTGATACAAACTGTGAAAACGCGACCAATACTATAACACTCTAGACGAATCTGCAGTTCAACACGCACCTGACGATAGCGAGATGGATGACGACAATCAAAACGACCAAGAATCAGACCTGCTTCAAACACCAATAGACACAACGAACAACACAGTTGATTGGAGGAAATTCGTGCTGGTGACTGGAAAACCAGGTACAGGAAAGACGCATTCGTTCAATGAAATTATGAAATATCCATGATTTCCAAACGTATTGTGCACATCCTACAAACCATTAACCAACTGCCAATTACCAGACCCATCGTGATGATGTGTGCCGACGCACAACAACAACAACAACAACCAATCGAAACCACCAACAACATGCACCATTCTTTGCCATAGTACAACATTTTCATCTTTCGACGCAACATACTGTAGATATGATGATCCTGTTCTTCGAAACATCTTAAATCACATAAGATACTACAGATCATCACAAAACCTTCTAGACACGATCCACATGATTGAACAAAATCATATGCAAAAACAATGAACCTACAAATCAAGAAATACAAACTACATTACTTCAAACCCTACCGCGACAATACTTACAGTGACACGCGCCGCTGCTAACAAACTAACAAAGTCGACGAAATAGCCGCTCAAACCCTCTTCCAACATGATACACCACTTTGCACAGTGTAGTGCGACTGCGACATACCACCGACACCACTCTATCGAGACATGAGCGTGATAATCGATCCCACCATATACCTAAAGAAACTTTTAAGAATAGACTTAAAACACACTTGTTTAATTTAGCTTATTATTAAGTATCCATTTTAATTATTGAACGTTACTTTTCTACTTGTAATTATTAATAGTTAGGAGTTCTTTAAGCATGTTGTAATTATTTTATTTATCTTCATTGTAAAGCGCTAATGGCTAAAGGGATTAGCGCTATATAAATAAACATTACATTACATTACATTACATTACATTACATTACATTACATTACATAATCACACAACCGCGACAAAGCCAATAGAATCGTCAACGGTTAGATAGCCAGTTCTGGCTGGAGTTCCTACACCTATCTCGTGACAACAAACAAGCCAGACGGCACACGAAAAACGACGTATCCATTTGTGCCTGCTTACGCAATAACAATTTGCAAATCGCAAGGACAGACGCTTCGTCATTTGGATGGATAACATGTTTGACCAGTCGGTGCTGCGTACGTAGCTTTTTATCCAGGCGGGTAAGAAAACTGGACAATCTTCGCTTCCTCATACAGACATTCCATTAGCAATACACACGATATACGCAATAAACCTCACTACAATACAATCTCGTTCCCAGTAGTCTTTGATGTTTAGTTTTTTGTTTTAAGTCTACGCGGTTTTCGCGGTTGAGGGAAGACTATGGGGAAATTGAATTTTCAGATTTGATTTTGCATCCTGTAATTTATGTGCATGCATGCGCTTTGTGCTTCCGCTTACTTAAATTGTTCAGTGATAAACGCTCATTAAATGCTTTCCCACATACACACTAAGGAATATTTTTGTTTACTTTCAACAATGTTTACCACTTGCGATTATTAACTTCCGGTAAGTGCAGACCTTAAGCGCAAGTGAACTGCATTTAACATAAATTATCATACAATACTCATACAATCTCGATTGCGATTGGCTAAAAAATCTACAGACATTTCTTGATGCCTTGCCACCTACAAAATATCGTGAAAATGGTATGTAATTTACAACGTTTTCAAGAAGTGATTTACACCGAAGATCCTGACGTCGTATGTGTCAACGAAACATGGCTAAATCATGACATTGCTGATACCGAGATTTTACATTCTCGGTTTTACATTCTTGGCCTTCGAATTAGTAATAACATGGAACATGATTTAGATATAATTACAGATGATCAAACTCAACTTTTACCCTCAACTATTTCAGATCTATATTTTACAACCCACGATGTACTCGCAATATTGGAGGCCTTGGATGGTGCCAAGGCTATTGGCCCAGATGGGATTTATCTCCACGGTTATTGTACGAAACAGCCATATAATTCGCCCCGTTGTTGTGCGGTCTATTTAACAAATCTCTAAGCTTGGGAGTGTTATAATAATATTTATTTAATTTTATTATTTTTATTCGCCACAATTTACAATAACTTCATAGCACAATGGCAGGTTAACCGCAACAGCATTAAGCCAATTACAGCGGGTACAAAAAATAAAGAATATGATAAGTTCATTTGCATAGTAATTTTGAAAATCGATGTTGTCTAAGCCGAGAAAATCAAAGCTAAAGTTTATGTAAATTAGGATGAAATTTTATCACATATAAAACCTACGACACTGTACTGATTTCCTTTGTGTTTTCCTCATGAATTATTAATGAGTTTTTAAAATATATATATATATATATATATATATATGGCAAAGTTTTTTGATAAAGTGAACCATAAATTAATGATAGAAAAACTGTACCAATACGGTTTTCGAGGTAATCTCCTCAAACGGTTTCGATCGTATTTAGAAAACCGACGACCACGAGTCACAGTACAAGATACTCCTATTGAAATTACTAAGGGCTGAACACGACCTTGGAGTGTGATTTAATCAAGTTCATGAGCAATGTGCAAAATCCAATAAACTCTTAGTAGCGTAACACACGTAATATTAATAGAACCTGCATGTGTGAGAAAAACTTTATATCTGAACTTATCTGTAACATTAATATTGTCCACTTTTAAATCATTAATTTCTAAGTATTATTTTAATTCATTAGCCTGCAATTGTCATATCAATAATTATCAAGGTCTTTATTATCTGCCGAAGCCGAAGGTTGGTGCTACGGATTGAGATCTTGGTAATTCTTGATACCACAAATGCGGAATTCAATAATTGTTTTATTATGTATTTAATATGTAATATACATCACTGAATAAAATGACTAAATCGGCTAAGGAGATATTCATTCGAAAAGCTAGACTGAACGATAGTAAACAACACACAGAATATTTTATAATGTCAAGTACGTTTCAGTACAAAAATTCATCTGAAAATTCGATAAATATGCGACAAAGTGTCCAAGAACTTTACCGCTAAAGTCCTGTTAAAGCGTTTTCCTTTCAAATTTGTGTTTCGCATGGTTCTTTCACAGCCATGTTTATTTTCGGGCGAGATACGGGCGAGCAAGGTAACGGTAGGTTGACGTCATTTACCTAAAGATAATGCTAGGTTAATGTCCTTTCCATTCAGATAACATAAATTATCTGTAGGCTAACGAGATAGAGTAAGAAATGCATAATGATAAATATAATTATTATTGTTATTATTATTATTATTAAGTTAAAGGACATTGCTAACAAAAATTAAGTTTGTCTAATATAATGAAAGAACTCGTAAAATGATAGAGTAACACCTTTTACAACCTTTCCGTATTTTACTTCGTTTTTGAAATATTTAAGTTGGTTTGACATGTAAATGAGATGGTCTCTGACGTCAGGTGCAGGGTAGAGAATTTTCACTCATTAAAATATTAATCCATCTTCAAGTTTGTTCTGAAAATTTACTTGAAAATGTGCGTATAATAACTCCTCGTGATAATGAACGTTGTAAACTGAGATATAAGACTTTTTAATGAGTGAAAATTATCTACCCTGCACCTGACGTTAGAGACCATCTCATTTACATATCAAACAAACTGAAATATTTCAAAAACGAAGTAAAATACGGAAAAGGTGTAAAATGATAGAGTATCATTTTATGAGTTCTTTCGTATTAGACCAACTTAATTTTTGTTGTCAATGTCCTTTAAGTTATAATAAACCACGTTTGCCGTGGCTATCATGAGGCTCATGCATGCTGGCATGTTTCTGAACGAGGCTCGTGCAGTTAGCGGTGTATCTCGTTTATGATGTAGGAGTCGAAGTGAGATTATTGTCAAAGACAGGAAGCAACATGGTTTGAATGGAGCAGTCGTTAAACAGGTATAATGAAGTTATAAAAAGCAAACATGCGTGGTTTTCAGGTGTAAAAAGCAAACATGTGCGCCACATCGGGACGGGGCAAAGGTCCACATACGTACCATGGCAGAAGTGTGTTAATCTCGACCCGCGTCGCATAAACTTTACATGCGAGATGAGAAGGCGAACAAAACCTCTCTTTGAGAGTAGAAAGGTACTGTCTAATGCAAATGCTGCATTATGATTTGCTATACGCTATCTATAAATAACAATTAGGCAACGAGCATGAGTTTACCATGAGCTGGTATTACACGAGGGAGAGGCCTGAGTTGATTATCGCTCATAGAAAACGAGGGCAGATCTAATTGCTTTAGTAAATATATTTCTACTAAAAGTTCCTTGACCGTAAAAGCAATTTCCATGCAGGATACTGTATGTGATCCAAATACGTGGGATTTTGGCGGAAAATAACCACAATTTATTGCGTTTTTCCCAAAGGTCCGTTCATAATGTTGAGCAAATTACATTTTTTTATTTAAATGATACTATTATGATTTCGTTTTGTAGATCAATATTGGCGATTATGTGAAAATTCGTTCCGCGAATGCCCTGTCAGAAACCTGGCGCATTTGCAAAGTTATATCCATATTAAAAAGGATGTTTCATGGACACTGGATGATGTGAGTATTTATAGCTATAAGGATTAAGATTTATACTAAGCACAAAATTTATGTTCTATATAGCTCTATAGTGATTACATTAGATAAGTATCTACTGGTCGTCAATTATTCAAAATTATTACGAAAAATTAGACGTTACGCGCCAGTAGTCAATCAGACTACCACTGATCTCTAAATAGAGACTGGATCGTGCAACTATTTATTGTTCAGAAAATGAAGCAGAAAGTAGCTCCCGGCGGCCATCTTATTGGGATCACGTTATGTAGTTGTACCACAGGCGACAGAGACTATCTGTCTCTAATATTTTAAGATGCTAAAATGAATCATTTTAGGTTTTTACATAATATAGAATATAAATTACGGCTCCATAACAGTAACTATGAAGCCGGAATTAGCAAGTGGTGGCCACATTGGAGTTACCCGGTGATCACTCCAATATGGCCGCCACTCTCTATTTCCGGTTTCAGTTACTGTTATGGAGCTGTAGTTTGTATTCTAAATAACTGGAAAACCTTCGACAACTGATTCATTTTACCATCTTAAAAGATCAGAGACAGATAGTCTCTGTCGCCTAAGTAAAACTATAG